>JAKSZT010028212.1:3782219-3809402 GCA_026826555.1 Tolypeutes matacus | reverse complement strand
CTGGCCCTGAGTGCACACATTGAATGGACTGTAAAAAACATGGGATTAGATAACACATGGAATAAAATCATAGAAGACAGACTGTGGTTAACATGACAAATATGAGAATGTTCTCTTATGAATTAAAACAAATATATAATACTAATATATTTCATTAATCATCAGGTGGGTTGGGGGAAACACACCAAGTGTAAGATATGGACTATAGGTAGTAGTAATATTTTGACAATGCTATTCCATAGTTTGGAACAAAAATGTCACCACAATGCAAGGTGTTGTTGGGGTGATTTCTGGAAGCCCTCTATGATAATATGTATGTTTGTTTTTTAAGTTCACAACTATTACTACACAATTTTTGTTTACGTATGTTCAAGCGTGAATGATATACTTCAATACAATTTTATTTTAAAAAGGGAAGTTGTTATAAGAAACAAAGAAGAAAACTATATATAATAAAAGGTGCAATCCACAAAGAATATAACAATCATAATAATTATGAATCTGGCAATTTTGCCCCAAAATACATGAGGCAAACACTGTCAAAACTAAAGGGATAAGACAACCAGCAAGATGGCAGCAGAGTAAAGAGCTCTGTGAATCAGCTCCTGCTACGGGGCAGTTGGTGATCACCCACAACTAACCAGAGCACTTATTTGGGGGTTGCAGGAGACCAGAAGTGCATCCTGCAATATCCTGGAAAGAAAGGAAGTAGGAGACTACCCATCTGCAGAGAAGATTCATAAGTAGAGCACTCCACACCATGGAGGCCCATGCCTATTCTCCACTGGATGCACAAGCCACATCCGGAGCTGTTCCAACGCTGGCTTTGAAAGCTCCACTTCCCAAAATGGGCACCAACTTCAGCTACTGATCAGTAAATTCAGCGGGCTAAAGTATAATCCTAAGAAAAGCTAAAGTTTGAACATGTGCAAGTAAGAAAGTGTTGGTGGCCGCCATCTTAACTTTGCGCCTGACATGAGGGGAAGCGGGGCTGACTGAAAATCGCAGTGGTGGAAGGGACTGGCTTTTTACCATCCTTATCAGAGTGCCTGTCTAGCCTAAGCCCCAGGCTCACCTTGGGCAGGAAGGAAGTTGGGGGCAGGGAGCTGAGCCAGCCTCTCCGGGAAATTATAGGGCATGCCGCTGAGGCCAGTGATCATCCTACTTTGGCAGCACAAGCCACCCCAGGAGCTTCATTTCTGAAAAACAATTGGAAGCTTCATTTCTGAAAAACAGGGGAGGAAGAGATGATTGGCCACCTATTTCAGCTACTGATTAGTCAATTTGGCTGACTAAAGTATAACCCTAAGAACAGCTAAAGTCTGAGCCTTTCCAAGTCAGAACGATGCTGGTAGTGGCTATTTTGATGCTACCCCCTGCATGAGGGAAGCCGGGCTGACTGAAAATCACAGTGACAGTAGAGACCAGTTTCTTTCAACCAGATTTGCCTGAACCCCTAGCCTAGGCTTCAGCCCCACCTCTAGCAGGGAGGAAGCTGATAGGCCCCGCAACAGCCTATCCGGGTGACTGCAGGTACATTTAGCTGGCACGGACTGAATAATTTAAAATCTACCAGGGCAACTGTGGCCATCCTGGACATGCACTGCATAGATTGCAGCCCATACCTGCAACTCCATCCCTGCCCCAGGCAGGGGAGAAAGGGACTTGAAGCTTCATCAGTCTCTCAGGGCAACTATAATCTAGGCCTGCATGATTTGGATTATTCTGCACAGCTGTGGATCTGTCCCTACCCCTGGCAAAGGAGAAACTGGGGAGAAGCTTCATCAGTCCTTGGGGCAATGATAGTAGTTTGAGTCTCCACAACTTATAGCATCAGCTACATCTTTGGCTTCTACTACACAACCATCAAGGGAGAAAGGGCAGAAAGCCCTAAATTAAAGAGGAAAAAATGCACCCAGAATATATAATCTAGTAAGCCAGATGCCAAGACACCAACAAAAAGTTACAATCCACACCAAGAAATAGGAAGATATGGCCCACATAAAGGACCAAGACAAGCCTCCAGATAACATAAATGAGTTGAGACAACTAATCATAGATATTCAAACAAACTTCCTTCATAAATTTAATAAGATGTCTAAATAAATTAAGGATATTAAGAAGACATTGGAAGAGCAAAAAGAAGAATTTGAAAGCACACATAGAAAAATAGCATATCTTATGGGAATGAAAGGTGCAATAAATGAAAATAAAAAGACACTAGATTCATATAATAGCAGATTTGAGGAGGTAGAAGACAGGATTGGTGAGCTTGAAAAAATGGCCTCTGAAAATGAACACACAAAAGAATAGATGAAGATAAGATTGGAGAAACTTGAAGAAGGTCTCAGGGAACTAAAGGATAGCAAGATACCTGCAAACATATGCCATGGGTGTCCCAGGAGGAGAAGAAAAAGGGCAGAAGGATTATTTGAAAAAATAAAGGTAGAAAATTTCCCAGCCCTATTGAAGAACATAGATATCCATGCCCAAGAAACATGACATATTCCCATCCAGAAAAAATATTAATAGACCAATTCTGAGACACATATTAATCAGAATGTCAAATGCCAAAGACAAAGGGAGAATTCTGAGAGCTGCAAGAAAAAAAAAATCAATGCACAGCATATAAGGGATAACCAATAAGATTAAGTGCCAATCTCTCATCAAAAATGATCGAGGCAATAACACAGTGGTATGATATATTTAAGATACTACAAAAGAAAAACTTCTAACCAAGAAATTTGTATCCAGCAAGATTGTCTTTCAAAAATGAAGATAGGTTTAGAATATTCACAGGTAAACAGAAACTGAGAGAGTTTGTAACAAAGAGACCTGTTTTGCAGGAAATACTAAAGAGTGTACTACAGCCTGAAAAGAAAAGACAGGAGAGAGAGGTCTGGAAAAGAGTCTAGAAGTAAAGATTATATCCATAAAAGTAACAAAGTGTCAAAAGAGTGGTGAAAATAAAATATGACAGGTAAAACCCAAGTATTCAGGAATAAACTTAACCAACACTGTAAAGCTCTCATACTCAGAAAACTACAACTCATTGTTAAAAGAAATAAATAAAGATCTAAATAATTGGAAGAGCATTCCATGCTCATAGATTGAAATACTAAATATCGGTAAGATGTCAATTCTTCTCAAAAGGATATACAGATGGTGGATGAATGTGGCTCAAATGGTTGGGTGTCTGTCTCCCATATGGAGGGACCTGTGTTTGAACTCTGGGAACTTCTGGTTAAAAATAAATAAAAATTTTAAAAAAGGATATACAGATTCAATCATGATTATAAAAAACTCCACCAGCGTTTTTTAAATAAATGGAAAATATGTTTTTCAAATTTATGTGGAAGGGTAATGGGTCCTGAATAGCCAGAAACATCTTAAAAAGGAAAAGCAAAGTTGGAGGACTCTCATGTCCAGACTTCAAGTCGTATTACCTAGCTATAGTGGTAAAAACAGCATGGTATTGGCATAAAGACAGACACATACACCAATGGAACCGAAATGATGGTTGAAAAAGAGACCCTCACATCTATGGTCAAGTGATTTTTGACTAGTCTGTCAAATGCACCAAGCTTGGGCAGAACAGTCCATTCAACAAATGGTGCTGAGGCAATTTGATATCCATAGCAAAAGAAGGAAAGAGAACCCCTATACAAAAATTAACTCAAAATGAATCAAAAACCTATATATTAAAAGCAATAACCATAAAGCTTCTAGCAGAAAATGTAGGGAAATATCTTCAAGATCTGGTGGTAAGTTGTGGATTCTTAAAGGCAATAAGAGGAGGATTGAGATGGACTATTGATATTTAATGTATGTAGAAGTTTTAATTAGCTTTACTGTAAAAGTGTGGAGATGCACAGATTTGATGGTAACACATTATAGTGAGTAACAGCTGGTTTATAAATGGGGATGTGACTGAAAATGGTAGTCTAGGGATGAAAATACCAATTGATAGAAAGCTAGAGAATATTCTAAGGACTGAATAGCACAGTAAACCCAGAGGTGGGTGAGAATAGTGGTTGATGGTAGAGATGCAAGGGTGTCCTTCATGAGCTAGAGCAGGTGTACATCAGTATTGCAGGATGGTGGGAATGTGGAGAAACATGGAAAAAATACAACTGTGGTGACCTATGGAGTGTGGTTAACAGTAATAATGTAATATTCTTGCCAAAGTTGTACTGTGCCAAAGATGTACTGTGTTGATGATGGGGGACTAAGGAAAATGTATGCAAATTGTGTGCTGTGGAACTGGTAATAATTGGATGATATTATTTCATAATCTGTAACAAATGTTCCACCACGGTGTGGTGTGTTGATAGAGGGGTGTTGTTTTGGAATTCTGCACATGTGAATGATTCTTTTGTAAGTTTAAAATTCTGTCATAAAAATATATTTAAAAAATAATATTATGGTTGTTTGTGGGAAAGATACACAAAGTGTAAGATAAGGACGATAATTTGTAGTATGATTTTGACAATATTCTTTCATAATTTGAACAAATGTCTCACAACAATGCAAGGTGTTAATGGAGAGTTGATGTGTGGGACCCCGGTATGATGTTATGAAGGTTTGCTTTGTAAGTTCACAACGTTTAGTATATATTTATTGTTTATATATGTTCATGTATAAATGATATAAATAATAATAATAATTGGGTGGGTTGGGGAAAATACTCTGGTTAGTAGTAATATTTTGAGGATGCTCTTTAATCACTAGTTAAAAATGTTTCACAACGACTCAAGGTATTGGTGGTAGGGTGGGATATGACAGCCTTGTATGATATTATATATGTTTGTTTTGTAAGTTCACAACTATTACTATACACTTATTGTTTATGTGTGTTCATGTATGAGTGATATATTTCAATAAATTTAAAAAATCTAAAGGGATAAAATTTATACAATAATAGCTGGAGAGTTCAATACACTGCTCACATCAATAGAGATAACATCTCAACAGAAGATCGATAAGGATATAGAAGACTTTAATATTTTCAGAAATATACTAGACTTAAGAGACAATGCAAGGTGAACAATAGAACAATTCACTTCAAAACAGCAGGATGTTTATTCTTTTCTTGTGCTCATGGATAATTCTTCAGGATAACCCACATGTTGGTGACAAAAAAGGCTCAATGAATTTTAAAAGAATGAAATCATACAAAGCACTTTCTCTGATCATAATGGAATTAAGTCAAAAAACAATAACAGGTGAAGGACTGGAAATTGCACACATTTATGGAGGATAAACAACATACTCTTAAAAAATCAATAGGTCAAATAAGAAATTGCAAGAGAAATCAGTAAATATCTTCAAGACAAATGAAAACAGGAACACAACATACTAAAACTTATAGGATGCAGCAAAGGCATTCCTGAGATCAACTTCACACCTGAGGAAACTAGAAAAGGAATAGCAAACTAATCCTAAAGCACGCAGAAGGAAAATAATAACACAGACTATAGCAGAAATAAATTAAATGGAGAACAAAAAAATAAAAAAGCAAATCAACAAAACCAAAAGCTGCTTTTTGAGACTAACAAAATTGATAAACACTTAGCTTGATTGAAAAATAAAAATAAAACAGAGAATGTGCAAATAAATAAAATCAGAAATAAGAGAGAGGTCATTAACACTGACCACATAGAAATTTAAAAACTCATAAAAGGATATGATGAACAACTCTACACTAAAAAATAGACAACTTATATGAAATTGACAGTTTCCTATAAACCCAAAAACAACATACACAGAACTTAGAATAAGTAGAAAACTTAAACAAACAACAACAACAAAAAAAAAAAAAAAAAAAAAACACTAATAAATAGATTGAATCAGTCATCCAAAACCTTTCATCAAAGAAAAGCCTAGGATCAGATAGCTTCATAGGTGAATTCTACCAATCATTCAAAGAAGAATTAATACCAATCCTGTTCTAACTCCTCCAAAATAATGAATAGGTAACACTACCAAACATTCTATGAAGCCAACATCACCCTAATAACAAAGCCAGATATAGATACTATGAGAATATAAAATTGTGAACCAATATCTCTAATGAATATAGATCCTAAAACTCTCAAGAAAATAATTGCAAATCATATTCAAAAACACATTGAAAGAATTATAAAAAGTGATCAAGGGGGGTCATTCTAGGTATGGAAGTCTGGTTGAACAAGAGAAAAACAGACAATATAATACATTATTACACCAAAGAAGAAAAAGAGCATAATTATCTCAATTGATGTAGAAAAAGAAAGGTGTTTGACAAAATCCAACATTCTTTCTTATAAAAAATACTTTAAAAACTAGAAACAGAAGGAAACTTTCTGAACATGATAAAGGGCATATACAATAAAACCAGCAAAAGTTCTGTTCAATGGTGAAAGAATGAGGGCTGAGATCAGGAAAGATTCCAGGATGCCCTCTCAAACCACTGTTATTCAGTATTGTGTCAGAAGATCTAGATAGTGCAAATATGCAAGAGAAAGGAATAAAAAGCATCAAAATTAGAAAGGGAGAAGTAAAATGTTCACTGTTCACAAATGACATGATCCTACACATAGAAAGTCCCCAAAAATCTACAACAAAGCTATAAGAGCTATAAGTCTTCAGTAAAGTGTGAGATAAAAAGTTAATATGGGGGGACTAAGAGCCAAGATGGCGTTAGTGTAGGAGGGCACACACTGCAAGCTCCCAGAGCTAGGCGGATTGTGGACGGGATCCTGCCCGGGGGTCTGTGCTGTGCGCACATGGAGTGAGAAGGTTGGGACATCTATCTGCACAGATCAATGGTGTGGATGGAACGGTAGAGATTCGTGAGTTTTAAGCCTGCCTGTGGTGGCTGGCATGGATGGCTGAGCCCCACATTTTGGGGGAAAAAAAAAAAAATGAGCTGGTTGGAGCCCGAGTCCCCAGGTTCGGCAACTGGGAGACAGGGCTTAGTGGGAGGGAGTTTCTCTGAGGGGAGGCTCTGGTAAAGGGGTGAGAGAGTTTTATTTTTCTGGGGATTTGGCTGCCTGGAGCCCCTTGGACCTTGGGTGAACATAACAGCTGGAGCAAATTGGCACCCGGTGGAGGGGAGGGGTGAATCTGTTCAGGGAGGGAGTTGATTTGCCTAGCTGCCCAGGGATAAGCCCAAGGCCCCTGCCGAGCCAGGAAGTGGGAGGATTCTGGTGGAGGGCAGGGAAGGGAATTTTTTTTTTGTCATCAAATCGGCTGACTGGATCTCCTCATAGCTTTGGGGAGCAGATAAGCTGACTTGAAGCAGCATCAGGCTGAGAGCAGAGGCAAATCTGCTGAGGAAACCTGGTTTAACCAGCAACCCGATGACGCTGGGGCTCGGCTCCAGAAGGGGCGGAGTCAGCCATTTTTAGCATTCTGCACTGACTAACACCAGAGCTCCAGCTACCCTGGGGAGTCAAGGAAGTGGGATGTGCTTGATTAATTTCCATGAGACCAGCTAGGGTACCCTCCTCATGAGGGGTGTGGTCTAGAGGACGACTTATTTTGGGTCCTGTATTTCGCCAAAAAAAAAAAAAAAAAAAAAAGAGAAGGTCTCTTCAATAAATGAAAATTAAATTCTTTTTAATTTAGTTTAATAGCTAAAAGCTGTTTCAGGACCAGCATATAGAACCCTGTGGGGAAATTGATTGATAAACACAAGCAGGCAGAGAGGATCCATGTGGACCCTAGAGGAATCATTGATCCTCCTTAGATCTGTTTGACTGCTTGCCTGTGTGGTTCTTTGGTTTTTGTCTGTTTATTTGTTGTCTCTTGCTTTTCTTTCCTCTATCCTCCCCCCTTTCTTTTTTCTTCCATTTTTAGAGGAAAAATTAGGTGCTGCTAGCTTGGTGCTTATTTGCTGTGCTTCTTCTTCAGTAATTTTCCACTATCTGTCTATATTGATTTTGTATTCCAAATTATCGCTTATCCTTCCTTCATCTTTCTGCCTTCTGCTTTCTGTTGTGGCTCTTATATACCACATTTTTTCATATGCCCACAACTTAAGGGTGTCAATTTCTATTCCATCTATTTTGTTTTCTCCTTTTTTTTTTTTTTATTAATATTAACTCTTTCCTTTCAACCCTTTCTTCACTATTTCTATCCCTCCTCATAATTCTAGCCTTCTAAATCACTATATACATATTTCTCTATTTGGTTTCACAGTCCATTGTAGGAACTCCACTTTTTTTCCTATTACTCTACACTGCCTACATGAGTTAAATATTCATTTCATTAAGTCTCATTTGGCCCTTATTCTAACTTTTATCAATATTACTATTATCCTTCTCCCTTCCTTACATCTTTTGATTCCTCTGGCCTAATCTTTTGCCTTCAAGGGAACATAGAAAGAAGCAAGAAAATAAAATAAGAAGAAAAAGTGTCAAAGAGAAAACTTAACACACACACAGAACCACCACCTACACAAACCTCTAGAGCAGAGAGAGAAGCTAATAATAAACCCATTAAGATAATATGATGACAGGAGGGCAACAAAAAATTACAAACAACACTGAGAAACAGGAAAACATTGACCAGTCCAATGAACAAACTAAAAACCAGGAAGTGATGCAGATCATCAAACAACTAATCAAAGCTATCCAAACAAATATCATGGGCCAACTTAAAGAAAGGAAGGAAGAGATTAAGGATATAAAGAAGACACTGGGAGAACATACTGAAGAAATTGCAAACATGCCTAAAAAGATAATGGATATGATGGTGAACAATGGCACAATACAAGAAATAAAAAAAATGCTGGATTCACATAACAGAAGATTTGAACAGGCAGAAGAAAGAACTAGTGATGTGGAAGACAATACAGCTGAAATCAAAGAGATAGTAGAACAGAAAGACAAAAAAAATAGAAAAAATTCAGCAGGGACTCAGGGAACTAACCGACAACACAAAATGCACAAACATACGCATTATGGGCATCCCAGAAGGAGAAGAGAAGGGAAAGGGAACAGAAGGAGTGTAGAAGGAAATAATGGCTGAAAACTTCCCAACCCTATTGAGAGAGATGGATGTGCAGATCCAGGAAGCACAGTGAACCCCAAATAGTATAAATCGCAACAGGCCAATTCCAAGACATATACTTGTCAAAATGGCCAATGCTCAAGACAAAGAGAAACTACTCAAGGCAGCAAGAGAAAAGAGAACCATCACATACAAGGGAAGCACAATAAGATTAAGTGCTGATTTCTCAGCTGAAACCATGGAGGCAAGAAGACAGTGGTATGACATAGTCAAAATACTAAAAGAAAAAAACTTCCAGCCACGAATTTTCTATCCAGCAAAACAGGCATTCAAAAATGATGGAGAGTTCAAAATATTCACAGATAAACAGAAATTAAGAGAATATGTCAATAAGCACTTAAAGAAATACTAAAAGAATCTCTACAAGTTGAAAGGAAAAACAAGAGGGAGAGAGTTGGAGGAGAGTTTAAAAACAACTGAAAAGACAAAAAGAGAAACAAAACAACATATGACATACATTAACCCAAAGAAAAAATGGCTGAAGTAAGAAATTCATTATGAGTAGTAACACTGAATGTTAATGGATTAAATTCACCAATCAAGAGACACAGTTGGCAGAATGGAAAGGAAATATGATCCATCTATATGCTGTCTACAAGAAACCCACCTTCGACCCAGGGATTCAAGGAGGCTGAAAGTGAATGGCTGGAAAACAATTTTACAAGCTAATAATAGCCAAAGAAGGGCAGGAGTAACTATTCTAATATCAGACAAAATAGACTTTAAATGCAAAACTATTGTAAAAGACAAAGATGGACACTATATATTAGATAAAGGGGTAATCTTTAAAGAAGAGAGAACAATCATCAACATTTACACACCTATGCCAAATGGCAATGCGACTGTAAAAAGACCTTGAATAAAAGGGGGAAAAGGTAAAGACAAATGAGTTCAAGTGGCTAAGAGACTTCAAAGAGAGTCGGGAGTTCATCCCAGATGTAATGCTTACACACACCTCAGTAGGATCTCATAGAACACCGAAGTGCATATCACCCCACACAGAGGGGCTCCTGAGAGCTCTGGAGACACTCAGGTCCTATATAAGGGGGGCAGCCCCAGAGACTGATGCCTTATCAGTGGGCTCTATTTTGGTATCTGTGCTCCTGAGAGTGACAGAGTTGGACTCAAGTAAGTCCTCCCTGCACATGGTTCATCAGCCCCTTCTATTCAAACCTATATGTGATTCTGGAGTTTTTAGGTGTCCTTACAGAGACTGGAGCCTCTGGCCTACCTATGTACCAGGTGTGCATGGAATCTCGGTGGAACTGCAAATCCTACCCTAAAGCTCAATGGACTCATCCAGGTCACCTGGCGAGGAGACGACGATGGGCAACGGCCAGCCCAGGGAATGGAGAGGGCCTGCAGCTGCAGGCAGGATAATCCCACCCACCATATCCATAGGATATAACCCCTCTCTCACTTGGTGGTGGAGTGGACATCACCATCTCAGTTCCCTCAGGATTGGGGGAAGAACTATGGAGTAGAGTGGACTTAATGGTATTCTGTTGTACACATATGGTGACTCTAGCAATGGAAGAAATTATAGCAGTGAGGTGGAGCCGGTGGCCACTGGACACCTTTGGGTCAGGGAGGGGAAGTGCAGTTGAAATACAGGGGCTTTTTCAGGACTTGGGGGTTGTCCTGAGTGCGGTTGTGGTGATGGATGTAGGCCATTTTAAATCAGCACACACCATTAAGAACTGTGAGGGAGAGAGTGTGGTCTACGATGTGAACTGTGGTCTATGGTTGATGGCAAGGCCCCAGGATGCATAGGTCCATTGAGGGTGATGGGTCACACTTGTGGGGGATGTTTGTGTGGGATGTTGTGGGAGATGTGGGGGGTGGGGAACATGGGAATTCCTGTAGTTTCTGTGTAATATTTAGGTAATCTAAGCACCTTAAAAAATATATATATATATATATATATATATATAACATTTTTGTAAGCAAATGCACATATATACATATATATTTATATATCATTTTACAAATATTGGTATGTATTGTGATAAATTTGATTTTTACCCACAATAAAAAAAAAAGTTAATATGGGGATATCTTGGAATATGGCTTCAAAATAAGTACACAGAGCTCAAATATCTCACTCACAAAAAAATGGGGAATAGACAAAAACCTAAATTAGAGAGCTGCTTAAGGGATCTGCAGAATAGAAAATGTTTGTGCATCACACAGGAGGTAGCTTGACAGAGTGACAGAGGCCAAAGGAAAACCATTAGTTACTTGCCTCTGTGGCTGGGAATGGCACACATATCACACCATCAAGGAAAATAATTTCAATAAAACCCCTGGCTAATTGCAGCCAAGTAAGTGGAAAAAAACATACCCGGAGAGGAAGAATGATCTGGCAGATGGTAGTGAGTGGTTTCTTTTCAGCAAGTCTGTCTAGCTGACCCCTTTTGAATCTCAAAAAAAAAAAAAAAGGAAAAAAAAAAGCCAAGCCAGCACTGAAGCAGCCTCAGGGATAGGAGAGAGGTAGCTTATCAGTCATGCTGTCACACCCAGCCACCCTGGGAGAGAGGAATTAGGTTAGCAAGGGGATGGTGATAATCTCCTAAGCAGCCCTGATCTTGAAAAATGTTATCAACCTAACTCACTTGAGGAAATTAGGGCAAGAAATGCCAGATAATCTCAGAAGACTACTTAACCTGTTGGGTTGGTGTAGCTCAGTGGAAGATATTTTGCCTTGCATATATGAGGTCTCTGGATTGATTCCCAGTACCTACTAAGAGAAGGGATCCAGAGAGTGATCCACAGGGTTATCAGGCACCCAGCTGGAACCTTATGACATGGAACATATAGACTGAGATTTTTTAAAAATTAGTTTTAAATTTTTTATCCGTTATTTTTAAAAATTTTTCATCAGTACATTTTTCCTCTTTTTCCTTTCCTTTATTCACTAAAACCAGGTACCTCACTTGTGGAGGTCAGCCCATAGGGTGATTAATTGATCAGCACAGGCAGCCTGAGAAACTCCCAAAGGCCTAAGAGTGAAGGTTGATTCTTTAGTCTTATTTTTGTTGTTCTTATATTGCTTCTTGTTTGATGTCTTTCCCCCTTCATCATTTCCTTTTTTCTTTTACTTATCATTTTTACCTACATCATTTCTTTTCTTTCCTTCTTTTTTCCATCTTCTATCTTCTTTTGCTTTCCTTTAATTCCACCTTTTCTGATGTCTTCATTTTTTCTTTTTCTCTCTCTTTTTCCTTTCTACATTTTTTCCTTCCCTTCTCATCTTTCTGGCCTTTTAAATCACTCCATTTTTCCCCTATATTTTCTAGTTCCATTTTTTTCCACCTTTTTTATTGTAATTCCTTTGAATTTTTTATGATTCTTTAATTATGTAAAATATTTTATCTAGCTCTTGTATGGTTCTTTTTCTACTTTTTAAAAATTATGACTGATATTCATTTTCTCTTCTTCTCCCTTTCATTTTCACTGGTCCTAGTATTTTTTCAAGGGAACACAGACAACTGCAAGGGTATAAAATAAGAGGAAACAATTGTCAAAATGGAAACTTAATACACACACACAAATTCTAGAGTAGAAAGAGAAAATAAACAACTGAATTAGGCCATCAGAGTAAATGGAAGCCTAGACACAAATAAAAAGTTATAAACCATATTAAGAAGCAGGAAGACATTGCCCAATCTAATGAACAAATTAAAAAAACAGAAGGAAATGCATATCATGAAAAAATAATCTGAGATTTCAAAACAAATATCATAAATGAGTATAATGAAATGAAGTTAGAGATAAGGGATTTAAGAAGACACTGGGCCACCTATTCTTTCCTCCCTCCCCCTCCCTTCAGGACCCAGAGCAAACACCAAACTTTTGCATAACAAGGTTCATATTTACTTGCAACAACGTTGACACCTTGACATACTGTCCTGTACTCCAATATTAGGCACTGCTCATGCTTTCAAGATAGTCTTGACCCTCTATTTGAGATAATAACTGAACTATCCAGGATGGGAGTCCAACACTGTACCATTCATTATGTGGGTCTCCACCGACTGATACAACACATTATGACAAGATGAACAATCACACACTCCCTAGACTTCTGCACCAAATGCACACTGTCCTGCATATCCCCCCAGATCCAGCACTCTAAACTACTAACACTCCCCTACCATATTTTCCAAAAGGACATGACCAACATTGTAGTTTGGGAGATGGAAAAAGAGGTGTAATATGGAGGTATTTTTGAGACTTGCAAATTGTCCTGATTGACATTGCAAGGACAGACACAGGCCATTATATATCTTGTCATAACTTACAATATTGTGTGAGACAGAGTGCAAACTACAATATAGACTATAATCCACACTTAGTAGCAAAGCTTCAAAATGTGTTCATTAATTGTAACAAATGTGTCACACTACTGAAGAATTTTGTTAATGTTGGAAAATGTGGGAGCAGAGCATATGGGAATCCCCTACATTTTTTATGTATCATTTATGTAATCTAATTATCTCTTAAAAAATATATTTAAAAAAGAAGACACTTTTGGAATAGACTGAAGAAATTGTAAACACACATAAAAAGATAAAGGATCTGACAGTGATGAATGGCGAAATAGAATAAACAGGCAGAGGAACGAATCAGTAATGTCAAAGACAGCACATCGAAAATCAGATAGTAGAACACATAGATAAAAAAAAATTTTAAAATCCTTCAGGGACTCAGGGATTTTAATGACAACAGGAAATGCACAAATATATGCCTTATAGACATCACAGAGAGAGAAGAGAAGGGAAAGGGGGCAGAATGATTTTTAGAGTAAATAATGGCTGAAAATTTCCAAACTCTTTTGAGGGACATGGGTGTACATGTCCAGAAAGCAGAGCACAACACAAACAGTATAAATCCTAACAGGTATAACCCAAGATATATACATATCAAATTGTCCTATGTATAAGACAAAGAGAGAATACTGAATGCAGCAACAGAAAAGAGAACCATCAAATGCAGGGGATGCTTGAAAAGATTTAGTGCTTATACTGCATCTGAAATGATGGAGGCAAGAAGCAGTGTTATGACATAGATAAGGTGCTAAAACCATGGAGAAATAAGGAAATAAGAAAGATTAGAGCAGAGCAAAATGAAATAGAAAATAAGAAAGGACTAGGAAAATTAATAAAACCAAAATATGGTTTTTTGGGGATGATTTATAAAATTGACAAAACATTAGCTAGACTAACAAAGAAAAAAAGAGAGAAGATGCAATACATAAAATAAGAAATGAGGAAGAAGATATCACCATTGATTCCATAGAAATGAAGAGTATTTATCAGAATACTTTGAAAAAAATTATGCCAACAAGATGGATAACAGATGAAATGTACAAATATCTAGAAAAACACAATCAGACTTCATTTATGAAAGAATAAATTGATAAACTCAAGAGGCCAATCACAAATATTGAGATTGAATTAGTCATCAAAAATGTCCCAACTAAGAAGACCACAGGACTACATGGTTTCACAGGTAAATTTCATATTCAACAACACAACAAACTAATTACACATCCTGACCCAGTAGATTTTAGCCCTGGGATGCAAGGATGGTTCAGCACAAGAAAATCAATGTAATAAATTGCATTAAAAGTGATGAAAGGTCAAAATTTTTTTTTATATTTTTCAATTTTTAATACCCCAATCTTTTAATTTAATTTTATTTTTAGTATTTTTTAAATTTTTTATTTATTTTCTCTCTTACACTTAAACTTATCATTATTATTTCATTTTCCTTTTAATTGTATTCAGCTATTATAATGGTTTCATCTTTGAAGGAGCTTTGGATCACAGAATGGTTACAACTGGGATGGGGTATGATCTTTGGTGTGGGGTGTCAGGAATAGGGGATGCTTGGAAGGAAGTTCACCTGAGCATAAATATAGGGTATATAAAAATGTTCAAATGTTCCCAGGGCACTGTCACAATGGGTGGGGAATCACTCAATAAATAAGAGAATACTGAATTCCCATCCTGGATAGCTCTGCTACATTCTCTAAGGGAGCAGCAAGAGTCCCCCAAGTTCAGGGGTAGTGACTAGTGAAGGAGGATGACCACTGATGAGCCCTTGATATTGATAACTAGCAATATGAGTCTTTGCTCTTGAAATTGAAACAGCCTATTGTGATGGGGTGCCTAAGGGCTGCCTCCTGATAACCTCTTTGTTGCTCAGATGTGGCCTATCTCTAAGCCAAAGTCAGCATATGACTGCATTATCTTCCTCTCAGTTCAGGGCATAACTCCCGGGGATGAGCCTCCCTGGCACTGAGGGATTGCTACCAAGCACCAACTGGCAATGCGACTGGAAAAAGACCTTGAATAAAAGGGGGAAAAGATAAAGACAAATTAGTTTATAAGGCTAAGAGACTTCAAAATGAGTTAGAAGGTCATCCCAGAGGTAACGCTTTCGCACATCTCAGTAAGATCTCATAGAATTCTAAAGTGGATACTACCCCAAATAGTGGGGCTCATGAGGGCTCTGGGGACACTCAGGTCCTATGTCAGGGCAGACGGCTCTGGAGTTTGGTGCCTTGCCTTTGGGCCCTACTTTGGAGTTTGTCCTCTTGAGAGTGATAGAGTTGGACTCAACTATGTCTTCCTTGCACATGGCTCATCTATCCCTTCTATCCAAACTTATACTTGGAGCTGGAGTTTGTAGGTGTATGTCCAGAGACTTGAGTCTTTGGACTGTCCATGTGCCAGCTGGGCCCAGAACATCAGTGGAGTAGCAACTCCTACTCTACAGCTCATTGACTCACCTAGGACAACTGGTGGGGAAATGATGATGGACAACAGCCCTCCCAGGAAATGGAGAGAGCCTGAGCTGCAGGCAGGATAATCCAATCCATCTTCCCATGGGATATAAGCCCCCTCTCAATTGGAGGTGGAGTGCACATCACCATCCTAGACTCTCAGGATAGGGGGAAGAGCTATGGACTAGAGTGGACTTACTGGTATTCTACAATAGACATATTGTGATTCAAGCAATTGAAGAAATTACAACATTGATGTGGAGCCACTGGCCCCTGGAAGCTCTGGGGTCAGGGAGAGGGAAAAGCAGTTGTAATATAGGGGCTTTTTTGGGACTTGAGCATTGTCATTGCAATGACAGATATAGGCCATTTTATATCATCATAAAACATGCAGAACTCTGTGGGATAATGTTTGGTCTACAATGTGAACTATGGTCCATGCTTAATGGCAAAGCACCAGGATGTGTTTATCATTTGCAATTAATGTGCCACACTAATGAGGGATGATTATGTGGGAGGTACGGGAGGTGTGGGGTGTGGGGCATATGGGAATCCCTCTATTTTTTTATGTAATATTTATGTAACCTAAATATCTTTAAAAAAATGAAAAATAAAAAAATTACAACAGAAAATAAATTTCACATGGTAATCTCTATGCATAAAAGGATTTGACAAAATACATATACTTTCTTGATAAAAAACACTTCAAAAGATAAGAACACCAGGAAACTTCTTCAACATGGTAAAGGGTGTATTTCAAATACCCACAGCTAACATATTATTCAATTGTGAAACCTAGAAATCTTTCCCTCTAAGATTTGGAACAAGAAAACAATGCACAATGTCACTACTCTTATTTAACATTTTGTTAAAAGTACTCACTCAAGCACTTAGGCAAGAGAAAGTTTTAAAATGCATCGAAATTGGAAAGGAAGAAATAAAAAATTCACTCTTTGCAGATGACTTAATCCTATGCATAGAAAACCCTAAGAAATCTTCAAAAAAGCTTATAGAGAAGATAAATGAGTTCTGTAAAGTGGCAGGATATAAGATCAACATGCAAAAATCAGTAATATTTTTGTACACCAATAATGAGCAATCTGAGGAGGAAATGAAAAATGTGTTTAAAATAGTAACTAAAAGAATCAAATAACCTAGGAATAGACTTAACTAAAGATGTAAAGAACTTGTGTGTAGGAAACTATACAACATTGTTAAAGGAAATCAAAGAAGACCTGAGTAAATGGAAGAATATTCCTTGTTCAAGGAGAGGAAGACTAAACATTAGGATGACTTTCCTACACAAATTGATTTACAGATTAAACACAAATCCAATAAAAATACCACAGCTCTTTTTATTAAATTGGAAGAGCTACTTATGAAATTTATTTAAAAGTAAGGGGCCCCAAATAGCAAAAGAAATATTATAAAAGAAAAATAAGATTGTAGAAATCACACTACATGACATTAAAACATACTACAAAGCTAAAGGTTCAAAAATGTATGGTATTGGCACAAGGATAAATGTAGTGGCCATTGGAACAGAACTGAGAGTTCTGATATAGATCCTCACATTTACCATCAACTGATATTCAAAACGGCTTCCAAGCTCATTTACTTTGGAGAAAATGGCTTCTTGAAGAAATGGTGCATGGTGAACAGGATATCCATATCCAAAGAATGGGAGAGGAACACCATCTCACACCTTATTAAAAAATTAACTCAAGATGGATCAAAGATCTAAATGTAAGAGCCAAGACCATAAAGACCTTGAAAGATAATGTACGGAAGCATCTACAGGATCTTGTATTAGGAAATTTCTTCATGAACTTTAAACCCAAAGCACGAGCAGTGAAAGAACAAATCAATGACTAGGACCTCTTCAAAATTAAAAAGTTTTGCACCTCAAAGGAGTTTGTCAAGAAAGTGAAAAGAGCAGCCTACTGAATGGGAGAAAATATTTGGTAACCATCTATCTGATAAAGGCCTAATATCCAGCATATATAAAGAAATCCTACACCTCAAAAATAAAAAAAGAACCCATTTTAAAAATGGGCAAGTGATTTGAACAGTCACGTCTCCAAAAAAGAAATACAAATGGCTAAAAGCACATGAAAAGATGTTCAACATCACTAGCTATTAGGGAAATTCTAATAAAAACTGCAATGATATATAATCTTACACTCTCTAGACTAGTGGCTATTAAAAAAACCAGAGGACAAAAATTTTTGGAGTGAATGTGAAGGAATGGGAACACTAATCCACTGATGGTTGGAATGTAGAATGGTGCAGCTTCTGTTGAGGACAATTTGTTTGTTCCTCAGAAAACTAACTGTAGAACTGCCATATGATCCAGCAATTCCATTGCTTGGTATATACCCAGAAGAACTGAAATCAAGGACACGAACAGATATATGCACACCAATGTTCATAGTGGCTTTTATTCACTATTGCCAAACTTGGAATGAACCCAAATGCCTTCAACAGATGAATGGATAAATGAAGTATGGTATTACATACAATGGAATTTTACACAGCTGTAATAAGGAATACAGTATTAACACACAGTATAACATGGAAGAATCTTGAGGACATGATGTTAAGTGAAGCAAGCTAGGTACTGAAGGACAAATATTACTTGAAATCCCTGATTGGAATTAAGCAAATTGAGCATACACTCAGAGCAAAAGTCTAGAAGATAGGTTTACAGGAAATAGAAAGGGAAAAGAAGCTTGTCAGCCAATGCCCATATGGGCAAAATCTATGATAAGTGGGCAGTGACTAGTTGTAGAGTGGAGGGGCATGACAGTGGTCTAATGGTAGTTTTATGTTAGGGGGGGTTGGGGCGGGTTGCTTGGACAGTCCATGGATCTGGGGGGAATGTTGGTGGAGGGAGCAAATAAACACTGGGGATTGGTGGGTAAATGATTGAAACTACATTGTTTGGAATGCTCTTTTGCCAATATGGCAAGTTAGAGTTGACAGTTTGGGGTGTAGGATGTGGGGGACACATCCTACACCTGGGGCAGGCTTATAGGGAGTGTGTGAGTGTCCATCTTGCCATGAATATTATTGGGTGGACTCCCATCCTGGGTAAGTTCACTATGTACTCAAATAGAAGAGCAGGAATCTCTTGAGAGCATGGGCAGTGCCTAATAGAGTACGGCAGACTATTGTGTCAAGCCCTCAGTGTTGTAGCAAGTAACTATGAATTTTTTCTTCCAAGGAATGAAATCTAGTGGATGTCATGGGTCCTGAGGGGAAGGAGAGGGAGGAATAGAATAAATGGAATAGAGGGAATTTTTGGTGAGATGGAAGTGTTCTACATGACCTTCCTATTATTGATTCAGGCCATATGGAATTGAATCAAAAGAAAAGTGTATGGTCCAAAATGTAAACCATAATGTAAACCATTTAACAGGGTTGGTAACTATGTTTCAATATTTGTACATAAGTTGTAGCAAACATACCAGCCACATATAAAATGTTATTAATATGGGAAGGGGGAAAAGGAGGAAGAGGTTGGGTATATGGGAGCCCCCTGTATTTGGTACATGACTTTTCTATAACCTAATACTTCTTTTAAGAAAAAATGAAAAAAAAAATAAAAATAAATAAAGACAATGGGGTACTAAATGGGAGACAATGTTACTTTACATGTAAGTAATGATAGGGAAAATGTCAAATAATTTAAATATTTTTTCACTATCCTTATTATCCCAAATTAAAAAAAAATTGTATTTTATTTTTTATTTTTGAAAATATCATTACTATTTCATTTTCTTATTAATTGTATTTGGCCATTTTATTGGCTTCTTTTTTGAAGAAGATTTGGGTCACAGAAGGGTTACAACTGTGGCAGTGGAGGATCTTTAGTGTGGGTTGTCAGAGATGTGGGATACATAGGAGGAAGATCATCTGAGCATTTATATAAGGCATATAAATGTGTTAAAATATTCATGGGGCATTATCACAGTGGATGAAGATTTACACAATCACTGAAGGAATATCAAATTCCCATCTTGGGGAGCTATGCCACATTCTTTAATAGATGAGAAAGAACCCCTCAAATACAGGGGCAATGACAAGTAAAGAAGGATAGTCCATTGATGGGCTCTTGCTATTGTGACTGTAAGTATCAATCTATACTCTTGAATTTGAAACTTAGCCTAGTATTATAAGGTGCCTAAGATTTGCCTTCTGGGAGCCTCCTTGTTGCTCAATATGGCCTATTTCTAAGCCAAACTCAGCATATAAATACATAACCTTCCCCCCAGCTTGGGACATGACTCCAGGGATGAACCTCCCTGGTCCCGAGAGATGACTACCAAGCACCATCTAGCAATGCAACTGGAAAAAGACCTTGATCAGGAGGGGGAAAAGGTAAAGACAAATGAGTTTATATGCTTAAGAGACTTCAACATTATTTCGGTGGTCATTCCAGAGGTAACACTTATGAATGTCTCAGCAGGATCTCTTTTACTGCCAAAATAGATACTACCCCAAATAGTGGAGCTTTTGAGGGCTCTGGAGACATCCAGGCACTATAGTACGGGCAGATAGCTCAGGAGTTTTATGCCTTGCCAGTGGGCACTACTTTGGTATTTATACTCCCAAGAGTGATAGAGTTAAACTCAGTTTTGTTTTCCCTACAAGTGGCTCTTCTGTCCTTCTCTTTGAACCTGTAATTAGTACTAGAGTTTGTAGATGTACATCCAAGAGACAAATCTTTGGAGTCTTCATGTGTCAGCTGGGCCCTGAATTGCAAAGAAGTTGCAACACCTACTCTCCAGTTCATTGGTCTCACCCAGTATAACTAACATGGAGGTGATGATGATCAACTACCATACCAAGGAACTAAAAGGGTCTACAACTGCAAGCAAGAGAGCCCCATCCATTGGTTCTAAGAGATCACAGGCCCCTCTCAATTAGAGATGGAGTATACATCACCATCCCAGAATCCTCAGGATTGGGGAATAAAATATGGAATAAAGTGGACTTACTGGTATTCTACTATGGACTTACTGTGATTCTAATTATGGAAAAAAATATATTATTGATGTGGAGGCAGTGGTCACTGTAGGTTCTGTGGGCAGAGTGAGGGAAAAACAGGTGTAATACAGGGGCATTTTTGGGACTTAGGAATTGTCCTGAATGACATTGCAATGGCAGATAAGTCCATTATAAATCATTCTGTAACCTAGAGAATTATGCGAGAGAGTGTGTAAACTACAATGTAAATTTTAATCCATGCTTAGTGACAATGCTTTAAAATGTGTTCATCAGTTGTAATGAATGCACCTCGCTAATGAAGGATGTTGTCAATGTGGGAAAATATGGGTTTGCGGAATGGGGCATATGGGAATACCCTATGTTTCTTATGTGACATTTGTATAATCTAAGTATATTTTTAAAAATAAAAAAATTAAATAAAAAAAAGTTGATTGTAGTGATGAATGCCCAAGTCTTTGATTATACCAAAAGCCATTGAATGTAAACTTTCTATGTATTGTATAGTATGCGATTATAACTCAATAAAATTGGTTTTTAAAATAATCACTACCATTAATGTCACTGTCTATGTAACCAGGAGTGTTTGCAATGGCATGGAGATTTGTGCAGTAGTAACTTATGCCTGTGAATTGGAACAATCCATTGAAAGAGGTATGATAGCCAGATTTTCGACCACTTGTGTTTAGTTATATTTGACAAAGAATATGCAATAGACATTGATGAATGCAGAATTATGTGATTATACAAAATACTGTTAATTGTACACTTTGGATGGATTATATGCTTTATTAATATGTATCTATAAATTTGATTGTTTAAGAAAAGAATGTATAATAGAGATTTGAATATAAAAGAGATAAAGCACTGGCTGATAGAGTAAATACCTAGGTTGTAACTTGTCACCTCTTTACATTTTATAACAGTTTTGAACAAGGGCAGATATTCTATTCAGAGAAAATCAAGGAGTTGTAGTCATAGGCAGCACTGGAAGTATTCAAGCAGGAACAGGGAGGTGATCCAATAAAATAATCCAGAAATTGCAACCCATTCCTGTACTACGAAAAATAAACTTCTTAAACATCTACATGAAGCTTGCACACTTCAAGGAGAAAACTTTCCTTGTAAAAAATAAAATATTGCTGTAATAACAGTGTATAATTTAAAATTTTACTTCATCATATTTGTGATCATCTTGACTCTAGGCTCATACTGAACAAAGAAAGCACATTTATAACAATAAGCATTTAAGAGCTGCCAGAACTGGCCTTTTAGTTGCTACAGGACAAACTAAACTTTGTAAGTTTTCCTCCCAAAGCATTTTTTCAGAGCCCACTTTATGTCTTTATTCCTCAGACTGTAGATGAAGGGGTTCAGCATGGGTGTGACCAGAGTGTACATCACCGAGGTTGATGCACTTGAATGTGTGCTATGTGAAGCCACAGGACTAAGGTACACCTCTATGGTTGTACAATAAAATAAGGAGGCCACTGAGAGGTGAGAGGCACAGGTGGAAAATGCTTTATACTTCCCACGAGCTGATGAGATTCCACATACAAAGGAAACAATTTTATATTAAGAGAAAAGGATTCCAGCTAGGGAAACCCCAGCCAGCACACCAGCTGCAAAGTACATCACTAAGTAATTGAAGAAGGTGTCAGAACAGGCAAGTTGGACCATCTGACGAAGTTCACAGAAAAAGTATAGGATTTCTCCATGTGAACAAAAGGACAGTTGTAACACCATTAACACCTGTAAACAGGATTGCATAACACTCATGGCCCAGGTTCCCAGAACCAGCAGGACACAAATTCGGGGGTTCATGATGACCATGTAGTGAAGGGGGTGACAGATGGCCACGAAGTGGTCATAGGCCATTATGGCCAGGAGGAAGTCATCTAACCCTGTAAAGAGCAAGAAAAAGTACATCTGAGTGATGCATCCTATGTAGGTTATGACTCTGATCTGCACCTGGATGTTCACCAGCATCTTTGGGACAGTGGTGGAGGATAAACAGATGTCACAGGTTGTAGAGGAAGAAATACATGGGTGTGTAGAGTTGGGAGTCTGAGATGATGGCCAAGATGATGAGCAGGTTCCCAATGCAGTTGACCAGGTAGATGGAGAGGAAGAGCCCAAAGAGGAGAGGCTGTAATTCTGGGTCCTCTGTAAATCCCAGGAGAAGGAATTCTGTAATCTGTGTTTGATTTCTAGGTCTCATGTGGTGGATGTTACTAATAGGAAATATGAAAGGAATTGGCTAGTTTTCACATAAAGAAGCAGCACTATCCAAATAGAAATGCTACAAATGGTCCATTTTAGTGAAAAATTTAATCTCTATATTATTTACATGGATCTCTTCCCTTTACCATATTTTTGTGCTACTTCTGATTAATTATTTCATCCCCAAATCTCAGCCTTTCTCAAGCATTCAGGAACTCTACAGATTTTATGAGAAATTTATTCATTTGTTGAATAAGTATCCAGTTGTGACTAAGAGACAAGTATAGTCGAGGCAATGAGTCTACAGTGCTGAAACCCAAAAGCCCCAACACTCTGAAGATAGATAGAACATGTGCAAATGAAAACATAATCATATTAGAAATCAGGTGATTACAGGTGCTTTAAGAAGGAGAAAATTGACATATGTCAAGCCCTCAACATTAATGCATGTAACTATGAATCTAATTCTTCAAAAACTGAAATTTACTGGTTACTATAGGTTCCAAGAGGAGGGGAAGGGAAGAATAGGTGAAACATAGGGCATTCTTAGGGCAGTGAAAATTTTCTGCATGATCTTGCAATGACAGATACAGGCCATTATACATTTTGTCAAAGACAAAAGTTTACGGTGTGAAATATAATCCATTGACCATGCTTCCATATTTGTTCATCATTTGTAACAAATGAACCATAATCATGTAAGATGCTATTAAAGGGGAAAATGTGAGAGGGGGAAGAGGTGTGGTATATGGAATGCCCTATATATTCTATGTGGCTTTTCTCTAACCTAAAGATTCTTTAAAAATAAATTGAAAAAATAAGGCACTGGTGGAAAAGAAAGAATATATGAAAATATAAACATAATCATATTGCAAATCAGTTGATTACAGTTGCTTTAAGGAAAAGAAAGCAGGTAAAAGCAGAGTGAAGTGAGAATGCTGTTTTTCACTCAGTGTTCAGGAAAGACCCAGATATGATGTGAAATTTGAAGAGGGACCTTATGGAAGAGAAGGCAGGACACATGAGGATATAAGAGGAAGTTTGTGACCAGAAGTGAGAACATTCAAGGGAAAGACCCTAAAAAATGACTTGTTTCAGATTTTCAGGGTGAACAAGAAAGCCATTGTAGCAGGGAAATGAGTAAGAAGACAATAAAGAGAGGTGGATTCCTAGAAGTTTTAAGAACAAGGCAGGCTTGCTGCTGCTGAAACTTCAAACTCAGGGAGCCCTTTAGGCATATGGTGAACATCTCATACTTCATTAATTTGCTTGCAAAGCTATCCTAGCAAATGGAATGGCACTATTCCAATTGCCATTTGTAGGATTGTGTCCAGATTCCATTATATAGGAGACACTTACTGGAATATATAAGCTCAGATACCCCTGTTCTGAGGAATGCTGACACACCGTGAAACACAGACATCACACGCATGCACAAACATGCTGAATGCACAGTTTGGCATATTAGGGACAAATTAACACCATGTTCTTCTAACAGCCAGCCACACTGATTATCCCAAGAATAAATCCAATTCAATTTTCTATTCCCCAAATATTTAGAAATGGTGCTCTGAAATTCCAGCTGATAAGCCTTCCTTGGACATGTAAATATATTGTTCTATTTTGTCATGGGCACTTTCTGCTCTTTGTTTAAAGAAACATAAAAAGATGCTCAATAAGGCTTTGAGCCATCACCCATATGGACATAATCTATGGTAAAGGGATAGAGTGTGGTTGCATGTTGGGGGATGGGGCAGATGAGTGGTGGTGTTCCTGGGTTTGGTGGTGCAGCACTGGGGGGTGGGTGGATTAGGAAGGGCTGGTTCAAATCCCCAGGGCATGTAACTGTGAATCTTGACATTCCATGGGTTGGAGAGGGGGGTATCATGGGCCCTGGGGGGCTGGGGAGAAGGGAACAGTCAAGATCGAATGGGTTGTTTGGTGGTCATGGGGAAGGTTTTTCATTACCTTACAGTAATGGACACAGGACATGGTAAATATCATCAAAATTATTAAACTGTATCATCTAAATTGTAAACTATACTGTAAATCACTGACAATGTTTAGTTGCTATATTTTGCAATCTGCATAACAGTTATAACAATGCTAACAACCAAAAAAAGGGGGGGGGGAGTTAATATGGGGTGGGGAAGGGGGGGTGGTTTGGTATCTGGGAGTCTCCGGCACTCCGTGTGTGACTTTGCTGTGACCTAAAACTTCTTTGAAAATTAAATGAAAAATTGGGAGACAATGGGGAATGAGAGGAGGAAGGTGTCATGGCACACCAGACATCCGATAACACAGTGATAAAGGGAAGGAAAAAAGGGAAAAAAGAAAAGAGAAAGGAAAAAAAATGAATATATAAAAATATAAAAGGCATTTCCTTTGCTTTTTTGCCCATTTTTTGAATATCCCAATCCATTAATTAAATTTTATTTTGTTTTGTTCTTTGTTTGATTATTTGTTTTTTTTCCTTCTCTCTTTTTTTTTTTCCCCTGAGTTTCCTTATGTTTGTCTCTTGCATGTAAGCTTATCACACTTGTTCTTTTTCCTAGTAAGTGTATTTGATTATTTTATGGACTAAATGTTCATGGAGGATTTGGATCACAGAAGGGTTACAATGGGTACTGCGGGGGATTATTGGGGGGGGTGTCTGGGGGGTGTTTCATGGGGATTGGTTCATCCAAATATACATGAAAGATATACAAAATCATTCAAAGGATCGGGGGATGGGGCATGGTCACGATGGGTGGATAATCACACAATAAATGAGGGAATCTGAATTCTTAGCCTGGAGAGCTCTGCCACAGTCTCCAAGGGAGCAACAATAGTCCTCTGAGTGTAGGGACAGTGCCTGTCAAAATAGGATGACCCACTGATGTTTTTTTATTTTTATTTTTATTTTTTTTTTATTGATGACTAACCTTGTGAGTCTTTGCTCTTGTAAATGAGACTTAGCCTGCAGTTGTGGGGTGCCTAAGGGTAGCCACCTGAGAGCCTCCTTGTTGCTCAAATGTGGCCTCTCTCTAAGCCAAACCCAGCATATGATTGCATTACCTTACCCCCAACGTGGGACATGACTCCCGGGGATGAGCCTCCCTGGCAACGAGGGATTAATACCAAGTACCAACTGGCAGCTTTGCGCAGTGGCAGTATCGTAGCCAATGAGGTTTATCCGAGGCACGATTATTGCTAATTGAAAACTATTCCCAAGTGCCAACTTGCAACACAACTGGAAAAAGACCTTGAATAAAAGGGGGAAGTGGTAAAGACAAATGAGTTCAAGTGGCTAAGAGACTTCAAAGAGAGTCGGGAGGTCATCCCAGAAGTAACTCTTACGCACACCTCAGTAGGAGCTCATAGAACATCTAAGTGCCTATCACCCCACTCAGTGGGGTTCCTGAGAGCTCCGGAGACACCCTGGTCCTATATAAGGGGGGATAGCCCCAGAGACTGATGCCTTATCAGTGGGTTCTATTTTGGAATCTGTGCTCCTGAGAGTGACAGAATTAGACTTGAATAAGTCCTCCCTGCACATGGTTCACCATTCCCTTCTATTCAAACCTATATGCGATGCTGGAGTTTTTAGGTATACTTCCAGAGACTGGAGCCTCCCGCCTACCTATGTGCCAGGTGTGCATGAAATCTAGGTGGAGCTGCAACTCCTACCCTACAGCTCAATGGACTCATCCAAGTCACCTGATGAGGAGACAACGATGGGCAATGGCCATCCCAGGGAATGGAGAGGGCCTGCATCTGCAGGCAGGATCATCCTACCCACCATATCCATGGGATATAAGCCCTCTCTCACTTGGAGTTGCAGTGGACATCACCATCCCAGTCCCCTCAGGATTGGAGGAAGAACTATGGACTAGAGTGGACTTGATGGTATTCTCTTGTTCACATATGGTGATTCTAGCAATGCAAGAAATTATAACAATGAGGTAGAGCCAGTGGCCACTTGACACTTTTGGGGTAGGGAGGGAACCAGCAGTTGAAATACAGTGGCTTCTTTGGGAGTTGGAGGTTGTCCTGAGTACTGTTGTGGCAACGGATGTAGGCCATTTTAAATCAGCACACACCACTCAGAACTGAGTGGG
>JAKSZT010028212.1:3749052-3765981 GCA_026826555.1 Tolypeutes matacus | reverse complement strand
AATCTTCAAGAGGGAACTCATCAAATGTCATTTCTTCTGGGGCATAGCAGGTGCCTGTCATTACAGGTCTCAAAGCCTCAGAGCCAGAGGCTTTGAATTTTTTCATGGAACAGGAACTTACCCTAAATTCAGATACAGCCTTAAATATGATTAAGAAAAACTTTAAATCATACTTTATACTACCATAGAAAATAATTGTTTTTTTTTTACTTTATTTTTAAAGAAATTTTATAATACAGAAAAGTTTCAAAGAAAATATAGGAAAATAATATGGCAGTATTTGCCTCTGAGGAGGATGGTGGATCTGGTGTCCATTCCAGTGCTCAGTGTCTCCCCCAAAAGAGAAAATGATAAAGGAAAGTGGATAAAATTATAACAAATAGGGAACTTGATTAAAACATATGTGTGCTTTGTTCTAGTCTAAAAGTTGGAAATAATTTCAAAATTAATAATTTCTCAAAAAATTTAAAACTGATTTAATAACTCAATAAAAATGGAAAATATAGGAGATTCCAATACACCCCATCCCCATCACATCTTACTCTATTAATAACATATTTTATTAATGAGGTTCTTTTGTTACAATTGATGAACAAATAATGAGGCATTGCTACTTCACATGGACTATAGTTACATTAAAGTTTGCACTTTGTAATACACAATTTTACAGGTTAAAAAAAAATGTCAAATGACCTGTATCCGCAATTGCAATGTCATGCAAAACAATTCCAATGTTCCCAAAATGCCCCATTTTACTCTTATTCTTTCCTCCCTCTAACCTCAGAATCGCTGTGGACCTCTGAAAGAATTTCATTTGATGATTATCATCTTCTCAGTGAGGTAAGTAATCTAGATGTTCATGTGCAATGGAATATATACATTGGGGTGCGGACTGGGATGCACATTTCACATATTTCATTTGACAAAATATATGGCTCTTTCCATTTCTTTAAGCAAAACGTCTGCCTTTCTATACAATTTGTCCTAAAATTAAAGGGTATCTAAGTGAAAATTCTATATATTTACTAAATCTTCAGATGTGTTATCTCCTTTCTCTCACTTCACATTAAAAATAGGATTCCAAATAACTCCTTACTATATCTCTACCACAGAAACAAATAAATGTGAGTATTTTTAACAAAGCATCTATTTCATTTGTGCTGATTCAGACTGAGACTTCAAACCTAAGGCAGCCAAAAAAATTAAGATATTTTAGGGGAAAAAAATGTTTAAGAGACCAACCAACCAAATACAATGTGTGGACCTGTTTGGACAATGCTTTGTGCAATACTATTGTATAAAGAATTTTTGAGAGAGGGAAAATTGAACACAATCTAGGTGTTAGATGAGACTAAGAAATAATTTTCTTAGGTATTAAAATAGTATGATTATTTTGAAAATTAGTCCTTATTTATTGGAAAAACATACTGAAACATCTATGTGTAAATTTAAAAGATGTCTTGAATTTGTTTAAAATAATCAAGCAGAGAGTAAACAACAAAAAATGGAAGTATAACTGAACCCAGAAGTGTAGAATATAGACCATCATTGAAATTGTGGTATACATGTTATTATTCTGTCTACTGTTGTGCAAGGTTGAAATATTTATAATAAACATTTTGAGAACTACCAAAAGAGGGGTCAGCTGTGTACCAAGAAAGGAAAAAGTTAAAAGTGAAAGGTTGGAAAAAGGTATTCCATGCCAGATCACAAATAAAATTTGCAGTTACAAAGATGGATGATATATAGTCTTGAAATAAGGAAATACATATTGGGATGAGTATGAAAAGTCAGTAAAGTAGATGCAACTCAAGGAAAGTGACCCAGATGAAGAGGGGGAAGTCTTTTAGTTGATTTCATTCTCATGACCTCAGAAAACATCTTTGTAAATGAGTTCCCAGGGCCACATTTCAAAAATAGTTGTACATGCCATCAACTCAGAGGATAAACATAGAATGCATACAAGGAAATTTATTTACATATATTTTAGTGAAGTTAAAGGGGAAATTCTAGGTTGTATATGTGTTGGTAGAATAAAAATTAAAAAAGAAAATACAACCATAAGACTGTACAACTCCAGAATGGAACCCTAATGTAAACATTGGATTATAGGTAACAATGTTATTATAATTCATCAATTGTAACAAATGTAACACATTAATGCAGGTGTTAATAATAGAGCTGATATATGGGAAATCTTTATTTCCTGCATGATTTTTTGTTAATGTATAACTTCTTGGAAAAAAAAGAGTGAAAAGAAAACCTACATGGAAACCATATAACTGATAAGTGTTAAATATACAGAATAAACACAGAATTCTTACAACTCAACAAGAAATTCAAACAATACAATTAAAAATGGGTAAAAGATTTGGAAAAAAAATTATTTCTCCTAAGAAGATAGATGAATGGACAAAAAATATATGAAAAGATGGTTGACATCAGTAGTCATTAGGGATGAAGTACTGATAAATGCTAGAGAGTTGATGATTCTTGGACACATTATGCTAAGTGAAGGAAGCCAGACACAAATCAAATATGAAATGATTATATTCATATCACATATCCAGAATAAATAAATCCATGAAGACAAAAATGCAGATTGGTGGTTGTTATGGTCTGGGGAGATTAGAGAATGGGGAGTAAATATATAATATGTCTGGGGTTTCTTTTAAGTGTGATGAAAATGTTTTGGAACTATTAATAGGTAGATGTGATGGTGGCACCTCATTGTGAATAAACTAAATTCTACTGAATTATTCACTTTAAAATGCTTACTTTTTTTGTTATGTGAATTTCACCTCAATAAAATTTCTTGGGAAAAAAAAAGGATTGAAGATTTGTTACATGCTACTACATGAAAATTCCTTGAAGACATCATGCTGGGTGAAGTAATACAGATACAAAAGAGAAATGTTGTATGATCCTGCTCGTGTGAAATACTTAGAGGAAGTAAGTTCATAAAGAAAAATAATAGATTATAGTTTACAAAGTGAGGCAAGGGGAATGGAAAATTATTGCTCAAAGTAAGTTAATTATAGTGAAATATTCTGAATTCATTTTTACCAGTAAATTGTATACTTGAAAGGGGTGAAACACAAATTTTCAGTTGTATTTATGTTTCTACAATAAAATTTAATATATATATAAATATTAGTTTTCTTTTTAGTCTACAAAAATAAATTATACTGGATTTATTAAGTAAATTAATTGAGCATCATTTAAGGATATGGGGGGAAATTAAATGAGACATTCACAATAAGGTACGTGGTACATAAAACTCTCTAAATATATTTCTTATAAACAGCAATCATTTATACATGAAAGAATAAATCAGGTCTTAACTTGTGTTACAAGAATAATTCCCAATTGCTTTGGAATAGCACAATGAACTAAAAAAGTGTAGCATCCATGGTTTTAGATCAAGTGAATACAGTTCTCCACTTTGTTGAAGAGGAGAATAGTAATTTTCTGATGGCAACTATTATGCCTGTATTCTCAGCCCATGTCTGTGCTTTGGAGAAAAAAAAGAGACCTAGTCTTTTGGAATGAGAGCCCCATTGTTAAGTTTGGATTAAATATTAAGTCAATGGATGTGGTAAGTTGTCACCAGGTTAGAAGTATGGAAGACAGGAGAGTTCTTGGATGAGGAATAATAAAACCTGGATTCCCCTGACTCATAACCTGTTGCTTAGAGAACAGAGAATAAGTAAGAAAAACTTTTATTCTGTCCAGACCAGGGTTCCACAGGAAAATGATTGTTCAGTGACTGGAGCAACAAGAGGGAAAGGTACCTAATGAGCAGATATAGTGAAGCTATAAATATTTCTTTTCCTGCTACCTTTTATCTTGTGTATACTTGGATTAGGCAGCATATGGTTCTTTTGGGGGTCCTAAGTCTGTTTTGGGGTCTGATGCCTGACTCTTTCCTGCTGTCTTGTTTGGGGATAGAGCTTCATTTACTATCATGAACCTTCCAAGGAGGAATTTGTACTTCCTCAGAAAGGAAGAAGTTCTTAAAGATTCCATCTAGATGAGTCAGAAAGCACAGTAGATCCTGCAGGGAACAGTTGTGGTGGATGGCAGCCAAACCTTTTACCTAAGCTCATCTGGAAGCCAATACAGTCTAGCCCAGACCAGAGAGATCCTTGAACTTGTTTTCCCACTTGCTCAGTTAATGAAATATTTTATTATTATTTTTTAAAGCAGTGTCAATTTGAGTCAGCAATGCAGGGCTCATTCTGGATGAATAAGAGATGGGAATGGAAACCTAAGTAGAAAAGGGAATTGCGGGGCTACAGCAGTTTCAGGAAAAGCAGAATATCTGCAGAAGAAGTTTTGCAGTTAAATAGGAATAGGGACATGGAATATTAGCAGTGGCAGAATATGCAGTGAGGTGAGGCATTGCTTTAACATTTCACATGAGGTGTGTTTAAGTAAGTGTCTGAAATGCTGGGAAATATCCAATTGCATTAGACATTTCCTTGCAAAAACAATTCTCAAGTCATATACTCTTACACTGGGTATTCACCTAAAAAGGCTATTTTGATTTAATGGGTTGAATGGGATATACTACAACATTTACTTGGCAATTAATCTTTTATAGGTGAAATTAATTAAAACTTTGCCATTTACTCTCCCCATTGTGAATTTTTTATTCAGTTCATTACTTTTATATACTAGGACCTGATTTTCTTCATCTTCTTTTTAAAAAATAATCTTTCAAAGAACTGCAGATTTTTCTACAACTTTGTTATTTGTCATTTAGTTGTACTATGTCTGTATAGACGTGTTTGGGGGAATGTGTGAACATCTTTCAGTGTGATATTTTATGTTTCTTTCATTGTTTTTCAAACTTAGAAATTTCTGCTTCCATTGAGCTAATAGATCATCATTTTATACTTATTGCCACCTGTCTTTCACATCTGTATTCCTTATTGTGACTTTTGGCCTTTTGTGCTTAGATATATCTTTGAAATTGCATCACCTGTCATCATTTGGAAGGTATTTTTCTTTCCATTGGACCATAGTTTGCCTTTATTGTTTTCATAATCTAGAATCATTTCCAGTATGCTATTGCTGGAAGATATCCTGAGAAACTAAAATAGGGTTATAGAATAGAGTTTGAGAGAGGCAGAAATAATGAGGTATTTGAGAGTTAGTAGAAAAATGTACCTTATCTAATTAGCAGTAATAATCAATTCTTTACCAAGAGGATAGAATGATGCTGAGGTTTTCACATGTATTGATTATGTCTGCTAAATGTCATAGAAGGATGGATGCCATAATGCCTACTCTATAGGTAAAAATCTTATGGTTCAAATTAACACCTAATATATTGCACATCTGAAATTCTAAGTCAGGTTTATCTGATTCCAAAAATTTTGCCTTTAATATCATTTAAAAACACTTCAGATGCTTCACCGAAAAAATCCCATTTTTTTTTAATTGTTATATATTTTCTATTGTGAAATGTTTGCTTATTCCTATTGGTCATTTTACTCTTGGAATATTCAATCTGTTAAGTGTATTATCAGTGTAGAAAGACATCACTACATTTGTCTTTTGGCTGACTTGCTTTTTGTTTTTTATTAGTTTTTCTGGGATTCAAGGCTATATAACTGGACTTGGAATGCCATCACTACCAAGGAAGTTTTTCTACATCACAGTCTCTCAGGGAATACCTTTGTTTGTATTTTTCCTTTTCCTTCAAGCCCTTTCAATTCCTTCCTGTTTCATTATTGAGCATCTTTTTATGTTTCTTTAAACAAAGAGCAGAAAGTGCCCATGACAAAATAGAACAAAATATTTACATGTACAAGGAAGGCTTATCAGTTGGAATTTCAGAGCACCATTTCTAAATATTTGGGGAATAGAAAATTGAATTGGATTTATTCTTGGGATAATCAGTGTGGTTGGCTGTTAGAAGAGCAAGGTGTTAATTTGTCCCTAATATGCCAAAGTGTGCATTCAGCATGCGTGTGCATGCATGTGATGTCTGTGTTTCATGGTGTGTCAGCATTCCTCAGAACAGGGGTATCTGAGCTTATATATTCCAGTAAATGTCTCCTATAAAATGGAATCTGGACACAATCCTACAAATGGCAATTGGAATAGTGCCATTCCATTTGCTAGGATAGCTTTCCAAGGAAATTAATGAAGTAAGAGATGTTCATCATATGCCTAAAGGACGCCCTGAGTTTGAAGTTTCAGCAGCAGCAAGCCTGCCTTGTTCTTAAAACTTCTAGGAATCCACCTCTCTTTATTGTCTTCTTACTCATTTCCCTGCTACAATGGCTTTCTTGTTCACCCTGAAAATCTGAAACAAGTCATTTTTTAGGGTCTTTCCCTTGAATGTTCTCTCTTCTGGTCACAAACTTCCTCTTATATCCTCATGTGTCCTGCCTTCTCTTCCATAAGGTGCCTCTTCAAATTTCACATCATATCTGGGTCTTTCCTGAACACTGAATGAAAAACAGCATTCTCACTTCACTCTGCTTTTACCTGCTTTTTTTACTTAAAGCAACTGTAATCAACTGATTTGCAATGTGATTATATTTATATTTTCATATATTCTTTCTTTTCCCCCAGTGCCTTATTTTTTCAATTTATTTTCAAAGAAGCTTTAGGTTAGAGAAAAGTCACATAGAAAATATAGGGCATTCCGTATACCACACCCCTTCCCCCTCTCACATTTTCCCCTTTAATAGCATCTTACATGATTATGGTTCATTTTTTACAAATTATGAACAAATATGGAAGCATGGTCAATGGTTAACATTATGGTTTACATTTCACACTGTAAACTTTTGTCTTTGACAAAATGTATAATGGCCTGTATCTGTCATTGCAAGATCATGCAGAAAAATTTCACTGCCCTAAGAATGCCCTATGTTCCACCTATTCTTCCCCTCCCCTCCTCTTGGAACCTATGGTAACCAGTAAATTTCAATTTTTGAAGCTGATTTCTAATATTATTATGTTTTCATTTGCACATGTTCTATCTATCTTCAGAGTGTTGGGGCTTTTGGGTTTCAGCACTGTAGACTCATTGCCTCGACTATACTTGTCTCTTAGTCACAACTGGATACTTATTCAACAAATGAATAAATTTCTCATAAAATCTGTAGAGTTCATGAATGCTTGAGAAAGTCTGAGATTTGAGGATGGAATAACAAATCAGAAGTAGCACAGAAATATGCTAAAGGGAGGAGTTCCATGTAAATAATATAAAGATTAAAATTTTCACTAAAATGGACCATTTGTAGCATTTCTATTTGGATAGTGCTACTTCTTTATGTGAAAACTAGCCAATTCCCTTCACATTTCCTATTAGTAACATCCACCACATGGGACCTGTAAATGAAACACAGATTACAGAATTTCTTCTCCTGGGATTTACAGAGGACCCAGAATTACAACCCCTCCACTTTGGGCTCTTCCTCTCCATCTACCTGGTCAACTGCATTGGGAACCTGCTCATCATCTTGGCCATCATCTCAGACTCCCAAATCCACACACCCATGTATTTCTTCCTCTACAACCTGTCCCTTTGTGACACCTGTTTATCCTCCCCCACTGTCCCAAAGATGCTGGTGAACATCTAGGTGCAGAGCAGAGTCATAACCTACATAGGATGCATCACTCAGATGTACTTTTTCTTGCTCTTTACAGGGTTAGATGACTTCCTCCTGGCCATAATGGCCTATGACCACTTCGTGGCCATCTGTCACCCCCTTCACTACATGGTCATCATGAACCCCCAAGTTTGTGTCCTGCTGGTTCTGGGAACCTGGACCATGAATGTTATGCAATCATGTTTACAGCTGTTATGACTGTCCTTTTGTTCACACGGAGAAATCCCATACTTTTTCTGTGAACTTCGTCAGATGGTCCAACTTGCCTGTTCTGACACCTTCTTCAATTACCTGGTGATGTATTTTGAAGCTGGTGTGCTGGCTGGGGTTCCCCTAGCTGGGATCCTTTTCTCTTACTATAAAATTGTTTCCTGTGTATGTGGAATCTCATCAGGTCAGGGGGAGTATAAAGCATTTTCCACCTGTGCATCTCACCTCTCAGTGGTCTTATTTTATTGTACAGCCATAGGGGTGCACCTTAGTCCTGCGGCTTCACACAGCACACATTCAAGTGCATCAGCCTCGGTGATGGGTACACTCTGGTCACACCCATGCTGAACCCCTTCATCTACAGTGTGAGGAATAAAGACATAAAGTGGGCTCTGAAAAACTGCTTCAGGAGGAAAACCTACAAAGTTTCATTTGTCCTGTAGCAACTAAAAGGCCAGTTCTGGCAGCTCTTAAATGCTTATTGTTATAAATGTGCTTTCTTTGTTCAGTATGAGCCTAGAGTCAAGATGATCACAAATATGATGAAGTAAAATTTTAAATTATACACTGTGTTATTACAGCAATATTTTACTTTTTACAATGAAAGTTTTCTCCTTGAAGTATGCAAGCTTCATGTAGATGTTTAAGAAGTTTATTTTTTGTAGTACAGGAATGGGTTGCAATTTCTGAATTATTTTATTGGGTCACCTCCCTGTTCCTGCTTGAATACTTCCAGTGCTGCCTATGACTACAACTCCTTGATTTTCTCTGAATAGACTATCTGCCCTTGTTCAAAACTGTTATAAAATGTAAAGAGGTGACAGGTTACAACCTAGGTATTTACTCAATCAGCCAGTGCTTTATCTCTTTTATATTCAAATCTCTATTATACATTCTTTTCTTAAACAATCAAATTTATACATACATATTAATAAAATATACAATCCATCCAAAGTGTACAATTAATGGTATTTTGTATAATCACATAATTCTGCATTCATCAATGTCTATTGCATATTCTTGGTCAAATATAACTAAACACAAGTGGTCGAAAGTCTGGCTATCATACCTCTTTCAATGGATTGTTCCAATTCACAGGCATAAGTTACTACTGCACAAATCTCCATGCCATTGCAAACACTCCTGGTTACATACACAGTGACATTAATGGTAGTGATTATTTTAAAAACCAATTTTATTGAGTTATAATCACATACTATACAATACATAGAAAGTTTAGATTCAATGGCTTTGGTTATAATCAAAGACTTGTGCATTCATCACTAAAATAAACTTTTTTTTATTTAATTTTTTATTTTTAAAAATATACTTAGATTATACAAATGTCACATAAAAAATATAGGGTATTCCCATATGCCCCATTCCGCAAACCCATATTTTCCCACATTGACAACATCCTTCATTAGTGAGGTGCATTCATTACAACTATGAACACATTTTAAAGCATTGTCACTAAGCATGGATTAAGTTTACATTGTAGTTTACACACTCTCTCGCATAATTTTCTAGGTTACAGAATGATTTAGAATGGACTTATCTCTCATTGCAATGTCATTCAGGACAATTCCCAAGTCCCAAAAATTCCCCTGTATTACACCTTTTTTCCCTCACTCTGCCCACAGAAGCTACAGTGACCACTGCCTCCACATCAATAATATATTTTTCCATAGTTAGAATCACAGTAAGTCCATAGTAGAATACCAGTAAGTCCACTTTATTCCATATTTTATTCCCCAATCCTGAGGATTCTGGGATGGTGATGTCTACTCCATCTCTAATTGAGAGGGGGCTGAGATCTCTTAGAACCAATGGATGGGGCTTCCTTGCCTTCAGTTGTAGACTCTTTCAGTTCCTTGGTATGGTAGTTGATCATCATCACCTCCATGTTAGTTTTATTGGGTGAGACCAATGAACTGGAGAGTAGGTGTTGCAACTTCTTTGCAATTCAGGGCCCAGCTGACACATGAAGACTCCAAAGATTTAAGTCTCTTGGATGTACATCTACAAACTCTAGTACTAATTACAGGTTCAAAAAGAAGGACAGAAGAGCCATATGTAGGGAAAACAAAACTGAGTTTAACTCTATCACTCTTGGGAGTATAAATACCAAAGTAGTGCCCACTGGCAAGGCACAAATCTCCTGAGCTATCTGCCCTTAATATAGTGTCTGGATGTCTCCAGAGCCCTCAAAAGCTCCACTATTTGGGGTAGTATCTAGTTTGGCAGTAAAAGAGATACTGCTGAGACATTCATAAGTGTTACCTCTGGAATGACCACCGAAATAACGTTGAAGTCTCTTAAGCATATAAACTCATTTGTCTTTAACTTTTCCCCCTCCTGGTCAAGGTTTTTTTCCAGTTGCATTGCTAGATGGTGCTTGGTAGTCATCTCTCAGGGCCAGGGAGGTTCATCCCTGGAGTCATGTCCCAAGCTGGGGGGTAAGTTATGTATTTATATGCTGAGTTTGGCTTAGAGATAGGCCATATTGAGCAACAAGGAGGCTCCCAGAAGGCAAATCTTAGGCACCTTATAATACTAGGCTAAGTTTCAAATTCAGGAGTAAAGATTGATACTTACAGTCACAATATCAAGAACCCATCAATGGACTATCCTCCTTTACTTGTCATTGCCCCTGTATTTGGGGGATTCTTGCTAATCTATTAAAGAATGTGGCATAGCTCCCCAGGATGGGAATTTTATATTCCTTCAGTGATTGTGTAAATCTTCACCCACTATGATAATGCCCCATGAATATTTTAACACATTTATATGCCTTATATAAATGCTCAGATGAGCTTCCTCCTATATATCCCACATATCTGACAACCCACACCAAAGATCCTCCACTGCCACAGTTGTAACCATTCTGTGACCCAAATCTTCTTCAAAAAAGAAGCCAATAAAATAGCCAAATACAATTAATAAGAAAATGAAATAGTAATGATATTTTCAAAAATAAAAAATAAAATACAAATTTTTTAATTTGGGAAAATAAGGATACTGGAAAAATAAATTATTTGACATTTTCCCTATCATTACTTATATGTAAAGTAACATTCTCTCCCATTTAGTACCCCATTGTCTTTATTTATTTATTTTTTTTCATTTTTTTCTTAAAAGAAGTATTAGGTTATAGAAAAGTCATGTACCAAATACAGGGGACTCCCATATACCCAAACTCTTCCTCCTTTCCCCCCTTCCCCTATTAATAACATTTTATATGTGGCTGGTATGTTTGCTACAACTGATGTACAAATATTGAAACATAGTTACCAACCCTGTTAAATGGTTAACATTATGGTTTACATTTTGGACCATACACTTCTCTTTTGATTCAATTCCATATGGCCTGTATCAATAATAGCAAGGTCATGTAGAACACTTCCATCTCACCAAAAATTCCCTCTATTCCATTTATTCTATTCCTTCCTCTCCTTCCCCTCAGGACCCATGACATCCACTAGATTTCATTCCTTGGAAGAAAAAATTCATAGTTACTTGCTACAACACTGAGGGCTTGACAAACTGGTCTGCTCTAATCTATTAGGCACTGCCCATGCTCTCAAGAGACTCCTGCCCCTCTATTTGAGTACATAGTGAACTTCCCCAGGATGGGAGTCCACCCAATAATATTCATGGCAAGATGGACACTCACACACTCCCTAGAAGCCTGCCCCAGCTGTAGGATGTGTCCCCCACATCCTACACCCCAAACCATCAACTCTCATTTGCCATATTGGCAAAAGAGCATTCCAAACAATGTAGTTTCAATCATTTACCCACCAATCCCCAGTGTTTATTTGCTCCCTCCACCAACTTTCCCCCCCCAGTTCCATGGACTGTCCAAGCAACCCTCCCCAACCCACCCTATCCTAAAACTATCATTACACCACTGTCATGCCCCTCCACTCTACAACTAGTCACTGCCCACTTATCATAGATTTTGCCCATATGGGCATTGGCTGACAAGCTTCTTTTCCCTTTCTATTTCCTGTAAACCTATCTTCTAGACTCTTACTCTGAGAGTCTGCTCAATTTGCTTAATTCCAATCAGTGAGTTCAAATAATATTTGTCCTTCAGTGCCTAGCTTGCTTCACTTAACATAATGTCCTCAAGATTCTCCCATGTTATATGGTGTATTAATACTGTATTCCTTCTTACAACTGTGTAAAATTCCATTGTATGTAATACCACACTTCATTTATCCATTCATCTGTTGAAGGCATTTAGGGTGATTCCAAGTTTGGCAATAGTGAATAAAAGCCACTATGAACATTGGTGTGCATATATCTGTTCGTGTCCTTGCTTTCAGTTCTTCTGGGTATATACCAAGCAATGGAATTGTTGGATCATATGGCAGTTCTACAGGTAAGTTTTCTGAGGAACAAACAAATTGTCCTCAACAGAAGCTGCACTATTCTACATTCCAACCAGCAGTGGATTAGTGTTCCCATTCCTTCACATTCACTCCAAAAATTTTAGTCCTCTGTTTTTTTAATAGCCACTAGTCTAGTGAGTGTAAGATTATATATCATTGCAGTTTTTATTAGAATTTCCCTAATAGCTAGTGATGTTGAACATCTTTTCATGTGCATTTAGCCATTTGTATTTCTTTTTTGGAGAAGTGACTGTTCAAATCACTTGCCCATTTTTTTTTTTTTTATGGGTAAAAATCAAAATTCTCACAATACACACAAACATTTGCAAAATGATATATAAATATATATGCATATATGTGTATTTGCTTACAAAAATGTTATTTATATATATATATATATATATATACATATATTTTAAGAGGTGCTTAGATTACCTAAAATATTACATGGAACCCTAGGTGGAGCTGCAACTCCTACCCTACAGCTCAATGGACTCATCCAAGTCACCCGGTGAGGAGACAATGATGGGAAATGGCCATTCCAGGGAATGGAGAGGGCCTGCATCTGCAGGCAGGATCATCCCACCCACCATATCCATGGGATATAAGCCCTCTCTCACTTGGAGTTGGAGTGGACATCACCATCCCAGTCGCCTCTGGATTGGGGGAAGAACTATGGACTAGAGTGGACTTAATGGTATTCTCTTGCTCACATATGGTGGTTCTTGCAATGCAAGAAATTATAACTTGCCCATTTTTTAACTGGGTTCTTTTTTTATTTTTGAGGTGTAGGCTTTCTTCATATATGCTGGATATTAGGCCTTTATCAGATAGATGGTTACCAAATATTTTCTCTCATTCAGTAGGCAGATTTTGTCACTTTCTTGACAAACCCCTTTGAGGTGCAAAACTTTTTAATTTTGAAGAGGTCCTAGTCATTGATTTGTTCTTTCACTGCTCATGCTTGGGTTTAAAGTTCATGAAAAAATTTCCTAATACAAGATCCTGTAGATGCTTCCCTACATTATCTTTCAAGGTCTTTACAGTCTTGGCTCTTACATTTAGATCTTTGATCCATCTTGAGTTAATTTTTTAACAAGGTGTGAGATGGTGTTCCTTTCCCATTCTTTGGCTATGGATATCCAGTTCACCATGCACCATTTCTTCAAGAAGCCATTTTCTCCAAAGTAAATGAGCTTGGAAGTCTTTCTGAATATCAGTTGATGGTAAAAGTGAGGATCTATATCAGAACTCTCAGTTCTGTTCCATTGGCCACTACATTTATCCTTGTGCCAATACCATACATTTTTTAACCTTTAGCTTTGTAGTATGTTTTAATGTCATGTAGTGTGATTTCTACAATTTTCTTTTTCTTTTTCAATATTTCCTTTGCTATTTGGGGACCCTTACTTTCAGATAAATTTCATAAGTAGCTTTTACAATTCAGTAAAAAGAGCTGTGGTATTTTTATTGGATTTGTGTTTAATCTGTAAATCAATTTGTGTAGGAAAGTCATCCTAATGCTGTTTAGTCTTCCTCTCCTTGAACAAGGAATATTCTTCCATTTACTCAGGATTTCTTTGATTTCCTTTAACAATGTTGTATAGTTTCCTACACACAAGTTCTTTACATCTTTAGTTAAGTCTATTCCTAGGTAATTTGATTCTTTTAGTTACTATTTTAAACAAATTTTTCATTTCCTCCTCAGATTGCTCATTTATGGTGTACAAAACATTACTGATTTTTGCATGTTGATTTTATATCCTGCCACTTTACAGAACTCATTTATCTTCTCTATAAGCTTTGTTGAAGATTTCTCAGGGCTTTCTATGCATAGGATTAACTCATCTGCAAAGAGTGAAATTTTTATTTCTTCCTTTCCGTTTTCGATGCATTTTAAAACTTTCTCTTGCCTAAGTGCTTGAGTGAGTACTTTTAACAAAATGTTAAATGAGAGTGGTGACATTGTGCATTGTTTTCTTGTTCCAAACCTTAGAGGGAAAGATTTTAAGGTTTCACAATTGAATAATATGTTAGCTGTGGGTATTTGAAATACACCCTTTACCATGTTGAGAAAGTTTCCTGGTATTCCTATCTTTTGAAGTGTTTTTTATCAAGAAAGGTTATGTATTTTGTCAAATCCTTTTATGCATAGAGATTACCATGTGAAATTTATTTTCTGTTGCAATTTTTTTTTATTTTTCATTTTTTAATTTTTTAAAAAAGATATTTAGGTTGCATAAATACTGCATAAAAAATAGAGGGATTCCCATATGCCCCAGACCCCACACCTCCCATACCTCCCACATAATCATCCCTCATTAGTGTGGCACATTAATTGCAAATGATAAACACATCCTGGTGCTTGGCCATTAAGCATGGACCATTGTTCACATTGTAGACCAAACATTATCCCACAGAGTTCTGCATGTTATATGATGATATAAAATGGCCTATATCTGTCATTTCAGTGTCAGGACAATGCTCAAGTCCCAAAAAAGCCCCTATATTACAAATTCTTTTCCCTCTCCCTGACCCCAGAGCCTCCAGGGGCCAGTGGCTCCACATTAATGTTGTAATTTCTTCACTTGCTTGAATCAAAATATGTCTATTGTAGAATACCAGTAAGTCCACTCTAGTCCATAGCTCTTCCCCCTATCCTGAGAGTCTAGGATGGTGCTGTGCACTCCACCTCCAATTGAAAAGGGGCTTATATCCCATGGGAAGATGGATGGGATTATCCTGCCTGCAGCTACAGGCACTCTCCATTTCCTTAGAGGACTGTTGTCCATCATCATCTCCCCACCAGTTGTCCTAGGTGAGTCAATGAGCTGTAGAGTAGGAGTTGCTACTCCACTGATGTTCTGGGCCCAGCTGGCACATGGACAGCCCAAAGACTCAAGTCTCTGGACATACATGTAAAAACTCCAGCACCAAGTATAAGTTTGAATAGAAGGGACAGATGAGCCATGTGCAAGGAAGACATAGTTGAGTCCAACTCTATCACTCTCAGGAGGACAAACTCCAAAGTAGGACCAAAAGGCAAGGCACCAAGCTCCAGAGCCATCTGCCTTGACATAGGACCTGAGTGTCCCCAGAGCCCTCATGAGCCCCACTATTTGGGGTAGTATCCACTTTAGAATACTATTTGATCTTACTGAGATGTGCGTAAGCGTTACCTCTGGGACGACCTCCTAACTCATTTTGAAGTCTCTTAGCCTTATCAACTAACTTGTTTTTATCTTTCCCCCCTTTTATTCAAGGTCTTTTTCCAGTCACATTGCCAGTTGGTGCTTAGTAGCAATCCCTCACTGCCAGGGAGGCTCATCCCTGGGAGTTAGGTCCTGAACTGAGAGGAAGATAATGCAGTCATATGCTGAGTTTGGCTTAGAGATAGGCCACATCTGAGCAACAAAGAGGTTCTCAGCAGGCAACCCTTAGGCACCACATCACAATAGGCTAAGTTTCAATTTCAAGAGCAAAGACACATATTGCTAGTTATCAATATCAAGGGCCCATCAGAGGTCATCCTCCTTCACCAGTCACTACCCCTGAACTGGGAGGACTGTTGCTGCTCCCTTAGAGAATGTGGCAGAGGTCTCCAGGATGGGAATTCAGTATTCTCTCATTTATTGAGTGATTCTCCAACCACTGTGACAATGCCCTGGGAACATTTGAACATTTTTATATACCTTATATTTATGCTCAGGTGAAAATTGGAAATCACTAAGGGCCAGAGAAAGAGTTTAGGAACAAGGATATGGAAGTTAAACAACACACTCTTAGACAAACAGTGGGTCAAAGAGGAAATCTCAAAAGAAATCAGTAACTACGTTGAAACTAATGAAAATGACAACACAACATATCAAAACTATGGGTTGCAGTGAAAGCAGTACTGAGAGGGAAGTTCATAGCCATAAATACATATATTAAAAAAGAAGAAAGAGCTAAAATTGAAGACCTAACTATACACTTGGAGGAATTGGAAAAACAGCAACAAACTAACCCTAAAGGAAGTAGAAAGAAGGAAATAACAAAGATTAGAGCAGAAATAAATGAAATAGAGAATAAGAAAGCACTGGAGTGCCTAAGGGTTGCCACCTGAGAGTCTCTTTGTTGCTCAAATGTGGCCTCTCTCTAAGCCAAACTCAGCATATGATTGCATTACCTTCCCCCCAACGTGGGACATGACTCCCGGGGATGAGCCTCCCTGGCAACAAGGGATTAATACCAAGTGCCAACTGGCAGCTTTGTGCAGTGGCAGTATCGTAGCCAATGAGGTTTATCCGAGGCACGATTATTGCTAATTGAAAACTTTTCCCAAGTGCCAACTGGCAACACAACTGGAAAAAGACCTTGAATAAAAGGGGGAAATGGTAAAGACAAATGAGTTCAAGTGGCTAAGAGACTTCAAAGAGAGACGGGAAGTCATCCCAGAGGTAACTCTTATGCACACCTCAGTAGGAGCTCATAGAACATCTAAGTGCCTATCACCCCACTCAGTGGGGTTCCTGAGAGCTCCGGAGACACCCTGGTCCTATATAAGGGGGGATAGCCCCAGAGACTGATGCCTTATCAGTGGGTTCTATTTTGGAATCTGTGCTCCTGAGAGTGACAGAATTAGACTCAAATAAGTCCTCCCTGCACATGGTTCACCAGTCCCTTCTATTCAAACCTATATG
>JAKSZT010028212.1:3726723-3748952 GCA_026826555.1 Tolypeutes matacus | reverse complement strand
TGGGAGAGAGTGGCCTCTTTAACAAGTGGTGCTTGGAGAACTGGATATCCATATCCAAAAGAATGAGAGAAGAATACCATCTCACACCGTATACAAAAATCAACTCAAGATGGATCAAAGATCTAAATATAAGAGCCAAAACCATAAAATCCTTGGAAGATAATGTAGGGAAGCATCTACAGGACCTTGTAATAGGAAATGGTTTCATGAACTTCACAGCCAAAGCACGAGAAGCAAGAGAAAAAATTGATAAATGGGATCTCCTCAAAATTAAAAACTTCTGCACCTCTAAAGATGTTATTAAGAAAATAAAAAGGCAACCTAACCAATGGGAAAAAATATTCGGCAACCATATATCTGATAGGAGCCTAATATCCTGCATATATAAAGAAATCCTTCACCTCGAAAATAAAAGGACAAACAACCCATATAAAAATGGGCAAGTGACCTGAAAAGACACTTCTCCAAGGAAGAAATACAAATGGCTAAAAAGCACATGAAAAAATGCTCAGCATCACTTGCTATCAGGGAAATGCAAATCAAAACTACAATGAGATACCATCTTACGCCCATCAGAATTGCAGCTATTAAAAAAACAGGAGACACTACATGTTGGAGAGAATGTGGAAGAATAGGAACCCTCATCCACTGCTGGTGGGACTGCGGTATGGACCAGCCACTGTGGAGGACAGTTTGGCGGTTCCTCAGAATACTAGCAATAGATCTTCCGTATGATCCAGTAATTCCACTGCTGGGTATATACCCAGAAGAACTGAAAACAAAAATACAAACAGATATATGCACACCAATGTTCATAGCGGCATTGTTCACCATTGCCAAAAGTTGGAATCAGCCCCGGTGCCCATCAACAGACGAATGGATAGGCAGAATGTGGTATATACATACAATGGAATATTACTCAGCTGTAAGAAGGAACAAAGTGCTAACACATGGAATAACGTGGATGAATCTTGAAGACCTTATGTTGAGTGAAGCAAGCCAGGCACTGAAGGATGAACAGTATATGACCTCACTGATCTGAACTGAGGAAAGTGAGCAGTCTCTGAGAACCATTGTCTGAAAGATAGGTTACGAAGGGAGAGTAAGAGAAGAACAGGCTTTGAGCCATCACCCATATGGACATAATCTATGGTAAAGGGATAGAGTGTGGTTGCATGTTGTGGGATGGGGCAGATGAGTGTTGGTGTTCCTGGGTTTGGTGATGCAGCACTGTGGGGGGGGGGGTGGATGAGGAAGGGCTGGTTCAAATCCCCAGGACATGTAACTGTGAATCTTGACATTCCATGGGTTGGGAGAGGGGTGTATCATGGGCCCTGTGGGTTGGGGAGAAGGGAACAGTCAAGATCTAATGGGTTGTTTGGTGGTCATAGGGAAGGTTTTTCATTACCTTACAGTAATGGACACAGGACATGGTAAATATTATCAAAATTATTAAACTGTATCATCTAAATTGTAAACTATACTGTAAATCACTGACAATGTTTAGTTGCTATATTTTGCTATCTGCATAACAGTTATAACAATGCTAACAACCAAAAAAAAAAAAGAAGGGGGATAATATGGGGTTGGGAAGGGGGTGGTTTGGTATCTGGGAGTCCCCGGCACTCCATGTGTGACTTTGCTGTGACCTAAACTTCTTTGAAAATTAAATGAAAAATTGTGAGACAATGGGGATTGTGAGGAGGAAGGTGTCATGGCACACCAGACATCCGATAACACAGTGATAAAGGGAAGGAAAAAAGGGAGAAAAGAAAAGAGAAAGGAAAAAAAAATGAATATATATATATATATAAAAGGCATTTCCTTTGCTTTTTTGCCCATTTTTTGAATATCCCAATCCACTAATTATATTTTATTTTGTTTTGTTCTTTGTTTGATTATTTGTTTTTTTTTCCTTCTCTCTTTTTTTTTTTTCCCCTGAGTTTCCTTATGTTTGTCTCTTGCATGTAAGCTTATCATACTTGTTCTTTTTCCTAGTAAGTGTATTTGATTATTTTATGGACTAAATGTTCATGGAGGATTTGGATCACAGAAGGGTTACAATGGGAACGCGAGGGAATTATTGGGGGGGGGTGTCTGGGGGGGTTTCGTGGGGATTGGTTCATCTGAATATACATGAAAGATATACAAAATCATTCAAAGGATCGGGGGATGGGGCATGGTCACGATGGGTGGATAACAACACAATAAATGAGGGAATCTGAATTCCTAGCCTGGAGAGCTCTGCCACAGTCTCCAAGGGAACAACAATAGTCCTCTGAATGTAGGGACAGTGCCTGCCAAAATAGGAGGACCCACTGATGTTTTTTTAATTTTTTTAATTTTTTTTTATTTTTTTTTATTGATGACTACCCTTGTGAGACTTTGCTCTTGTAAATGAGACTTAGCCTGCAGTTGTGGGGTGCCTAATGGTTGCCACCTGAGAGCCTCCTTGTTGTTCAAATGTGGCCTCTCTCTAAGCCAAACTCAGCATATGATTGCAATACCTTCCCCCCAACGTGGGACATGACTCCCGGGGATGAGCCTCCCTGGCAACGAGGGATTAATACCAAGTGCCAACTGGCAGGTTTGCGCAGTGGCAGTATCGTAGCCATTGAGGTTTATCCGAGGCATGATTATTGCTAATTGAAAACTTTTCCCAAGTGCCAACTGGCAACACAACTTGAAAAAGACCTTGAATAAAAGCGGGAAATGGTAAAGACAAATGAGTTCAAGTGGCTAAGAGACTTCAAAGAGAGTCGGGAGGTCATCCCAGAGGTAACTCTTATGCACACCTCAGTAGGAGCTCATAGAACATCTAAGTGTCTATCACCCAACTCAGTGGGGTTCCTGAGAGCTCCGGAGACACCCTGGTCCTATATAAGGCGGGATAGCCCCAGAGACTGATACCTTATCAGTGGGTTCTATTTTGGAATCTGTGCTCCTGAGAGTGACAGAATTAGACTCAAATAAGTCCTCCCTGCACATGGTTCAGCAGTCCCTTCTATTCAAACCTATATATGATGCTGGAGTTTTTAGGTATACTTCCAGAGACTGGAGCCTCCCGCCTACCTATGTGCCAGGTGTGCATGAAATCTCAGTGGATCTGCAACTCCTACCCTACAGCTCAATGGACTCATCCAAGTCACCTGGTGAGGTGACAACGATGGGCAATGGCCATCCCAGGGAATGGAGAGGGCCTGCATCTGCAGGCAGGATCATCCCACCCACCATATCCATGGGATATAAGCCCTCTCTCACTTGGAGTTGGAGTGGACATCACCATCCCAGGCCCCTCAGGATTGGGGGAAGAACTATGGACTAGAGTGGACTTGATGGTATTCTCTTGTTCACATATGGTGATTCTAGCAATGCAAGAAATTATAACAATGAGGTGGAGCCAGTGGCCACTTGACACTTTTGGAGTAGGGAGGGGACGAGCAGTTGAAATACAGTGGCTTCTTTGGGAGTTGGAGGTTGTCCTGAGTACTGTTGTGGCAATGGATGTAGGCCATTTTAAATCAGCACACACCACTCAGAACTGAGTGGGAGAGAGTGTGGTCTACAGTGTGAACTGTGGTCTATGGTTGGTGGCAAGGCTCCAGGATGTGTAAGTTCATTGAGGGTGGTGGGTCACACTGTGGGAGATGGTTGTGTGGGATGTGGTGGGAAGTGTAGGAGGTGGGCAACATGGGAATCCCAGTGGGTTCCGTGTAATATTTTGGGTAATCTAAGCACCTCTTAAAATATATGTATATATATATATATAAATAACATTTTTGTTAGCAAATACACATATATGCATATACATTTATATATCACTTTGCCAATGTTTGTATGTATTGTGAGAATTTTGATTTTTACCCATAATAATAAAAAAAATTAATTAATTAATTAATTAAAAAAATGGATGAAGTTTACATAAGCAAAATTAGAAAGAAAATTGAGTACTGTGTTAGGTTGAAGTGTGAACCCAGTTTGAACATGTTCTTGGTCATGGTGTACATTGTGATGCATGCGGACCCATTGTAAGTAAGATCCCTTCAGGATGTTATTTCAGATAAAGTGTGGCACAACTGAATCAGGTTGGGCTTTAATCCAGATTATTGGAATCCTTTAAAAGCAAAGTGAATGTCAGAGTGAAAGAGAAGCCACAGGAGCAGCCAGAAGCCAGAAGACAGGTCTGTCTTCCAACAGACCCTGGAAGAGAAAGCAGAAGATGTCTCCATATGAATTGCCAGGTGACAGGAAAGCCAAGGAACCTCAGAGATTTCTGACCAGCCAGAAATGACTGGCCCAGGAAGGAAGCAAGCCTTCTCGCCTCTGAAACCAATAAATTCCTCTTGTTCAGCCAAAACAAAATACAAAAAACAAAAAAAAAGTAGTGATATTTCATGGTGTCAAGACACAATATATATTGTACAAACCAAGAATAAATTGAGCATAGTAAAAAAACACAATTTTTCCCAAGAGAAAATATAATAAGTATCACAAATGTTGGGAAATTTTCTGGGAAGTGGTATAAGAATTTTAAGAGATATTAAATGTAAAAAAAATTAGAAACATAAAAAATTGATTTTGAAGCTCAGAGCTACCATTACATTAACTGTAGAAATTTGATAGGAACCAAACCATTTATATTCTTAATACCATTACCTACACAGGAATGATTTTGGTATCCATCCTCATGAAATAGTGAAGATGAGAAATCAATATCTCTAAAATTCTTTGTATGATTCCTTCCTGTAAATGGATGAATTGCTATCATGGGTAATGAAATTTCTTTTCTTCTACCTCTCAAATGTCTCATTCTTTCCAAATATCCTTATGTCAGTTCCTTAGGAACCCTCCCAATAATCACAGACTGCACACCCCTCTTGATTACAGAGCAGAAAAATGTGACCTGTTGTAAAACGATTTTAAAAAATGCTTTGACGTGATGGCAGAAGGTGATGCAATAATAGAAATAGATCTAGCCAAAACAGACAAAGTATACAATAAAAGAAACAGGGTATGAAACCTAGATGGCAATACATATAAAACATTTATCATTTTTAATGATTAATGCAATATGTATAAAACATTAATCATTATTAATCATTAAGTCAAAGGAAGCAGCTTTCTAAGTTTGAAAGGCAAGAAAGAAAAATAAATGTGACATGGAAGATTGATTTGAACACACAAAATTTAGATTTTCACACAATGCTCCAAAGTACTTCTACACATACATGAAAGAACTAAAAGGCAAGCAGCTAAGATATTAAGGAAAGAAAGAAAAGGAAAAGGAAATCCCACAGTTCTGCATTTGAAAGATGGCAATCAAAGCAATAATTGAAACACTCAGGCCCCAGTATACAGACTAAGACTGAATAAAAATTACCTGCAATGGAAAAATTAAATGGCTAAAAAACTCATATCAATGTAACCAAACCATAAAGGAATGATTGACAAGTAAAGTTTATAGCTATATCCTTTAGATATAAAACCATGGAAACCATGGATGCTGTATCTGACAGGTATTAAAAAGAACTGACCTTTCCCATGTAATAACGACTGTGGGAGTGTTTTTCCCTGGAAATACTGAGCAAGGTAAAATCTACATCCATTAGACAGGACCTTTGCCATCTATTGAAAAACATGCTCAAATAAAGTGCTCTTTAGAAAAAAGCCTCACTCCTACACATTCCTCCATTGCTAATAACCCATTTTCTCCCTACTCCTATTTAGTACAAGTATCAATTGACAGATGTTCTGCTTTTCCTGGAACCACTTTATCCCACTCATTCCTGCTTCTAATTGTCCTTCCAAACCAATTACTAATTGACAAGAACCCCTACATAACTGAGTCAATGGACACGTCCTTTTCAAATTAATAAATATATATAATCATGAATTATAATAGCAGGGAAAACAAGTGCAATGACCTCTTACCTCCAGGGTAGGCTGCACTGCCTCTCAGATGAACTCAGGGAAAAGCTCTTAGCTTCCTTTCTCCCTGAACTTTTTCCTGCAAATTTTTCTGAGCTTACAGACTCAATGGGATTTTGTCTCTGAGAAGGTCTCCCTGTGGAAGTACAAAGTACTTCCCAGGTGGTAGGTGAAGGAACTGAAGCTCTTTCACCATCAAGACTGCAGGAGGGAGTCTGGCACCAGCTCCCCAGCCAGAGTTGGGTCTCCCAAGGAAACCAGCCTGTCCCATCCAACCCAGGGTTGCCCAGGATGAGAGAAAGCAGCAGAGGAGATATTTACAGCTTAGTTATAGCCAGTCATTAGCATGTTTCCTTGTGATGAGCATCATTTCCCTCTGGCATAATGGTCTGACAGAAAGAAAATTTTTATGACTGATTCTATTTTCCAAAAAGTCCAGGTTCTGAGTCAAGGAAATCCCATTTCTAGGATTTCCCCTCCATGAAAACACCTGCCTTCCATAAATGTCACCTCCTAGCAAATACCCCATGCATTGTCTTAAAAGTGCTCCAAAGTTTAAGACTGGGATGCCCACCTGGTCTAGGTCCTTTAGATCTCCAAAGCTCTGACATGGGGTGAGGATACAGCCCTTGACATTACCTATAGAAATTTACTCCTCTTCTCTTTGATAAAGAAGGGAACTGTATCCATTCGATATAAAACCATGTAAACCATGGATGCTACACTCTTTTACTTGATGACACTTTACCAAAACATTTAGGAATTTCATGCTTGTAATAAAAATTACCACTTCTCTTTTGGTCCCTCATTTTTTACTTATTTTTTTTTAAAGAAACTTAGATTACATAAAGGTTACACAAAAAATATGATTCCCATATGCCCCACCTCCTACACCTCCCACAACCTCCCAAATAAACACCCTTAATTAGTGTGGCACATTAATGGCAATTGATAAACACATCCTGGGGCTTTGCCATTAAGCATGGACCATAGTTCACATTATAGGCCACACTATCTCCCACACAGTTCTGCATATTATATGATGATATAAAATGGTCTATATCTATAATTGCAATATCACTCAGAACAATTCCCAAGTCCCAAACAAGCCCCTGTATTACAACTGTTTTTCCCTCTCCCTGCCCCCAGAGCCTCCAGTGGCCACTGGCTCCACATCAATGTTATACTTTCATCCATTGCTTGACTCACAGTATGTCTATAGTAAAATACAAGTAAGTCCATTCTAGTCCATAGCACTTTCGCCCATCCTGAGGAGTCTGGAATGGTGATGTCCCCTCCACCTCCAATTGAGAGGGGGCTTATATCCCATGGGGAAGGTGGATGGGATTATCCTGCCTGCAGCTGCAGACTTTCTCCATACCCTAGGATGGCTGTTGTCCATCATCATCTTTCTGCCAGTTTTCCTGGGTGAGTCCAGTGAGCTGTAGAGTAGGTGTTGTTGCTCCATCAAGGTTCCAGGCCTAGCTGGCACATGGACAGCACAAAGACTCAAGTCTCTGGATGTAAACCTACAAACTCCAGCACCAAATATAGGTTTGAATAAAAGGGACAGATGAGCCATATGCAAAGAAGACATAGTTGAGTCCGACTCTGTCCCTCTCAGGAGCACAAACTCCAAAGTAGGGCCTACTGAAAAGGCACTAAACCCCGGAGCTATCCAACTTGACATAGGACCTGTGTGTCTCCAGAGCCCTCAGGAGCCCCACTATTTGCAGTGATACCCACTTTTGAGTTCTATGAGATCCTACTGAGCTGTGCGTAAGTGTACCTCTGAGATGATCTCCCAACTCATTCTGAAGTCTCTTAGCCATACAAACTCATTTGTCTTTACCTTTTCCCTCTTTTATTCAAGGTCTTTTTCCAGTCGCATTGCCTGTTGGTCTTGGTAGCAATCCCTCGGTGCCAGGGAGGTTCATTTTAAAAATGTTTTTTCATTATAAGAAATGTATTTAGCCCTTCTTGCACACCATGGCCTGAGTCTATCACCATCATCAGATTGTCTCATTTATTTTCTTGTATATCCTTGTGTGGTGCTCAATTTATTTCATTGAGAGATCTATAAATATTTCCATAAATTGAAAACTAAACAAGAAATAAAAATCTTTATATATTTTTAAAAGTTTACATTGTAGTAACATAAGTACAATTCAAAATTTATTTTTAAAAATATATTCAAGAATACAATTTACTGGTGATGTTTATATGCACATGTGGCAAAAATCAATATCATTTACCTAAACTGTTTCATCACTTCAAACAGAAATTTTGTACATATTGAGCAATAATCATCCCACAACTCTGGGCCTGGTAACATAATTTACTATCCACCTCTATGTATTTCATATAAGCAAGAACATACCATATGTATTTTTTCATGCCTGGCTTTTTCCTCTCAACATGATGTATTCAATGATTTTACATCTTGTAGCATGCATCAGAAGTTGCTGAATAATATTCCATTTAATGTACAAATTGCCTGGGACAAAGAGAAGATCTTTGGGGACTAGAGTTGTTCTGTTCTAGTTTGGATTCTGTTTTAATGGAATGTATGTAGTTTTTAAAATTCATTGAACTTGAATTTTTCAAATACAAAATTCATGGAACTTTCTCTTATAGTGTTATAATAAAAAGTAGGAATTTTTAAAAGTCTTATCTTGCACATTGCTTTGTACTCCAACTTTGATTTCCATTTTTCCTGAATATGATATGGCTTTCATATCTATAAGTGCAGCAGCTATTCAAAAATAAAAGGATATGGGAGCAGGTGTACCTTAGTGGTTGAGCAACTGCTTCCCATGGATAAGATCTTCAGTTTAATCCCTAGTATCTCCTAAAATATAAATAAGTACATAAATAAATAATAAAAATAAAAGGAGATTTAAAAACTGAACAAATTTCCTGAGATGCCATACCATCTCTAGACTAACTTTAGATGTGAGATGTGTGGATAAATAAACCAAAATATCTTTCTGTCACTTTTTTAGTGGGGTTTTCTATTACTAGCAGCTGACTCTATCCATAACTCAATTCCCTGTTTTTGATATAGTTTAGAATTATTGTAATGTTTTTCACTAAGAAATGAGCTCCTGGGGGATAAAAAATAGATGTCATGTGTATTTTGTAATAGTCACACAATGATATTGTACTTTATTCTTTGATAACTTCTTAACATGAAGGAATGGCTTGATGAATTATGATGTCTCCAAAACAGATCTACTAGAATAGGGCAAAATCTGAGAACATGCCATAGGGAAACCACAGAAAGAAACTCATTGTGTTATTATGCATAAGATATAACTAAGTGGTCATGAAACTTCAAAGGTAGCTGGGATAGACCATTGATCAGTTCATGAGGTCCCTGTTTTTAACCCTGTAGTTGCACGTTTCTCCATCTCACCTCAAGCCCACTACACACTAAGGGGGCCATGTCCTGCCAAATGACTGTGCCTAAACCTTCCTTTTCCCTGTTGTGTGTCTGTTATTTATTTGCATTTCAAATGTGACCTGAGACTGGCTTCTTTGTTTCTCCACCCAGAGGAGCTGCTGCTCCTGCATTTTGCCCATTGAACACACCTAGACCAGTCTTTGAACTGAGAGGGCTGTGGAAGATCACCAAGTGGTGGCAGATAAGGAAAGTTCATGTGAGGGAATTAAAAGTAAATATTTGAGAGAGGTTTCTTCTTACCTTTACAGCCTTACTCCCCAAGGCCCTTGGAAATGGGTCTGCAATCCATTACTGGGTCTAGGGCCCAGATTTGAGGACTTAACAGACAATCTTAAAGACCCAGAGCAGGTTGAAAAAAGAATCAAAGAATAGCAGTAACCCACAGCCTCACACCACTAAATTCCTATGAAAGAGAGAGAAATTGAACTTCATTGATGAAAGAAGAAACTGATGAACTCAGCAGACCAATGACAAGTAAAAAGATAGATTCAGTCATCAAAAACCTCTCAACTAAGAAGAGCCCAGGACCATATACCTTCACAGGTGAATGCTAACAAACATTCCAGAAAGAACTATCACCAATCCTGCTTAAAATCTTCCAAAAAATAGAAGTAGAAGAAACAATGCCTAACTCATTCTATGATGACAATATTAACCTAATACAAAAGTCAAACAAAGTTGTCACAGGAAAGGAAAATTATAGACCATTCTCTCTAATGAAACTTGATGCTTAAATCCTCAACAAAATACTTGCTAATTGCATTCAACAGCACATCAAATGAATTATACACCATGACCAAGAGGGTTTCATCCTGGGTATGCAAGCATGGTTCAACTTAAGAAAACCAATCAATGTAATACACTACATAAACAGATCAAAAGAAAAAAAAAAAAACATGATCATATCTATAGATGCATAAAAAGCATTAAAAAAATACAGCACAATTTCCTGATAAAAACACAGTAAAAGATAGGAATAGAAGGAAACTTTCTGAACACGATAAAGGATATATATGAAAAACCCATAGCTAACATCATCTTTGATACTGAAACCCTAAAAACTTTCCCTTTAATATTGGGAACAAGGCAAGTATGTCCATTTCACAGATCTTATTTATCATTGTGTTAGAAGTACTTGCTCAAGCACTGAGGCAAGGAAAATATATAAAAGGCTTCCAAATTGGAAAAGAAGAAGTAAAAATTTTACCATTAGCAGATGACATGATACAATACACAGAAAACCCTGAGAAATCTACAGCAAAGCTTCTAGAACTTAGAAATGAGTTGAGTAAAGTCATAGGCTATAAGATCAATGCTCAAAAATCAGTAGCATTTCTGTACACCAATAATGAGCAATCTGAGAAGGATATCAAATAAAAACTAAAATTTACAATAGTAACTAAAAGAATCAAGTATCTAGGAATAAATTTAACTAAAGATGTAAAGGACTTATATACAGAAAACTATACAACACTCTTAAAGGAAATCAAAGAAGACTTAAATAAATGGAAGAATATTCCCTGTTCATAGAAAAGAAGCCTAAAAGCATTAAGATGTCTATCCTCCCAAACTAATCTACAGATTAATGCAATCCCCATAAAAATCAACACAGCATTTTTTTTAATGAATTGGAAAAACTAACTACAAAAATATATTTGGAAGGATAAGAGGCCACGAATAGCCAAAGACATATTGAGAAGAAAAATGAAATTGGAAGTATCACACTACCTGAATTTAAACCATAGTACCAAATTACAGTGGTCAAAACTCCATGGTATTGGCACAAGGATAGACATACCAACCAATGGAACCAAATTGAGAGTTCTGATATAGATCTTCACATATACAGTTATCTCATATTCTACAAGGCCACCAAGCCCATTCAACTGGGAGAGAATGGCCTCTTCCACTGCTGGTGGGAATGCAGAATGGTGCAGCCATTGTGCAGGACAGTTTGGTGGTTTCTCAAAAATCTAAACATAGATCTGCCATATGATCCAGCAATTCCACTGCTGGGGATATAGACAGAAGTACTGAAAGCAAGGACATGAACAGATATATGCACACCAATGTTCATAATGGCATTATTTACTATTGCCAAAAATTGGAATCAACTCAAATGCCCATCAATAGGTGACCGAATAAACAAAACATGGTATATACATACAATGGAATATTACTCAGCCATGAGTACATGGTTGAAACTCTAATGTTGGGAAAGCTCTTTTGGCAACATGACAAGAAAGGGTTATTGGTTTAGGGTGTTTGATGGGGGGCATTCTGGAAAGGGCACATCTGGGGCAGGCTTTTAGGGAATGTGCTAGTGATCATTTTGTCATATTGCAATTTATCAGTTGGTGCAAACCCACATAGTGAGTGGGAAGGTGTTGGACTCCTATCCTGGGGAGGCCTGCTATGATCTCAAACAGAGGGGTCGGAGTCTCTTGAGAGCATAGGCAGTGCCTAATAGGGGAGTGTAGACCAGTGTGACAAGCCCTCAGTGTTTGAAGATTGTCCTACAAGGAGTGAAGCCTGGTCATTGCCATGGGCCCCAAGGGAAGGGGGACAGAATAGAATAGATGGGACAGGGGATATTTTGTGGACAATGGAACTGTACTCCATAATCTTGCAATGATGGGTATGGGCCATGTTAAATTTCATCAAAAATTTATAAAAGTGTATGGTCCAAAATGTAAACCATAATGTAAACCATTGGCCATGATGAGTAGTTATGTTTCAATATGTGTACATGAATTGTAACAAATGGATCATCCACATATAAAAAGGTTATTAATATGGGAAGGGAGGATACAGGGAGCATGTTGTGTAAATGGGGGTCCCCTGTATTTTTATGTAACTTTAATGTGACCTGAAACTTCTTTGAAGACAAAATGAAAAAAATTAAGATACTGGAGGATTAAATGGAAGAAATTGTCACTGTACTTACAGGACAACAGATCTTAAAGTGATGAAAGGCAAAATATTAAAAAAAAAATTTTTTTTAATATTTTCCATTATTGCTTATATCCCAATTATTTTATTTTATTTTTATTTTTTAAAATATTTTCTGTATTTTATTTCTTGTGTTTAAAACTATCATTATTTTTTCTTATTAATTGTAATTGGCTACTTTATTGGCTTCATGTTTGAAGAAGTTTTGGATCACAGAAAGGTTACAACTGTGGCAGGGGAGGACCATTTGTCTGGGGTGTCAGTGATGGCAGATACGTGGGAAGAAGTTCACCTGGGCATATATATAAGGCATATAAATGTGTTCAAATGTTCATGGGGCATTGCCACAGTCAGTGGAGATTCACAAAATAATCAAAAGAATATCAAATTCCCATCCTGGGGAGCTCTGCTACATTCTCTAATGGAACACCAAGAATCTCCCATTTACAGGGGCAATGACTAATGAAGGAGGGTTGTCCACTGGTGGGCCCTTGATATTGGTGACTGTGCTTATGAACTTTTACTCTTGAAATGGAAACTTAACCTAGTGTTTTAGGGTACTAATGAGTTACCTCCTGGGAGCCCTTTTGTTGCTCAGATGTGACCTATCTCTAAGCTAAACTCAGCATAAAAACACAATAACTTCCCCCAGTGTGTTACATGACTCCCGGGGATGAACATCTCTGGCACTGAGTGATTGTTACCAATTACCAACAATAAATGAAAGTGAAAAAAAAAAAAACTTGACCAAAAGGGGGAGAAGGTAAAGACAAATGAGTTTTCATGGATAAAAGACCAAAATTTTTCTGGAGGTCATTCCAGAGGTAAGGCTTGTGCACATCTCAGCAGGATTTTTTGACAGCCAAAGTACATATTACCCTCAATAGCAGGGATCTTGAGAGCTTTGGAAACTTCCAGACACTATAGTCAGGGCAGTTAGCTTAGGAGTTTGGTCCCTTGCCAGTGGGCCCTATTTTGGAATTTATGCTCCCCAGTGTGACAGAGGTGGGCATAGTTGTAGTTTCCCTATACATGGCTCTCCTGTCCTTCTTTTTGAACTTATAATTAGGAAAAGTTGGTTTGTGTATGTCCAAGAGACTTGAATCTTGGGCTGTCCAAGTGCTAGCTGGGCCCTGAGACTCAACAGTTTCAACACCTACTTTGTGGTTCGTTGGACTCACCCTGGACAACTAACAAAGAGGAGATGATGGGTAACCAATATACCAAGGAACTGAGAGTCTCTACAACTGCAAACAAGAGAGTCATATGGGATCAAAGCTCCACCCCTCATTTAAAGGTTGAGTGAGCTCCACCATCCCAGAATCCTCAGAATTGGGGAATGAGCTATGGTCTAATGTAGACTTACTGGTATTCTTCTATGTACTTATTGTTATTCTAGCATTGGAAGAAATATCATTGATGTGGAGGCAGTGGCCACTGAAGGTTCTGAGGGTAGTTAGAGCAAAAAAAACAAGTGTAATACAGAGGCATTTTTCAGACTTAGGAATTTTTCTGAATGACATTACAATGACAGATACAGGTCATTATATATCTTGCCATAACCTACAGAATTCAGTGGGAGAGAGTGTAAGCTACAATATAAACTATTATCCATGCTTAGTGGCAACGCTCCAAAATGTGTCTATTAATTGCAATGAATGTACCACACAAATGAAAGATGTCAATGTGGGAAAATGTGGGAGGTGTGAGGATAGGGCATGTGGGAATTCCCTATGTATTCTCTGAAACATTTATGTATTCTAAGTATCTTTTAAAAAAATAAAGAATATTAAAAGATAAAGTAAATTAAAAAATAAAATAAAACAAAAATTTATTCTTACAGCAGCCCTGCATGTCTCCATGCAGTGGGAAGTGCTTTCTCCCTGTCACTTCCTGAGTCTATTCCCTCTGGACTGTGCAGTATCCTTGTACCCATTCTCCTACTCTTATCTGGCCTGTCTAGCACATCTACACAGTCTTCAGAGGAGACATAATTAAATTCCCAACACTGACTTTCAACTTTGCCATTACTTCACCCACTCTTCTCCCCCTACCTTTTTCTCTTTCCCTTTTCCTGAATCTCTGCTCTTCTGTCCATCTCTCAGTGGATACCTCTGGCTTTATGGGGTCAGAGCCAGGGTCTAGTGATGAATGGAAAACAAGGGACATCCACACTCATTGCTGGGCTGCTGTTATATCCCACCCTTCAGGGCATCCTCAGAGTAAGTGGGAGAAATTTCTGGCAGGAGACAGAAATCCAACTGTCTATGCAATCATCCATGCCCCACTGCCCATTGCCTGTCCTGTGGAGCATCCTTTAAGGACTCACAGGCACTTGTCCACTCAGTGTTTGGTGTTCATGACTTGGAGAGAATCAGTTAGAAACCTGGAGGCCAGGAGGGTCCATGAGGCTAACAGCGGAGGGACCAGTGCACCCTCAGATGGATCAAGAGTATTCTCACCCTGACAACTTTTTGCCATGCCTCTCAGGCTGTGCCCCCAACCTCTTCCTGGCTGCAGGGCTCCAGCCTCAGTCCTTTAACCTACCCTCATTTCCCAGGATGTTTCCCTCTTCCCCTCCTCTGAGTAACTGAAACCTCCACAGCACAACTGCTACAAGCTCCCTCCTGGGAAGTTTTGCCAAATGCCTAACAACTCCATCAGTGCAATTTGAACATATTCATTTGCCTTCTGGTGGGGAGAATTCACTCTGGGACCCCAGGAGAGGAGACTTTGTGGGCCATGCCTGAGGTGGGGTGTGGAGGCACTATATACCGGCAAGGGTCTCCTAACATGTTTGGGGTCTATTTCTGTCTCTTAAGAACTTATTGCCCCACCCCTCTGACTTGCACACTGCCCTCCCTACACTTCTATGTGGGGATGAAGATCCTGGTGTTTCTCTCTATAACATTCCATTCACACATTCAGATTCCACTTCAACATCAACTTGCTTAGAATGGTTCACACTGTACAGATGCCATCTGAAAATACTTAATAATCTTTATCAATGGGCTTAGCATTTTCACTTTCATTGAGTCCCACAGATTATGTAGCTAGCCCTGTGCACATTTTTTATTTATTTTTGAAATTATTCTGTTTACAAAAGTAATACATGTTCATTTTAGAATATATAGAAAGTGCAGATAAGACACAAGAAGAAAATGAAGAATCATCTAACATTATGTATGCCAAAAATGAACCATTATACTATTATGTTTCATGTCTCCAGAGCACTTTTGTTTTCAGAGATGCACAGATGAGAGAATACAAGCATCCTTTACAGAATGCATCACAATATGCTTTCTATTGTCTTGCTGTGTTTTTCACTTAGTCAATTGTTCATACTGACTTGTCTATAATTAATTCATTTATTCCATCAGTTTTAATGATGACATTGTTTTCCATTTTGTGCCTGTCCCACAGTTTATTTAATCCTTTCTCCTCAAATATTGACAGATTTCTTGAGGATAGAAATTCTACCAGAGAAAGGAGTGTGAGTCTTCATGGTGGCCACAGGACCCATTCCTAGAGGAAAGTTGTTATTAAACTGCTACATTTGTCCATTCATGACAAGCATGAGCTTGGACCAAACCTTTATTCAATCAAACCTGTGTGAATGCACACCAGCACCATCAGTCTGTTCTTGAAGATTTATATGTATTCACTTATATACTACTTACAATGATCCTTCTGCTTATGGTTTATTGACCAATTTAATAAATAAACACTCCAGAGGTTCAGAAAATATTAATATGAAAAAAAAATACATGATTAGAAAATGACACAGCAAAAATGTGAATTTTGGTTCTCCTGTCTGCCTAGCTCAAATTCTGTGGGACTTACATACTACTCCTAGATGTTAGTTGGAATGTCCTTATCACATCTCTAATCAGAAGTCCTACCCTGTGATCACAACCTCCTGTTCTAGTTTATTCACACAAATACTCCCCATGTCCACATTCTCTATCTACACATGGACCTCCAGCACACTGATGCCCCTTGACAAACATCAGCCTCTGTCTCTCATTATTTTTACTGCCCAGTTGACTCCACAGTTACTATTATTAACATATACAAATTAAAACCACTTATTTTCTTATGTCTGTATGATGATTTACCACATTCAATGATGAAAGCCTTAATAGTCCCTGACTCCAAATATTTGCATTTTTTCAATGAAACAGCACATGGCTAGGATATTGATCTCCATTGAAACAAAGTCATAAGCACTCGCTACAATCCTGCTTGGTCTTGCCAGTTAAATCATTCTTTCATACTCCATAAACACTTAAAAATTCCCCATGTTTCATGATGATCATGCATTCTCACATTACCCCTCACTTTTTTTTATAATTTTATTTTTTATTTTTTAAAAGATACTTAGATTACAAAAATGTTACACAAAAATTGTAGGGATTCCCATAAGCCCCACCTCCCACTCCTCCCCACAACATCCCACATAAACATCCTTCACTAGTGTACATATCACCTGCAATAGATATACACATTTTGGGGCTTTGCCACTAAGCATGGACCATAGTTCACATTGTAGGTCACATTCTCTCACATACAGTTCTGCATGTTATATAATGATATAAAATGGCCGATATGTGTCATTGCAATGTCACTCAAGATAATTCCCAAGTCCTGAAAAAGCCACTGTATTACAACTGCTTTTCCCTCTCCCTGTCCCTAAAGCATCCGGTGGCCACTGGCTCCACATTAATGTTGTAATTACTTCCATTGCATGAATCACAATATGTCTGTAACAGAATACCAGTAAGTCCACACCAGTCCATAGCTCTTCACCCATTCCTGAGGAGTCTGAGATGGTGATGTGCACTCCACCTCCAAGTGAGAGGGAGCTTATAGCTCATGGGTAAAATGGATGGGTTTATCCTTCCTGCAGCTGCAGACTCTCTCTATTCCTTGAGATGGCCATTTTCCATCATCATCTCCCCACCAGGTGTCCAGGGTGAGTCCATTGTGCTGTAGAGTAGGAGTTGCATATCAACTGAGATTATGGGCCCAGCTGGCACATGGACAGCCCAAAGACTATGGTCTCTGGAAGTACACCTACAAACTCTGGCAACACATATAGGTTTGAATAGAAGGGACAGATGGACCATGTGCAGGGAAGACATATTTGGGTCCAACTCTGTTACTCTCAGAAGCAAGGATTCCACAGTAGAGCCCACTGATAAGGCACAAAACTCTGGGGCTATCCACCCTGATATAGGACCTGGGTGTCTCCAGAGCCCTTGGGAGCCCCTCTATATGGGGTGTATCCACATTGGAAGCCTATGAGGTCCTATTGAGATGTGCATAAGTATTACCTATGGGATGACTTCCTGACTCACTTTGAAGTCTCAGCCATATGAAATCATTTGTCTTTACCTTTCCCCCCTTTTATATGAGGTCTTTTTCCAGTTGTATTGCCCATTGGCACTTGTTAGTAATCCCTCGTTGCCAGGGAACCTCATCCCCAGGAGTCATGTCACACACTGTGAGGAAGGTAATGCGTTCATATGATTAGTTTGTCTTAGAGAGAGGCCACATTTGAGCAACAAGGAGGCTCTCAGGAGGAAACCCTTAGACACCCAATAACAATAGGTTAAGTTTCAACTTCAAGAGCAAAGAGTCATAAAGCTAGTCACCAATAAGAGCTCATCAGTGGATCATCCTCCTTTGCCAGACACTGCCGCTGCTCTTGGGGTGCTGTTGCTACTCCCTTGGAGAATATGGCAGAGCTGTCCAGGTTGGGAATTCAGTATTCTCTCATTTATTGAGTGGTTCTCCACCCACTGTGACCATGCCCTGTGAGCATTTGAACAATTTTATATACCTTTTATGTATGTTCAGGTGAAACTCCTCCCATGCACCCCATCCCTCACACCCCCCACCAACGATTCTCTCTCACCCCAGTTGTAACCCTTATGTGATCCAAAGCTTCTTTGAAGATGAAGCCAATACGGTAGCCAAATACAATTAATAGGAAAATGGAATAATATTGATGTTTAAATGTAAGAGATAAAATACATGAAAACTTAAAAAATAACTAAAAATTTAATTAAATTAAAGGGTTGGGTTATTCAAAAAATGAGAAAAAATTTTAAAAAATTAAAAATTTTTTTGACATTTTGCCTTTTATTGATGCACTATCTTGTGTCCAGTCTGTACTGTGTCACCTTCCCCTCTTACTCCCCAGTGTCTCACTATTTTACATTTAATTTTCAAAGAAGTTTAAGGTCATAGCAAAGTCACACACAGAATGCAAGACATTCTCATATACCCAACTTCCCCCACCTTTCCTCACCCCGTATTAAAACCTTTTTGTATGCGGATTGTAGCATTGTTATAACTGATATACAGATAGTGAAACATAGTTACTAAACATTGACAATGGTTTACAGTATGGTTTATATTTTGGATTGTGCACTTTTATAAATTTTGATGACATTTACCATGTCCCATGTCCATCACTGTCAGGTAATTAAAAACATTTCCACTGACCACTAAATACCCCCTGTTTGATCTATTCTGTTCCTTCCTCCCCATCCCCAGTGTCCCATGATGATCCCCTGGCTTGACTCATTGGATGACAAGATTCATAGTTACATGCAAGAAGAGGTCATGACACACTGGTTTGTCCTCCACTATTAGGAACCGCCCTTGCTCTTAAGAGATGCCCACATGTCTATTTCTGCTCTCCCCTCAGTATCCTATGTATTCTAACCCATCTTTCCCAATCTATCCACCTGTCAATCCTGCACAATCCAACCCAATATATCATTGCCCTCCTGTCCTACCCCTTCAATTTCAATACACATCTACACTCTATCTCTTTACCATAGCTTAAGTCCATATGGGTGATGGCTCACAACTTTCTCTTTTCTTTCTCTTTCTTGTACACCTATATTTCAGACAATAGTTCTCAGAGACTGCTCAATTTCCTTAATTCATATCAGTGAGGTCATGTAATGTTCATCCTTCAATACCTGACTTGCTTTACTCAATATAAGGTCTTCCATTATTATCCCGTGTGTTAGCACTTTATTTCTTCTTACAGCTGAGTAATATCCCTTTGTATGTATGTACCACATTTTGTTTATCCATTCATCTGTTGATGGGTACTTGTGTTGATTCTTACTTTTGGCAATAGCTAACAATGCCGCTATAAACATTGGTTTGCCTATATCTGTTTGTGTCTTTGCTTTCAGTTCTTCTGGGTATATACCCAGCATGGAATTACTGGATCATATGGAAGATCTATAGTTGGTTTTTTGAGGAATCACCAAACTGTCCTTCACAGTGGCTAGACCATTCCCCAAGCCCACCAGCAGTGGATGAGGGTTCCCGTTCCTCCACATCCTCTCCAACACTTATAGTCTGCTGTTGTTTTAATAGCTGCCATTCAAATGGGTGTAAGATGGTATCTCAATGTAGTTTTGATTTGCATTTTTCTAATAGCTAGAGATGTCGAGCATTTTTTCATCTTCCTTTTAGCCATTTGTGTTTCTTCCTTGGAGAAGTGTCTTTTCAGGTCACTTGCCCACTTTTTAAATGGGTTGTTAGTCTTTTTATTTTCAAGTTGTAGGGTTTCTTTATATATGCAGGACATTAGACTCCTATCAGATATATGGTTGCCAAATATTTTCTCCCATTGCCTAGGCTGCCTTTTAATTTTCTTGATAATGTCTTTTGAGGTGCAAAAACTTTAATTTTGAGGAGATCCCATTTATCTACTTTTTTCTTGTGCTGCTCGTACTTTGGGTGTGAAGTTCATGAAACCATTTCCTATTACAAGTCCTGTAGATGATTCCCTACATTATCTACCAAGGTCTTTATGGTCTTGGCTCTTATATTTCGATCTTTGATCCGTCTTGTGCTGATTTTCTTATATGGTGTGAAATGGTGTTCCTCCCTCATTCTTTTGCATAAGGATATCCAGTTCTCCATGCAACACTTGTTGAAGAGGCCATTCTCTCCAAACTGTGTGGGCTTGGTGGCCTTGTTGAATATCAGATGACTGTATATGCGAGGATTTATATCAGGACTCTTAATTGGTTTCCATTGGTCAGTGAGTCTATCCTTGTACCAATACCATGTGGTTTTCTCCACTGTAGCTTTGTAGTATGTTTTAAAGTCAGGTAGTGTGATACCTCCAACTTCACTTTTCTTTTTCAATATGTCTTTTGCAGTTCAGGGCCTCTTACCCTTCCAAATAAATTTTGTCATTAGCCAATTCCTTAAAAATACAGTGTTTACTTTTATTGGTATTGCATTAAATCTGTAGATTGGTTTCGGTAGGATAGACATCTTGATGATGTTTAGTCTTCCTGTCCATGAAGAGGAAATATCCTTCCATTTATTTAAGTCTTCTTTGATTTCCTTTAACAGTGTTGTATAATTTTCTGTATATAACTCTTTTACATCTTTAGATTAATTTATTCCTAAGTATTTGATTCTTTCACTTACTATTTTAAATGTGTTTTTTTTTCTTGATTTCCTCCTCAGATTGCTCATTATTGATGTACAGAAATGCTACTGATTTTTGAGCATTGATCTTATAACCTGCGAAGTTACTGAACTCCTTTATAAATTTTAGAAACGTTATTGTAGATTTCTCAGGGCTTTCTACGTATAAGATCATGTCATCTGCAAGTAATGAAGTTTTTACTTCTTCTTTCCCAATTTGGATGCCTTTTATATCTTTTTCTTGCCTCAGTGCTAGAGCAAGAATTTCTAAGACAATGTTAAATAGGAGTGGTGATAGTGGGCATTGTAGTCTTGTTCCTGATCTCAGAGGGAAGGCTTTTAGGTTTTCACCATGGAAGATGATGTTAGCTTTGGATTTTTCATATAAACATTTATCATGTAGAGAAAGTTTCCATCTATTCCTATCTTTTGCAGTGTTTTTATCAGGAAAGTGTGCTGTGTTTTGTCTAATGCTTTTTCTGCATCTATAGAGAAGATAATGTGATTTTTTTCTTTAAATCTGTTTATGTGGTGTATTACATTGATTTTCTTATGTTGAATCATCCTTGCATACCTGGGATGAATCCCACTTGGTCATGGTGTATAATACTTTTGATATGCTGTTGAATGCGATTAGCAAGTATTTGTTGAGGATTTTAGCATCTAGGTTCATTAGAGAACTTGGTCTGTAGACTGGGACATATCTTCCTATTTCTCAGCATGTATTGTAATTTTTTGTTGCCCTCTGGTCATCATTTTATCTTGATGGGTTTATTCAGTTGATTAGCTTCTCTCTCTGCTCTAGAGTTTTATTTAGCTGGTGATTTTGTGGCGTTAAGTTTTCTCTTCGCACTTTGTTCTTCTTGTTCTATTTCCTTACTTTTTTCTTTTTTTTTTTTTTTTTTTTTATTATGGGTAAAAATCAAAATTCTCCCAATACATACAAACATTTGTAAAATGATATATAAATATATATGCATATATGTGTATTTGCTTACAAAAATGTTATTTTTTATATATATATATACATATATTTTAAGAGGTGCTTAGATTACCTAAAATATTATACGGAACCCACTCGGATTCCCATGTTGCCCACCTCCCACACCTCCCACCACATCCAACACAAACATCTCCCATAATGTGGCCCACCAACCTCAATGAACTTACACCTCCTGGAGCCTTGCCACCAACCATAGACCACAGTTCACACTGTAGACCACACTCTCTCCCACTCAGTTCTGAGTGGTGTGTGCTGATTTAAAATGGCCTACATCCATTGCCACAACAGTACTCAGGACAACCTCCAACTCCCAAAGAAGCCCCTGTATTTCAACTGCTCATCCCCTCCCTACCCAAAAAACTGTCAAGTGGCCACTGGCTCCACCTCATTGTTATAATTTCT
>JAKSZT010028212.1:3696176-3726623 GCA_026826555.1 Tolypeutes matacus | reverse complement strand
AAAATGGCCTACATCCATTGCCACAACAGTACTCAGGACGACCTCTAACTCCCAAAGAAGCCCCTGTATTTCAACTGCTCATCCCCTCCCTACCCAAAAACTGTCAAGTGGCCACTGGCTCCACCTCATTGTTATAATTACTTGCATTGCAAGAATCACCATATGTGAGCAAGAGAATACCATCAAGTCCACTCTAGTCCATAGTTCTTCCCCCAATCCAGAGGCGACTGGGATGGTGATGTCCACTCCAACTCCAAGTGATAGAGGGCTTATATCCCATGGATATGGTGGGTGGGATGATCCTGCCTGCAGATGCAGGCCCTCTCCATTCCCTGGGATGGCCATTGCCCATCGTTGTCTCCTCACCAGGTGACTTGGATGAGTCCATTGAGCTGTAGGGTAGGAGTTGCAGCTCCACCGAGATTCCACGCACACCTGGTACATAGGTAGGCCAGAGGTTCCAGTCTCTGGAAGTATACCTAAAAACTCCAGCATCGCATATAGGTTTGAATAGAAGGGACTGGTGAACCATGTGCAGGGAGGACTTATTTGAGTCCAATTCTGTCACTCAGATTTGAGCACAGATTCCAAAATAGAGCCCACTGATAAGGCATCAGTCTCTGGGGCTATCTCCCCTTATATAGGACCTGGGTGTCTCCAGAGCTCTCAGGAACCCCTCTGTGTGGGGTGATAGGCACTTAGATGTTCTATGAGCTCCTACTGAGGTGTGCGTAAGGGTTACCTCTGGGAAGACCTCCCGACTCTCTTTGAAGTCTCTTAGCCACTTGAACTCATTTGTCTTTACCGTTTCCCCCTTTTATTCAAGGTCTTTTTCCAGTTGTGTTGCCGGTTGGCACTTGGGAAAAGTTTTCAATTAGCAATAATCGTGCCTCGGATAAACCTCATTGGCTACGATACTGCCACTGCAAAAAGCTGCCAGTTGGCACTTGGTATTAATCCCTCGTTGCCAGGGAGGCTCATCCCTGGGAGTCATGTCCCACGTTGGGGGGAAGGTAATGCAATCATATGCTGAGTTTGGCTTAGAGAGAGGCCACATTTGAGCAACAAGGAGACTTTTTTCTATGTTCCCTTTAAGGAGAAAGATTAGGGCCAGAGGTATCGAAAGAGGTAAGAAAGTAAAAAGGATAATAGTAATATTAATAAAACTTAGAAGAGGAGCCATATAAGACTTAGTAAAATGATTATTTAACTCATGTAGGCACCATAGAGTAATAGGGAAAAAAAAGTGGTGTACCTACAATGGAATGGGAAACCAAATAGTAAAAAATATATAGAATGAATTAAAAGACCAGAATGATGAGGAGAGAGAGAAAGAGCTGGAAGGAAAAAGTTAATAATTTTTAAAAAATAAAGAAAAGAGAATAGACTAAATAGAAATTGAAACCCATGAAGTTGAGGACTAATGAAAAAAGGTGGAATGTAAGAACCACAACAGAAGCAGAAGATAGAATGATGGAGGAATGATGGAGGAAGGTAAAGATATAGCATTGGTAGACAAAATCAATATACACAGAAAACGGGAAATCAAGGAAGAAGCACAGCAAAGAAGAAACCAGCTAGCAGCACCTAATTTAAAATGAAAATAAAAAGGGGGGGAGAGGAAAGAAGAGCAAGAAACAAACAAACAAACAAAGGGAAAACTTAACACATATCCATTATCTTTTTGTGTATGTTTATAATTTCTTCAGTATGCTCTTCCTCTGTCTTCTTAATATCCTTAATCTCTTCCTTCACTGCATTAAGTTGGTCCATATTTGTTTGGACAGCTTTGATTAGTTGTTTGATGTTCTGTATCTCTTCCTGGTTTTTAGTTTCATCATTGGAATGGTCCATGTCTTCCTATTTCTCGGTAAGGTTTGTAATTTTTTGCAGCCCTCTTGTTATCATTTTATTTTGATGGATTTATTCAGTTGATTAGCTTCTCTCTCTGCTCTATAGTTTTATTTAGCTGGTGGTTGTAGAGTTTTATTTAGCTGGTGTGTTAAGTTTTCTCTTTGACACTTTGTACTTCTTGTATTTCCTTGCTTTTTTCTATGTTCCAATTTTATATTGAGCAGTCCACATCGCTGTCCAGCTCCTTCCAGATCGATGTCCCCAAGGTTCTCGCTCTGCAGGCTCCCAGAAGAGACCATCTGGGCAGGATCCTGTCCCCAAACAGCCATCTTTCATGAGAGAAATGTTGAGTGCCCACCTAAACCGTTGTCATCTTCCACTGGACCTCTCATGTAGTCTGAATCTTTAATGAATCGCAGAACCACTTGTGGCTAGTGCAGCACTGCACCCCTCAGTTTTAACAGATTCAATCGCCTCCTACTAAGCAGACAGATTATGTAATCTGCCAAATAACACTATAACTCCTTATCTTCAAATATTCCTGAATACATATACATTGGCTTCTCCTTTTCACATATTTAATGAAAAAGCCATGTTACCTGTAGTTATGTTAAATGTCTCCAATTGAACATTATCTCTCTTATTTTTCTTGAGAACTATATTATTGATTATAAATTAATCTCCCTACCAGAAACCTCGTCCTCTTGTCACACTCCGCTCATTTTCATCTCTTCCATATTGGAACAAAAAACTCTTCTGAAGCAATTTTCTCTCAAGTTTTTGATCTGTTCTGCTAGCAATCAAACTGAAAATGCACTTACCATATCTTAACACCCACTTAAATCTTTGAATTACACAGATCAGCAATAATTTCTTCATAGTTAAATCTTGCTAATGTCATCAATGATCTGCCTACAGATAAATTCTTATTTGGAAAAAATGAATTGAACCATAACCCGATTTTGATAAATTTATTTTTCCTTACTTATTCTAGCATCTTAGTCTCCTGACTGTCTTAAAACTACTGTAGTCACTTTCCCCCCTTTTCCTCTGCAATAACTATGCAAATAAGAGCATTGGAGCATCTCAAAATGAAATACAAGCCCTTCTTTTCATACTCCATAAGCACTTAAAATTTTCTCCATGCCTTTTGCTGATCATACATTTTCATATTTCCCTTCATTTTAACAGATGGAATGACCTCCTTGCCATTCTAATTCTTTCTCTCTCTCCTCAGACCTTCCTATTCCCTGAGACACAACAATATTGATATTAGGCCAATTAATAATCCATCAATGTCATCTAACTGTTCAAGTGAAAGGAATATTCCAAAGTCTCTCACTTTAAATCAAATGCTAGAACTGATTAAGCTTAGTGAGAAAGACATGTTGAAAGTTGAGATAAGCCAAAAGCTAGGCCTCTTGTGAATGTGATCAAAATTGAAGAAAAAATGCAGATGTAGATACTGCCACAAGTTACCCAGAAGATCTAGCTAAGATTTTTTATGAAGATGGACATTCTTAGCAACAAATTTTCAATGTATATGAAAGAGTCTTCTATTGGAAGAATTTCCATCTAGGGCTTTCATAGCTAGAGAAGCAATGTCAATTCCTAGCTTCAACCCTCAAAAACCAGTCTAATGCAACTGGTGATTTAAAGTTGAAGCCAACTCTCATTCACTATTCTGAAAACCCTAAGGCCCATAAGGTATTATGCTAATTCTACTCTACTTCTGCTCTAATGATAGTTGTGACATCACATCTTTTTACCACATGGCTTACTGAAAACAAGCATACCTCAGATTTATTTTGGGTTCAGTTCAATACTACTGCAATAAAGCAAATATTCCAGTAAATTAAGTCACATGAATTTTTTTCCCAGTATATATGAAAGCTATGTTTACAGTACACTATATTCTATTAAGTATGCAATAGCATTATGTCCCAAAACAACAATGTAAACATCTTAATTAAAATTTGACACAGTGACACATATGAACACATGCTGTTGGAAAAATGATGCCAATAGATTTACTAGACACAGGGTTTACACAAACTTCAATTTATAGAAAACACAGTATCTTTGATGCTCAATTAAATGAGATATTCCTTTATTTTAAGCCCACTGTTGATTCCTTTGCTCAGAAAAATATTCCTTTCAAAATATTTTTTTCTCTTTGACAATGTACCTGTTAACCCAAGAGCTCTGGAGATGTAAGATGACGTGAATGATTTTTTCATGCTTTCTTACACAACAGTCATCTTGTAACCCAAGGATCAAGGGGGTAATAATGACTTTCAGGTCTTATTATTTAATAAATAATTTCATCAGTCTATAGCTGCCATATAATGATTCCTCTGATGAATATTGGCAAAATTCATACAAAACCTTCTGAAATGGATTCAGCATTCAAGATTCCAGTAAGAATATACATTGCAGGAAGTTAAAATATCAACATTAACAGAGGTTTGATAAAGATGATTCCAATCTTCATGGATGACCTTGAAGGGTTCAAGATGTTTGCAGAGGGAGTAACTGCAAATATGGTGGAAATAGCAAGAGATATAGGGTTAGAAGTGGTGCCTAAGGATATGAATGGATTGTTACAATCTCATGATCACATTTGAATGGATGAGGAGTAGCTTATTATGGATGAGTGAAGAAAATTGTTTCTTGAGATGAGATCTAATACTGTTGACAATGCTGTGAAAATTGTTAAAATGACAATCAAGTGTTTAGAATATTACATCAATTTAGTTGATAAAGCAGTGGAAGGGTATGAAAGGAGTGAGACAAATTTTGAAAGAGGTTCTACTTTGGATAAAATATTATCAAACAGCACCATATATGCTACTGAGAAATCTTTCATGAAAGGAAGAGTCAAACAATGGGGCAAATTTACTCTTGTATTATTTCAGAAATTGGCACAGCCACCCCAAACTTCAGCACCCTTATAGTCAATAGCCATTAAGGTGGAGGCAAGGCTCTCTACAAGCAAAAAGTCTACACCTCACTGAAGGATCAAATGATGGTTATCATTTTATAGCAATAAAATATTTTAATTAAGGTATGTACATTTTTTAAAGAAATAATGTTATTGCATACTAAAGGAGTGGGAGAGGGTGGGGCATATGGGGATCCCCTATATTTTTATGTAACATTTGTGTAATCTAAAGATCCCTTAAAAATAAAGAAAAAAAATACAAGGAAATATCATCTCTCAGCATACATAATGATTGTTATTTAAAGAACAGAAAACTTTAAATGTTGGAGAGGATATGGAAGAAAAGGAATGCTCCTTCAATGTTGATACTGTAAAATGGAGCTTCCACTGTAGAAGATGACCTGGCAAATTTTCTGGAAAGTAAATAAAAACTACATATGATCCAGCATTCCCGTTGCTAGGAATCTATTCAAAAGAACTGAAAGCAAGCGCATGAATGGATATCAGTACACTGATGTTCATAGTGGCATTATTTACAATTGCTAAAAGAGGGAAACAACTTAGATGTCCATCAACTGATTAATGGATAAACAAGATGTAACATGTACATATGATTAAATATTAATCAGGTGTAGGAATAAGTCAATTGGGGAAGCACATGAGAACATGGAAGAACCTTGAAGATATTATGTTGAGTGAAATAAGCCAGACACAAAAGGATGAATATTGTCTAGTCTCACTGATATGATCTAAATACAATAAGTAGACTCATGGAAGTGGACCACAAACTGTAGGTTAGTGGGAAATGGAATGTGTGATAAGGTGGAGAAGATGCTGGATGTATGTATAATATTTAGTAAGGAATGGAAGTGGAACTCATTTGTGACTGGAGATAATAGAGGGAAGTTGATGTCCAAACTTCACTTTAAACAACAAAGCAATGATTCTCTGGATACATTGCCTGCCCCAAAACCCTCAGTCCCATAATAAACTTCAGAAAAGTGGAGCTAATCCTTTTTATCAACACATAGGGAAATGATACTCTGAGAGAAAAGGCTGTATGGATGCCCACACAGAAAGTCAGCAACTTGATCTGTTTCCTCTCATGCTTGTATATAGTCTAAACCCAGATTCAAGGTAAAATTTGAGAACCAGTCCCCTTTCTCCACCTCAAGGAAATTTAGGCACTAATTTCTGCTGGAAAAATAATATGGGGAACTTGAGAACATGGGGTAAGATATTCCATTCATTCCTGTTTATGTTAAACCATACCCAGGGGTAGGAGAATAGTAGTGGCATAAATCTCTGATTTTAGAGATGTTCCTACTGAGACTTCTGTGGCCATAGAAATATTTCCCACTCTGGTACTTAGACCCCCCATAACTAATGGAAAGTATTTGTCTCCAATGCTATGAGATTCCCACCAGTGTGATGTAAAGATGTGTACAAGAACTATCACAGAACATTTTTCATAATGGGTTCAAAGTTAAAATCTAAATTCTCAAGAAAAGACAAATGGATAGACAATCAGTGGTATGTCTTAAAGTTGAATATCAGTCAGAAATATGAGTGAACTCCCAAAATAAACAAAATCTTTATGTTGAATGAAAAAGCCTTACCCAAAGGAGTACATATGGTATGATTCTGTAAATATGAAGTTCCAGAACAGACATAATTCATCCATTGCTGTGAACTATTAGAAAGTGTCATTTTTTGTCTAGAGGTGGGCATTTACTGTGATGGGACATAAGGGAACTTTGTAGAGCAAAGGTTAATGGGTTAATATTTAAAAACTTGATAGGGGATTGGCTTACATAGATATATGCATCTGTTAAAACTCATTAAAAATGTGTGAATTCTCTTATATGTAAAGTTTAACTAAATTGAAGGAAGTGTAAAAGTCTTATACTCGAGTTGAATGAATTTTGAAATACTAAGAAAAATATTACTGATGTCTCTTTCTTTGATTTTTTCATAAACAAGCATGAGTTTATTTTATAATCATATATATTTACATCCTTATGTGGAAAATGGAGGCTGTTCATTCCACATTCAAACTAAACTAAATGCATGTACATTAAATGTTTTGCAATAATAATAATTTTCAGTTTCTGGGATTTTCTCCCTAAAATACAAATCTGAAAGAGTACTAATATTTTCTGAGATTGTGGCAATAAAAGGAGTTATTGTTAATGACAATAAATAACAATAATCATAAATTAATAACAATAAAATTTGTAGAAGGAGTCTTATTATTCTTTTTTTCCCACAACCATGATTTCCAAAATTAAAATGTTTCATAACAAATTTTTTTATTTTTTTAAAAAACTTTAGATTACATAAATGTTACATAAAAAATATAGGGCTCTCCCACGTACCCCACCCTCTCCCCCTCCACCACTTTTCTCTATTAACAGCATCTTTCATTAGTGTGGTACATTTGCTACAATTAATGAATACATACTGAAGTATTGTTACTAACCATGGTCTATAATTTACTTCATTGTTTACATTTTGCACAACACAATTTTATAGGTTTTGACAAAATGAATAAAGGCCTATATCTGTTATCACAATGTCATGCAGGACAATTCCAATGTCCCCAAAATGCCCCATGTTATACATATTCTTCCTTCTCCCTCCTCTCAGAATCTCTGGTGGCCATTGTCTTTATATCAGTGATAAAAAATTCTTCCATGTCTAGATTAATAATGTCTATTTAGTCCATAGTTACATCCCCCATGTTTGTTCATTACTCATACTTGAGGATGTGGGGATGTTGATGTCCACTCTGTTTCTGATTGAGACGGGACTTAGATCCCATATGTCAGATGGATGGAACTGTCTTGCTCACAGTTGTGGTTAATCTGTTTTTTGTGATAGGCATTTTCCACCATCATCCTCTGTTAGTTGTTCTGGGTGAGTCTAATTCAGTGTAGAGTAAGTTTTGCATCTCTGATGAGATTCAGGGCTCAACTGGAAAATGAACAGACCAAAAATTTAAGTCTCTGGGACATTTATTTATTGGTTATAGTGCTAAATACAGACTCAAATAAAAGGTGCAGAAAAGCCACGTATAGGGAAATTATGAGTCTAACTCTGTTATATTAGGGAGCATATATTCCAAAGTAAGGTCCACTGACAGGGTGTTGAATTCCTGTGATTATCAGCCCTGCCTATAATGTCTAGATGTCTGTAGAGCCCTCAGGAGACCCATTGTTTGAGGCTTTGTTTACTTTGACCTTCAATGAAATCCTGCTGAGATATGCATAAGAATAATTTCTGGAATGACCTCCTGACTCACTTTGAAATTGCTTAGACATAAAAACTCATTTGTATTTCGTATTTCCCCCTTTTGGTCAAGGTTTTTTTCCAAATGCATTGCTAGTTGGCTCTGGGTAATGATCCCTCAGTGCCAGGGAGGCTTATCCCCAGGAGACATGTCCTATGCCAGTGGGAATGTAGTGCATTTGTATGTTCAGTTTGGATTAGAAAGGCCACATTTGAGCAATAAGGAGGCTTTCAGTAGGTATTTATTAGGCAATATATAATACTAGAGGTAGGAAAGGCTTAACTCTTATCATAAAAGCAATGGAGGAAGGGCAGAAAGTTATTTGAGGGAGCTGCTTTAGGGAGCTGCAGACTAGGAGAGTGCTGCACATCATCCAGTAGGGAAAGGGACAGAGAGACAAAGAGACCAAATGAATTCAGCAAGTTACTAGTGCTATGTCTGGGAATGGTACATATATCTCACCCTCATGATAAATAGCTTCTAACTTTCTTTTAAGTGGCTAAAAAGTAAATACATGGGTTGCAGTATGTGATAAAATTTAAATTTAAAAATAACTTTAATGTTTCCACCACTATCCCATCAGGTCTTAGTTTGATATCCCGGGTAGAGAAGGTGTTTGGGAACCAGGAGACCTGGCTCTGTGACTTAAACCCAGGTAAGGCTGTGACCAGAGCAACCTCCCCAGCAGGATCAGTGCTGAGAAGTCAGGGAAGGAGATGCCAGCAGAAGGAACAAGCCTATGGAACATCCTATGGATCCCAGACTCCTTGGTTCATATCAGGTACTGGGCCTAGGCTTTTTATCATTGTCTCTGTCTACAGAACTGGCCAATCCATGACTGAGCTCTCAATATATCACAATGGGTTATCTCTGATGTCCTTTTGGCCCACCTATGTGACCACTCTGCTTGACTCATCCACAGGGACCCCACATGCCCAGAATCCTCCCCTCCTCTGACCCTGTCCAGTCAGATGTCCATACTTTATCAGTGAATTTTTTGGGGATCAGAGAGTGTGAAACATTCAGGATCACACTATCAGCTAGAAGCAGAGAAGACCTGGAACTCAGTGTCCCTAGGTCAGGGTGCAAAGAGTAGCTGGGTTTGCAGAGGCCCTACTGGGGTGATTAGTCACAGGGAGTTTGTGGGCCCCAAATCACTGCTTTAGAACACACAACTCAGAAGCCCTTCCCTGTGCAGTATGTGGGGATTTCCATGGTTAGAGTAAACAACCTTCAACAAACCTCTTTTTACATATTATCCATAAGGGTGACAAATGTTTCTTCCACTTTGTCCTATTTAGTCCCCAAATTAAGTGGGTATTTTCTGCTTTTGACAATTATTTTGACACCAAGTAACATGTTTAAAAACTTTTTTAAAATTGAACTTTAACATTCATACATGAACATAAGTGTATAATATAAGCTGTGAACTTACAAAACAAGCATGCATATCATCATACAGGGCTCCCATACATAACCCCACCACCATCAAATTGCAATGTATGAAACAATTGTTACAAACTATGAAAAAGCATCATCAAAACATTACTAATAACAATAGGCAGTATCTTACATTTGTCATATTGTTCCCACAACTCACCCAGTTAATGACAGCCTGTATTAGTACAATATACTTGTTATAGTTCATGAGAGAATGTTCTTATATTTGTTCTGTTAACCACAGTTCATCTTCCATCACAGGATTCATTGTGTTATAGAGTCCTATGCTTTGTACAATCCATTCAAAGTGTATACTCAGTGGCTCTCATATTCATAACAGTATTGTTCTGTCATCACCTCAGTCAATTTTAGAATATTTTCATTATTCCAAAAGGAAAAATCCCATACTCCTAGTATCATATATTTATTTTTCAAATTTAAGGTGATGTTTATTCCCAGAAAAATAGGGGGTGATTATTTTTCTGTGTTCCTCACAGAAATTTCACTGGGTGTTCAGTGTAAAAACAAGTTGTCATCAAGCTGAGTTGGAGCTGCACTCCCTGAGTTTTGTTTCCCTTGTCACTGGCCATCATTATCTTTGCCTGGTATATGTCTTAAACTATTTATGCCCCTTTATCACATACATAAAGAGGAATATTGAACCTGATTCAGAGGCTTCTGTGAGGAAAGTGTAGGAACAAAGTCAAGATCCCAGAGTAAAACTTGTGCTGTTACCACTTTTAGCCCAATTTTTAAAACAACTTGAGCTGGCCTATTGTTTTACAACTCCAAGTTTGTGGCAGTTTGTAACAGCAGCCCAAATGATAAAAGCCATCATTGTATTAGTCTGCCAAAGTGGTGAGATGCAAAGTATCAGAAATCTGTTGGCTTTTATAAAGGGTATTTATTTGTGATAAAAGCTTACAATACCAAGGCCATCAAAAGTCTAACTCAAGGCAACATAAGAGGTGATGTCTTACCAAAGTCAGGTGCCATGTGTTCAAGCAAGTTGATAGTTGATCATTGCCTGGTCTCTACTCTATTCTGGGCTTCTTCATCTTCTTGAGCTTTGTAGATCCAGTCTTTTGAGACTTCATACTTAAGTGATTCTGTATTTCACTATCTCCTGGTGTAGGACTTGTTTCTTTCTGGGCCTTCTATATGAGTCTCAGATGTTCTGCTCTCTTCATAGTGTCAGCTATAATTTGTCAGGTGAATAGCTCATCTTTCCCTGGGGCCTCAGATGTTTGAGTCTTCTCCTTTCTGTTACATAGCAAGATAAAAAATGACAGGGATCCCTCATTCTAAATGTCTATATATAGCAGACCAAGCAAGGGGATGAAGAGTCAAACCGAGTCATTCCTTAACTGAAGTAGTCAAATAAAAAAGGCCTATAAGCAATCATAACAGGTAATCTAATCAGACACCTCAACTGAATTTTATATAATCACACCCAGAGGAATAGATCAGTTTACAAACATAATAGGTCTCCTTTTGGGATTCATAAAGCTGCCACAGTCATATATTGCAGAATGGTCTTGTAGAGCCTGTTGGACCCATACTTAGAGTTTGAAGGGACAAAACATTTCTCTGTAAGGCCTTGGGCCTTATCTCTCCAGGCTTGCATTGTAACTATGAACTCTAAGATATCACCACAGTTTAGCGTACTTTAACTTGGCCAACCCCAAGGAATATAAAAAGGGAAATGCTTGCCTCCTTGTCTATGATTCTCAAATAGTTTCCTGTTGTTTTCTGGGTTAGGAGAAGTGAAGGACTGTTGAGGTTCTTCAATAGCCTGCAATTCTAAACTTATAGCCAAGTGATAGGGTAGGAGGAAAAGATTTGATAGAAGTCTGAGGCTCTCTCACTAGCTCTAATGTTATAGGAGTTTGTAGCTTTAATAATATCTCTTTTTTAACGTAATGATTAAAGTCTAGTAGTGTATTTTGGAACAAAGGCAAGAGATTTCATTTCTTTTGGACAATCGGGTTCCTGGTGCCCAAGAAACTATCAGAGCACAGCTAGAGACTCTTCTGGTAATCTTCACTAAATATCCTTGATCACCTCCCATTCAAGCTCAGAAACTGCCTGGGGAATATCAAACCCAGCACATTAACCAAGTGTTTCCAGGTATGTGCAGGTAAATAATCTGTGTGTGAAATGGCTGCAGGATGGGATAGGTGGATGCATCTACATCAGGATCATTCAACTGGGAAAAGAGCTGAGACATCCCATCAGCTTTCCTGTGACTTAGTGTTAAAGGTATTTTCACAGGACATTGCAACAACCTCTAAAATGTCGGTGTCTTTATTATATTTACAAGGATCCATTCATGACCTAGCACAGTTGCTTCCTTTCCCCAAATTTAGACAAAGAGGAAATAATTTCTACTTCTCATGCTGAGGTTTCTTTTGACTACCAATTAGGTACTTGTAGTTTTCCAGGTGAAACTATGGAATTGCATAAGCACTAAGGTAGGGAAAATTATAAAAAATTCAATACTGGCCAAGTTGGAGACTGAAGCTGTGTGATTCTGAAGTCCACTCACTTGGGTGATCACTTTACAGATTCAGTCATGATTCTACCAGTGTATCCTGAGAGATTTTCTGGTAAATGAGCCAACCTTAAGTGTTTAGATCATCATACCTTGGGTACACCTATAAAGGTGAGAGCCAGATCAATTGTTAAGTGATTCTGAGTTGCCAATGTGGGTGCTTGTTAGTTATTCCCCTCTTTCCTGATGGCTCCAAATGTCCCCCAGACACTCAGCAGGGCTCAACTCTGCCAGGTTGGCCTTTTTAGTACAGCCAACAGGTTGAGCATGAACCCTGGCTCAAAAAACCCAGGCCCTTTTTGACATGGCACAGCTGTACTGAGATGTGTTTTGTTAATTGAAGCATGGGTATGGCTGTGCTTTTCTTTCAAAGACAAATGCCAGATTGAAAGGCTAGTCCAGGGCCTGGAAGAATGCACTGATGTCCAAGAAATTTCATCCACATGACCAGGGAGTTCCTGAGAACAGAGAAAGTGTGTGGAAAGATTTTATAGTCTAGTTGATGTACTATAAGAAAATTATTGTTATTAAGAATTGTGAATTTCTAAGCTTTCTTATCAATAGTCTCTGCTGTTTCAGTGTAGAAATGTGAATGGTTAACTTGTCCTTTGGAATGTTGCAATGCTGCTATGCAGGCAACACTGCTACCTATTAAATAAAAACAAATGCTTAGAAGGAGCAAGTCACCAGACGTAGTAGTTGCAAGTATCCCCTGTAAAGTTAACATCAAGTTAAAGCTGATGTGTATTGAAACCTTTATGTTCCTGTTTAGTGTACCAAAACAGAATAGAACAAATACCCCTCAAGACATGTGTCTCTCCAGTAGAAGGATGACCACTCTTCCACTGGATGGATTTCGTTACTTTCACTGAGGTCATTCCTCATGAGTTGCAAGACTCATTGGAGTTTTGAGGTTTAGAACCACTTAAAAGAGGATAGTCCCCAAGCTTCTACTTGAAGTCTCACCCAGGAAAGAAAGCTCTTCCTGGGACCATTTTTCCTATTGGATTCTGGCTGTCTGTCAAAAGGCACTTCCAAGCCTCATGAGAGACCAGATGTTGCTTTTCCTTGATTCAGTGAGTTGTTGTATATATTTTCATTCTTTCCTATGTCTTGAATTGGTCATTTTCTTTAATGATTGCTCAATAGTTTTAATCATTTGATATGAATGCAAACTCATTTGATTAAATAATGTTGCCTTTGCATAGCATTTAGAGTTTATGCCTCTTCCTTACCAAAACACTAGTGCATGATATGGTTAGAGGATGGATACATTATTGCATCTTAGGGTTACCATTGGCTGAGATGGCAATGACTCACCCAGCAGATACCCATATTTATGGGGATACTTCATCTAACTTAGTCTTTGACAGAACTCTCCCTTTACTCCTGAGATTACTTTACCAAATAAGAAATCACAGATGTCCAAGGCAGTCATGTGCTGGCCCATGGCTCCACCTGTTCCTGGAGAGTTGAAGGTTCCCCTGTTCAGGCTCTACCAAGTGGTACAGCAGGATCCCAGCTGAACCTGATTCCTGATGAGAAGGGGTTATCTGGGTTGATGGCATAAAGCAGGGGCCTGGAAAGTGACTGTTGGACCACAAGAAGGGAAATAGCTAGACCAACATCCCCTAGAGCTCCAACATCTGCTGGTCTGAGGTCTCTAACTAAGGGCAGTGGACAATGTAGTCATTTAAGCCAGGCTTCAACAAAAGATTCAGTGATTTTTTTTTTTTAAAGAATTCCATTCTGATAGCACACTTTCTGACTAGTTCTGAACTAATTAGTCAGTGAAGGCATGGGTGAACTTACAAGCCTTTTCAAACATCCCCTCCTAACTGTTTAAAAATGCACAGATATCCATTAACAGACATGAGGCCTGGAGGCCCTTTCTGCCTGTCCATTTATAACTGATGGCTTCTGTGTCTTCCTGTCACTTGTTCTTGTTCCCCATCCTGAAAGACTCACTTGTTCCCTGAAGAGTTGCATGATCTGCACTAGTGTTAAACCAACCTGAAAATTGAAGACTCCCTAGAGGAGGGCCAGCTCCTTCTCAGCTTCTGTGTCCATTGAGGACCTGGCCAACACAGCATAGTTCTGGAAGGGTTTGGAACATCCCAGTTAGGCTGAGTGAATCCTTGGATGCCCTCTTTTTCATGTATGCCTTTCTATGGAGGACAAAAGCAAAGGAGGGAACAAATCTCTATACCTATCTAAAAAGTCACAAAACCATTTATACATTTTAATGAGATATACCTTGAAACTGTTAAAAATATCTTCCCAAGTACTCATGTATCTTTCTCCAGGATAGGCCATATGTTGCATCATAAATCAGATTTCAATAAATTCAAAAAGAATGAAGCTATACCAAGCAATTTTCTGATCATAATGAAATGATGCTGGAAATAAGTAATAGAAAATGGGAAAATTAAAAAAAATATATGGAGATTAAAATCCACTCAAATAATAAGTGGGTCAAAGATAAAATTGCAAGAGAAATCAGTAAATATCTCAAAATAAATGAAAACAATAACGTAACATATCAAAACGTATGGAATACAGTGAAGGCAGTCTGAAATTTATAGCTCTTAATGCTTATATTAAAAAAGAAGAAAAAGGGACTTCCAAGAAGATGGCATCTGAATAGGTAAGCAGAGATCACCTCTCTTACAAAAACAACAAAGGAATAGCAAAAAACTGTCCAAGGGACTTGCTTTAGGACTCTGCAGGCCAGGAGAGTGCTGCATAACCCACAAGAGGGTGAGGGACAGATAGGTGAAGAAGACAAAATGAAAACTGTGAGTAAGTTACTAAACCCCTGGGCCTGGGATTTACACCCATCCCCCACTCTCATGGCAATAAGCCTGGATAATACCTGTGGCATACTGCAGCCAACAGAGAGGAGACCAGAGGTCTTCCTCCCTGTGAAGAGGTAAAGTATGTCAGAGGTGTGTCAGAGAACGGTTTCCATTCAGTTAATTTGACCAGAAGCACCCACTTTGATTCTTGACTCTGACCAGAAAAGTATCACCTGAAAGTGGATGTTGAAAGAGTTACCTCCTTGGAAATATTTGCTGATGAGCACCATCTGCCAGCTGGCCAGGAAACTTCAAGGAAAGAAAAACTGCTTATAGGTGTCTCTTGTACAAAATTCCTGAGGAAGTGTCTGCACTGCAGTTGTGAGTCCCTGGATCTATTTTGATAACATTAGATGGGCAAGTTTAAAGACTTAGAATAAGTTGAACTAAAAATCAAAAAGAGCTGTGAAACAAAACCATTAGGCAAGAGAGAGTAATTGAATATCAAAGTAAATTCACAAACATATTCAGAAGCCTAGACATCAGCAAAAATTTCAAGTCAACATAAGAAACAGGAAGATATGGCTCAACTAAAGAAACAAACCAGAGCTGGAGCCCTGGGAAGGAGGCATACAGAGGAGCTTGATTGTGAAGAAGGAGAGAAGACCCTGGAAAAGAGATGAGCCATTTGCCTGACATTTCACAGCTGGCATTGTGAAAAGAGGCAAAGGCTAGAGAGCCTCACAGTCTACAGCTGACCTTGATGAGGAAACAGAGTAGCTGAGCCCAGGGAGAAATGGATTCCCTGGAAGAGAGGAACCCAAGAAGCCTGGACCCTGGCAAACGTCAGCAGTTGTCTTGCTGCAACACGTGGCAATAGACTTTGTGAAGGAAGAAACTTATGCTTTATGGCCTGGTACCTGTAAGCTTCTACCCCAAATAAATACCCTTTATAAAGACCAACAGGTTATTGGTATTTTGCATCAGCACCCCTTTGGCTGACTAATACATATGGCTCATCTCCAGTGTGATTTTCTCATGTTTTCTAAGTTTAGAACTCTGACTGAAGATTTTCCCACAAACATGGCCTTCAGAAGGCTTCCCTCCAGTGTGAGTGATCTCATGTTGTCTAAGCACAGAAGATTTACTGAAGGCAATCCTACATACATGATATTTGTATGGTTTCTCTCCAATGTGTGTGTTCTCATGTTATCTAAGGGAAGAAACTTGTCTAAATACTTTTGCACATACATGACATTTGTACTGTTTCTCTACACTGTGAGTTTTCTAATGTTGTCTAAGGGAAGACCTTTGTCTAAAGACTTTACCACATGCACAGAATTTGTGTGGATTATCTCTAGTGTGAATTTTCTCATGTGATCTAATGTAAGATATCCTGAAAATTTTCCCACATATTGACATTTGTAATTTTTCCTTCAGTGTGAGTTCTCACATGTGGTCTAAGTTCAGAACTTTTTCTGAAGGCTTTCCCACATTGATGAGACTTAAATGATTTAATTCTAGTGTGGATCTGATTATACTAATTAAAGGTTAACTGGTCACTGGGGACTTCTTGAAATTATTCCCTGATATAGGGTTTCTTTCTCATATGATATAACACATATTGAATTATTGTGGGGCTATGAATGAAATGTTCTCCCAATTCATTAAATTCTGGTAGATTCCACAGAGTGTGAGAACTTCTATGTTGGAACATGGTGTGTTATTTTCTTGAACAGATTCTATTTTTTGTGTCATCTCATCTTCATAGCTATTTAATTACTTTGGAAGTCTTTGTTGTATTTCAAAGACCAATGAAATGACCGTGATTTTTCAACTACCCTTTTAAAAGCTCTCATTTTATAATTTTGAGGACAAATTAATTTTTACCTAAAATTAAAATTTCCAAATTTTTTGCTGGGAAAATGTTTAATCACACCTTTAGTTTCACCCTGGTGATTGTTCTGAATGCATGACTTATTCCATTCCCAAGTCTTTATTTATATGACCTGGGTTCATACACATGAAATTTACCATTGACGTGATGGTGAATGAGGCCCACCTGCAGACATGTTGCATGGGTATAATTTCTTATTTTCAAGGTCACATTCCTTGCCTGAAATGATTGGGGATCATGGAGGCTAGAAAGCAATGCTTTAACATATTTAAGATGCTAAAAGAAAATAAAAAACTGCCAAACAATAAATCTGAGTCCAGCAAACCTGGTTTTCAAAAATGAAAGAGAGTTCAAAATATTCACAGATAAACAGGAATTAACAGATTTTGTCAACAAGAGACTTGACCTTCAAGAAATATTAAAGTGAGAGCTACAAGATGAAAGAAGAAAACAAAACAAAACAGGAGAGATGGCATTGGAGGAGAGTGTAGGAAGGAAGATTTTTAGTAACAATAACAAAAAGGATAAAAGGATAAATAAAACCAAAATGACATAAATAAGCTTAAATAAGAGATTGCTAATGCAAGTACTGCCTTGACAGTAATAACATTAAATATTAATGGATTAAACACTCCAATAAAAAACATAGTTTGGAAGAATGGATATGGAATTATAACCCATCTCTATATTGTCTAAAAGAAACTCATCTTAGATCCAGGTACTCAAGGAAGTTAGTAGTGAAAGGTTGGAAAATTATTTTACATGCAAAAAATAACCAGACAAGGGTGGGAGTTGCTATATTAATATCAGACAAAATATGCTTAAAATGGAAAACTATTGGAAGACACAAAGAAGGACAGTATTTATTAATAAAAGGGGTAATGAATCAACAAAAAAGAACAATCATAAATATTTATACAACTGACCAAAATACAATGGACAAACAATGAAAAAACTAAGAGAAGAAATAGATGCCTCTACAATTATAGTGGTGGGCACTCATACACAATTGTGAACATTATACAGAACATCTTGAGGAGGGTTAATAAAGAATCAGAGATTTTGAAAAATACATTAGAGGATATGGACCTAAGAGACATATACAGAACATTACATCCAAGTACAGGATACACATTCTTCTTGAACACACGTGGATCTTTCTCCAGGAGAGACCACATGCTAGGTCACAGAAAATGTCTCAATGAATTTAGAAAGATTGAAATTTTGTGACATAATTTCTCTGACCACAATGGAATGAAGTTGGAAATCAGTAAGGGGCAGAAAAGCAGATTAGGCATAAAGATATTGAAATTAAACAACTCATTCTTAAACAATAAGTGGGTCAAGGAGGAAATTGCAAAAGAAATGAGTAATTACCTTGAAATGAATGAAAATGAGAACACAACCTATGAAAACCAATGGGATGCAGCTAAAGATGTGCTGAAGGAGAAATTTATAGCCATAAATGCCTATATTACAAAAGATGAAAGAGCTAAAATCAGAGGCCTAAATGTAACTATTGAGGACTTAGAAAAAGAAAAATGAACTAAACCTAAAGCAAGCAGAAATAAAGCTATAACAAAGATTAGCGCAGAACTAAATGAAATTGTGAATAAATAAAAACACTAGAAAAATTAACAAAACCAAAAGTTGATTCTTTGAAAAGATTAATCAAATTAACAAACCTTTAGCTAGACTAACAAAGAAAAAAAGAGAGAATATGGAAATACATAGAAAGGAGAAAGGGGATATCACCACTGATTCCATAGAAATAAAGTGTTTCATAAGAGGAAACTTTGAAAAATTGTATGCCAATAAGATGAATAATTTAGATGAAATGGACGCATTTCTAGAAACACTCAAATAATCTACATTGACAAAAGAAGAAACTGATGAACTCAACAGATCTATCACAAGCAAAGAGATTGAATTAGTCATGAAAATCATCTCCAACCCCCTCTACCCCCCCCACAAAAAAACCCCAGGACCAGATAGCTTCAAGATGAATTCTACCAAGCATACTGGAAAGAATTCACACCAGTCCTGCTTAACTTCTTCCAAAAAATAGAAGTGGTGGGAACAGTATCTAACTTTCGCTATTATGCAAATATCACCCTAATAACAAAGCTATATAAAGATGCCACAAGAAAAGAAAACAAACAAATCTCTCTAATGAAGCTGGATGGTAAGATACTCAATAAAATACTTGCTAATCATTTTCAACAGCACATCAGGTGAATTATACACCCTGATCAAGTGGTGTTTATTCCTGCTATGCAAGGATGTTACAACATAAGAAAATAAATCATTGTAATACACCACATTAAGAGTTCCAAAGGAAAAAAACAACACATGATCATCTCTATTGCTGTAGAAAAAACATTTGACTAGGTACTGCATCCTTTTTTGATAAAACTATTTTGATAAACAGGAAGAGAATGAAACTTTCTCAACATAATAAAGGGTATATATGAAAAAAAAAAAAAAACCCACAGCTAGCAATATTCAATGGTTACATGTTAAAGGTTTTCCCTCCAAAATCTGGAACAAGACAAGGATGCCTACTGTCACTGCTGTTATTTAACATTGTGTTAGAAGTACTAGCTCGAGCACCTAGGCAAGAAAATGAAATAAAATGCATTCAAATTAGAAAGGAAGAAGTAAACTTTATTATCTGCAGATAATATCCTATATATAGAAAACTCAAAAAATCTACAACAAAGCTTCTAGAGCTGATATACGAGTTCAGTAAAATGGTAGGATATAAAACCAACAATCACTAGCATTTCTGTACACTGATAATTGCAGTCTGAGGAGGAAATCAAGAAAAAATTCCATTTACAATAGCACTAAAAAAATCAAATACTTAGGAACAAACGTAATTAACAATGTAAAGGACTTGTACACTGAAAATTACATAACATTGTTAAAAGAAAGTAAAGAAGACCTAAATTAATGGAAGAATATCCCATCTGCATGGACTGAAACACAATATCTTTAAGATGCCTGTCCTACCCAAATTGATTTACAGATTTAACACAATCCCAGTAAAAATTATGAAAGCATTTTTTACTGAAATGGAAAAGCCAAATATGAAATTTACTTGGAGGGTAAGGGGACCTGAATATTCAAAAACATGTTGAAAAAGAAAAATGAAATTGGAGGAGAAGTCTACCTGACTCTAAAGCACACTACAAAGCTATTATGGTGAAAACTGCATGATAGTAACACAGTGATAAACATAGTGCCCAATGGAATCAAAATGAGAGTTCTGATACAGATCCTTATATGTATGATCAACTGACATTCCACAAGGCCTCCAAGCCTGTTCAACTGGGAACAGAATGGCCTCTTCAACAATTGGTGCTGGAAGAACTGGATATGCATATCCCAAAGTAGAGAGGATGACTATCTCCTGCCCTAAACAAAAATTATTGCAAGCTGGATCAAAGACCTGAATATAAGAGCTAATAGCATAAAACTCATAGGAGATGGAGTAGGGAAGCATCTACAAGATCATGTAGTAGGAAATGTTGTCATAAACTTTACACCCAAAGTGCAAGCAATGAAAAAAACACACATAAACACCTTGTAAAATTAAAACTTTTGTGCTTCAAAGGAGTTTGTCAAGAACATGCAAAGGCAGTATCCTCAATTGGAGAAATATCTGTGAACTACTAATCTGATAAGGGACTATATCCAGCATAAATAAAGAAATTCTACATCTTGAAAATAAAAAGAAAAACAACCCATTCCAAAAATGGCTAAGAGATTTGACCAACACTTTTCCAAAGAGGAAATAAAAATGGCTTAAAAGCTTATGAACAGATATTCCACATCACTCACTATTAGGGAAATGCAAATCAACACTACTATGAGATATCATCTTATCTCTATTAGACTGGCAACTATTTAAAAAACCAGAGAACTGCAAGTATTGGAAAGGATGTGCAAGTATTGGAAATGATGTGGAGGTAAGGGAACCTTCATTCACTGCTGTTTAGTATGTAAAATGTTGCAACCATTGTGTAGGATGGTTTGGTGATTCCTAGGGAGCTAACTATAGAATTGTCATATTATTCAACAATCCCACTATTAGGTATATAACCAGAAGAATTGAAAAGCAGGGACACAAGCAGATACATGTATACAAAGTTCATAGTGACATTATTTATTATTGCCAAAAGTTGGAAGCTATTCGAGTGTCCATCAACAGAGGAATGGATAAGCAAAATGCGATATATACATACAATGGAATATTACTCAGCTGTAAGAAGGAATGAAGTATTGACACACATGACAACATTGATGAATTTTGAAGACCTGATGTTGAGTGAAGTAAGCTAGTTACTAAAGGACAAATATTTCATTATCTCACTGATATGACTTAAGCATATTGAACAGACCCACAGAGTTAGTGTTGGGAAGATATGTTATCAGCAGAGTAAGGGAGTTGAGTGTGGTAAGTTGATGCTCAATATGGACAAAACACATGATAACGATGAAGGAGGTGAAGTGGATGGGGGACATTGGGGTTGAAAGTACTGGAATGTGAGGGTGAGCAGGGTGAGGGAGTTGGATTGGACAATCCAAGGAACTGAGGTGAGGGCTGGAGGAATGCACAGTTGAGCTCTGGGGATTTGTAAGTCTATGGTTGACACTAAAATGGAGGGAATGTTCTCTTGGTAAATATGCAGAGGAGGCTTACTGGTGCAGAGAATTGAGAGTGGGGGGATATGTTGGAAAGAGTGCACCTGTGGCATGCTTCTATGGAATATGAATGTGTTCATCTTGTCATAGTGTACCACCTCTGTGGGTGGAGACCCACACAATAAAAAAGAAAATATTAAACTTCCATCTAGAAAGTCCTGCTACATTTTCAAATAGAGGGGCAAGAATCCCAAGTACAGTACATAGGCAGTGCTTAATAAAAGAAACAGAACAGTATTTCAAGGCTTCTATATTAATGCATGTAACTATGGACCTTCATCTTCAAAATTTAAACTTAGTGGTTGGCATACTTTCTGAGGGAAAGGAGATGGAAAAAATGATTAGAATAGAGGGTATTTGGGGGAGCATTGGAATTGCTCTGCATGATCTTGCATTGAGAGATACAGGTCATTATACATTTTGTCAGAATCTATAAAAGTATACTTTGCAAAATGTATAACATAATGTAAATCATTAGCATGGTTAGTAGCAATGCTTTGATATTTGTTCATAAATTATATCAAATGCACCATACTCATGTAGGATATTATTGGTAGGGGAGGGTATGGGGGGAGGAGGGTATATGGGATTCCCCTATATATTCTATGTGACAGTTTTGTAACCTAAAAATTCTTGGAAAATGAAGTAAGAAAAAATAAAACACTGGGATAACATGCAGAAGAAATTGTCTGTAAACCAAAAAGATAACAGAGCTTATGATGATGAAAGGCACAGTACAATTTTAAAAAATTATTACATATATTTTATTTTATTTAATTATTAACTTTGGCTTTGTTTTTTGGAAGGTCTTGGATTGCAGAAGGATTGCAACGTGGCAGGGGAGGGTCACTGAAGGTGATCAGTGGTCGGGGAACTGGTGGGGAAGGGTACACCTGTGGCATGCCTCTATGGAACATGAATATGTTCATCTAGTCATGGGGTGTTGTCTTGGTGGGTGGAGATCCACAAAATAACTGACAGAATATTGAATTCTCATCCTGGGAAGTCCTGTTATGTTCTCTAATAGAGTGTATGAATTTCTAGAGCACATGAGCAGTGCCTAGAAAAGGACAATAGACCAATATGCCAGGCCCTTGATATTCATGCCTGTACTTATGAACATTGTTCTTGTGAAATTGAAACTTAGCCTAGTAATATATATTGCCCAAGAGTTACCTTCTGAAAGCCTCCTTGACATTCAAAATTGGCCTCTCTCTAAGCCATACTCAGCATATAAACTCACTACTTTCTGCCCAGCATGTGATATGACTCCCAGGGATGAGCCTCCCTGACACCAAGTGATTATTTCCAAGTGCCAACTAGTGGTGCATTTAGAAAATGACCAAGACTGAAAGGGGAAATATTAAATACAAATGAATTTTTATGGCTAAGAGAATTCAAAGTGAGATGGGAAGTCATTCCAGATTTTAGACTTATGCACATCACAAGAGGATCACACTGAGTGCAACAGTAAACATATCCTCAAATTGGGGTGCTCCTGAAGGATCTATAGACATCTAGGTACTATAGGCAGGGCAGAAAACCCCAGGAAATGGCAACCTTCTGGTGAGCCTTCCTTTGGAATATATGATAACCTATTTTCCCAATGTATCAGAGTTAGACTAGTTTATAATTATCCAAACATGGATCTGCTGTCCCTTTTATTCATCGAAGAGAATTATATCTTCTTGCTGCTCATATGCTGGGTGAGCCCTGTATCTCAGCAAAGTTGCAGGCAACACCTAGTCTCCAGTTCATTTGACTCACCTATGAAAACTAACAAAAGCACCATGTTGGAAAATGTCCATTTCAAAAAGCAGAGTATCTACAGTTGCAAGGAAGACAGGTCCACCCATCTGCCCTGTTGTAATCTAAAACCCCTCTCAATCCAATCTAGAGAGGGGATCACCATCCCAAATCCTCAAGATTGAGTAATAAACAAACATAAGGTGGGGTTGTGAGTATGGAATAAATTAGATTTATTATTATTTTAGTAATGTAAGAATGTGTAATATTGATGGAATGTCAGTGGTCACCAGAGTTTCTGAGGGAGTGAGGGGGGAAAAGATTTGTAACATGGAGCAATTTTGTGAATCTGAAATTGTTCTGCATGATAGTCCAATGACAGATACAAGCCATTATACATTTTATCAAAATCTATAAAATTGTGCAGTGCCCTGTGTAAACCATAATGAAAACTATAGGCCATGCTGAGTATCAATGCTGCAATATGATTTCATCAATTCTAACAAATGTACCACACTAATGAAAGATGTTGTTAATGGGGGAAATTCTGGGGGAGGGATGGGTGTGTTATATGGGAATCCCCTATATTTTTTATGTAACATTTATGTAGTCTAAAACTTCTTTAAAAGTAAAGAAAAAAGTCAGATTGTCTGCCTGAAATGATTGGGGAAAAACAAACAAACAATGTTATTAGAGAGACATTAACAGAATTACAAAAACTGAGAAACCCAAATGGTACTGTGATATATTTCAATATTGTCAATTATAGATAGGGAATGGTGAAAGGATGTCACATTAAGGTATACCATAGGGATTAGAATCTCTTTTTATAAAATTGAGAGGTAAAGTATTTTCAGCAGTAAAATAAGGGGGAAATTAAATGAAGATTAAATATTTGGAGGTAAAGTGAAGATAAACCTCAAAGAGGAGGACAATGGAAGTGGATATTATATGAAAGTTTAACTGCAATAAGTACATTAATATTCCTTTGCCTAAAGCCAAAGACAATGGCAAATGGATACTTGAATAGAGATGAGTATTTGTGAGATATAATGACATCATTACAGGATTTCTTGCTCTTTTTCCATGCCAACATTTAAGATAATATCACTCACTTAAGGGCATTTTTGATGATATTTCCAAGCATCTACTAATTCATTGACCAAGCCTCTTCTTGTGTGAATACACAGGTTCCTGGAGCTCACCTGGTTTCTGGACTTGGAGAAATTCTAATAATTATTTCCACAGTTCCTCACCTTGCTACAACTGAGAAATCAAATCTGATTTATGGAGTTGATTCCCTGTTTACATGAAAGAGATACAATGGATTTTGAATTATCTCCTAATAACAGTGCATTATCTGCAAGGCCAGGGCAGGCTATGATGAAGAATAAAGTAAACACTGAAGGTCAAAACAGGGAAGCATACCTTGAACACAGCATATTGACAATCCTTCAATAGCAGAGTATGCTTGACCATATGCCATAAAACGTTAAGACTCTGTGGTCATTGAGGCCCATGCCCAGGTTGAGAGACTGCAGCAACTTTTTCTTTGCATAAAGGGAAATTTATGTTTCCACAGTAGTTGAATAGTATTTTTTAAAAGAATCCAATAATCATAAGGTCTACAAAAACAAATATTTATATATGAAAAATGTATCCTGATTATTTTTCAACTGTGTCATGAAATACCTACATAGTCCCTAAAGCACAATAATTATTAGGTAATATTTAATTGATTTATATATCCATTTAAATGAAGTTCATTCAGTTCTCAAATCAGGTCAGTGTACTGGAGATTGCATAGCAAGAAAGACATGAAATTTTAGTCTGGAAGATTATATTTAAGTGTGTGATAAAAGATATTAGTTAATAAGTGAAGAATGAAATTTCTTCCAGATACTTTTAAGTTTTATGAAAGGGTAAGGGCAGAGCTTGGAATGTCATATGAGTAAGCTCTTCCAGATACTTGTTGAATAGTTAAAGGATAAATTGGATACATTTGATAGAGAGATAGATGATAATGATGGATAGATGGTAGATAGATAGATATATAGATATAGATGATAGATAGATAGATAGATAGATAGATAGATAGATAGATAGATAGATAGATAGATAGATAGATAGATAGATAGATAGATAGAGAGAGAGAGATAGATAGATAGAATTTCAGAATTTCATCAATAGAAACCTGATGATTGTTAGGTTCCAGTGTCCTTTCTCTGAACAACTTTCTCTGGATTTTGTCTATTAAGCTCCACTCTTCCTTAGTGAAGTCTATAGCTACATCTTTGAAGGTCACTGATACCTTAAACAACAGAGACATTGAAATTCTGACAGAACTATCCACAGTAAAATCACTGTAAGATGAGTTAGATGGCATCCTAGGAATGGAGGGGCTATGTGGAGAGAAAGTTCAAATTATGTTTGAAATTCCGGTTAGAACATTAGGAATGATCATCTAGTATCTGTATATTAGATATACTTACAGAGACATTCATATGCTGAATACACAATATTCCATTATACAGCAATATCACATGAGTTGTGGTGTGATTATAAGAGATAAGTTTAGGCAGTCTAATAGCAGAAGTCAGGGACCCTTGAAAAATGTTATACACTATTACAATCCTGGCCTGACTCTTCCTCACCCTAAGAGGCCATACTCAATTTTACTTTGGACCTCCAAATCCTGATTATCATTTTTTAGCTTATCTTCTCCTTGACTCTCAGATAAAAGACAGAGTTAACCTCTTAATGTGTTCTGGTCTGACCAGTTTTTCAACAATTTTCACCAAATCTAAAATTCTGCTGTAACTACTAAACTTCTTTTCCTCTATGAACAGCCAAAATCAAGTGAAAAATATTCCCTTATTCATTGCTTCCACTTATCAAATTTGCACAAATATTATTTACAGAGAGGAAAATGGTTGATTAGGGACAAGGTGGTGATAAATTCAAATATCTTTGCAAAATAAAAAATATCTATATACACTTTAATATATTCACCATTAGAGAAAATAAATTATTTCTCATGGCATACCTAGCTTAACCTCTCTTGTGCTCCCTGAACACTATGCAACACTTACCTCAACACCTTTAACACTGGATTGATTGAATGCACCTGCTCAAATATCTACCTCCCACTTGGAGTGTCAAGTTATGCTCTTACTCATCTCTATCATATGTTGTCACCACAATCCTAAAACCACTACTACCACTTGCAAGGTTAATGATGAAATATTTTCCCACCAAGGCCATGGGCTCCTTCTCTTCTATGAGAACACAGGCTTAATTGGAGGCTGGAACAAATTAGTGTAAATATTGGAAGGAGATTGTTTCTTAATCTGTTGCTGACCCATCATAATTATCCCAGAGTAATGGGCGCACTTGAGTCATTCTTAGATCCTCGGATGTCTACTGAGTGCACTTAGAATAGACAATGTAATAGGAGAAATCTGTCTGTGTTCTGGCAATAGAGATGTAATTTCAGTAGAAAAAGCAATTCCTTACTCGCTAGGATATGTATTGTCAACTCTTTGGTGGTCAGCTGTGTTCCTATGATTTTTCACTCTCAGGAACAGGCAGAGGACAAAGCAGGCAATGCTGACTATGGTGTAAGAAACCATGAGATTCAAGACTTGTCTACAATTTCCAGAACCACAAGTTATAAATACCCTAACTTTCACCTGGAAGCATACCTGCACACAACCAACAGAAATACACAATGTGCTTCAGAAAAACAGTGGGAAGACTGTCATCTCCCAAAGTAATAAGAGATGACTATGGCTCTAGTTGCTAATAAATAAGATATTTATACAGATGTGTTATAGATATGAATATGAAAAACCATTGTTTTATATGTTAATTAGCCCACAGTGTTCTGAAGTTTACATTTTCTCCCTGATTACAAAGCAACGGTAACCCTAACTCAGGCCACATGTGGATTTTGGTCACCACATATGGACAAACACTATAGAATTTTTCAGATTTAAGGAATTTTGGTTTATGAACTAGCTGTTTATCAGTTCCCTGGACACTCAATCCCTTCCTGCTCTGTCGAACTCCTGCCCTTCTGTATATACTTGTCCCAAATCATTTTGGTTTCCCCACATGGGATCTCTAGAAATATCACTCCCTGAAACCTGACTTTTACATATGTTCCCAATATACTTTGATCCCACTCATGAAAATTAAAAATACAATTCATGATAGAGTTAATAAATTAAGAACTTATATCATTTGAAGTATCAATATCATCAATCCTCCATGTCTAGTGCTTAAACTCCCTTCATCAGAAAGTAATATTATAAGGGTTGTAATGTTCTGCTATGTGCCACAAAACTCATAAGATAAAGATGCTCAGACAATGGAGACTGGGTGGGTACAGAAAGGTACCTATTTCCTCTATCTGATATTTTAGGAGAATGGTTGCTGAATTCCTGTTAAATATTAATGATCTTTAAATGTAACATCCTTGCATTAATCATTTATAAACTATAAGCTTCCCCTTAACTCTTTGTTAATAATTTTATTTCATGGGCAAAATGATAATGTACTATAAACAGAAGAAAACACCCCCTTGTATATGAAATCTAGAAAAAAGGGGAAAATGATGTATTAAATGTAATAGTTCATTTACATTATTCTCAACAAAATCTTATTGATTAGGGTTTATTTATGAAAAAATATTTATGGTTTATTCATGAAAAAGGACATGATCAGATGTTCAGAAAATTTTAGTAGCATTAAAAAATTACATGGCTATAAAATAACAAAGCTAGAAATTGAGTTTTGCTTTGCCTATATACCATGCTTCAATTTCTGAAGCTTTACATACCATACCTAGGTTTACCCTGGAATGTAACTTGTCACATCAATAACAGGAGTCACAGCTTGTGGTTAGAGCCTTTTTTTTTTTTTTTCTTCTTTACATGATTGCTCCTCATGCCCAGATTTATCTACCACAATGAAACTTCCAGTGCATTGACTCCCATTGACAAATATCAGTCACTATAGTGGCTCTATCCATATTTAATCATTTCAACAGATACTTACCAAGACCAATATTTTGATTTTTCTTATGTCCATCCTATTATTCCTATGTCTACCAATAAACACTCCACATACTTACAATTTTTTATGATGTCATCTGACAGAGTACATGACTAGGATATGGTTCCTGGTACAGAGTCACACTAATGGCTATCAAGTATGTGGTAACTCTACTGTATTAATTTGATAATTAAATAGTTCTGCTATTCTCCATAAACACTTCAAATATTTTCCATGTCTTTTGAATTTTACACATTCTTACATTGCCCCTCACTTTGAAAAGATTGAATCAACTCCTACTAAGCAGATGGTTCATAAAATTTGGCCACTTACCCTATAATACCACAATATGTTTTAATAATCCTTGCATTCACACACATTGGCTACTATTCCTCACCTATTGAAAAGTCGTGGTACCACTGGCTGAATTCAATGTATCTAATTGAACTCTTACTCTCCTGTTTTGTTGGTAACTATACACTGATCATAAATTAAATCTCTTACCAGAAGCCTTTCCCTTTCTTCACAATCCATCTTTTCATATAAGCTTATATAATTGATTCATGGCTTACTTTTGGGACCTTTGTTTTTTCTTTCTCTGACATCTTAGTTTCCTGTTTTCAAACTACTATAGTAACTCCTTCCACTTTTCCTCTGCAAATAAGAGCTCAATACATTATTGGAACATCTTAAAACTAGATCCTAGCCCATCTTTTCTCCTTTTATCCACTATCCTTACATGCTTCCATATTTAATTCATTTTAATTTCTTCCATCACTATCTCTGAATTGGAAATAACAAACCATTTCTCTGGAATGCTTCTCTGAGCTATCATCATTACATGCTTAATTACACACACCTAAAATGGTTTTTATTTCAGAACACTACCTCTCTCCCAAAATTTGATCATTACATCTTCTTTAGTCTTCAATGTTAGTTAAGGTTCTCACTAGACATCCAGAGATTGATCCTTTACATTCCTTCACAAAACTACAAAAGACAATTAAACTGTTTTTATATGTATACTAAAAACATTTTCACCATTCATTTCCACCTCAATCCACAAACATATCTTCTCACTCTATACTCATTTTCTTTCATTTGTAGTTTAAATATGAATTCCTGAGGGATCCTATCACTGAACTCCACCAGTGTTAGCATTTACATTAGCTGTATGTTTGGTCTCTCTTTCCCATTGATGTGGACACAGAAAAATCAATCCTTTAAAGTTAAGATGAGATAAATTTCCCATTGACCATTAATGTATGTATTTTAAATAAGGAGAAATATGTTTGCAAATATGTCACCTACCCTCAGAACACTACCTATCTGAAATATCTGTAGTCATATTAAACGATTTTCTTCTGATGAAAAATTCATTGAAAATTAAATTGAATCCTTTCTGCATTACTCACTAGAACCAAATTAGATTGGAAGAATGAGAAAAGCCAATACTTTATTGAAGAAGCTGTGATGAGGAAAAGAGAAACAAAGTTTTGATGGTGAGCACTCTTTTTATAGACTTGATGATTTCATGAATCATACTATTAAAACAATGCATCTGATTAACTTGGATGTCAATCAAGGTGTCTAAGGAGTGGATGTGGCTCAATGAGTTGAGTGACTGCTTCCCATATGGGAGGTCCCAGGTCCCTCCCTCGTGCCTCCTAAAAAAACAAATAAACAAAAACAAACAAACAAGCAAACAAATGAAAAAAAACAACTCAGAAGAGTGGATGTGGCTCAGGGTTTGAGTGCAGGCTATCCACACACAAAATCCCAGGTCAATCCCTGGCCCAGGTGCTCAAAAAAAGTCTAATCAATATCTGGCCCTTTTAAAAAAATATTTTCCCTTTAATTTGGTACATCCAGAGATGTAACTAAGAAAAATGGATTATGTCTTTTAATTCAGTCATCCTTCTAAATAACTCAAAGCAACCCACATGTGCCTTACTCCAGATGCATCTCTGTTTTGTGAATTTTGGTGGTTCTAGGCTGTACTCTAGAGAACATGCAGCAAGTAAATCCTTAAAGCTATGTATTTCTAAGAGGTCTTGTGATTTACCAACATTCTGTCTGGTTATGGGTATCAACATGACTCTAAATAAATATAAGTATATATCCTGAAATTTTATATTCAAAATATTAGGGATT
>JAKSZT010028212.1:3647567-3685894 GCA_026826555.1 Tolypeutes matacus | reverse complement strand
ATGGTAAAGACAAATGAGTTCAAGTGGCTAAGAGATTTCAAAGAGAGTCGGGAGGTCATCCCAGAGGTAACTCTTATGCACACCTCAGTAGGAGCTCATAGAACATCTAAGTGCCTATCACCACACTCATTGGGGTTCCTGAGAGCTCTGGAGACACCCTGGTCCTATATAAGGGTGGATAGCCCCAGAGACTGATGCCTTATCAGTGGGTTCTATTTTGGAATCTGTGCTCCTGAGAGTGACAGAATTAGACTCAAATAAGTCCTCCCTGCACATGGTTCACCAGTCCCTTCTATTCAAACCTATATGTGATGCTGGAGTTTTTAGGTATACTTCCAGAGACTGGAGACTCCCGCCTACCTATGTGCCAGGTGTGCATGAAATCTAGGTGGAGCTGCAACTCCTACCCTACAGCTCAATGGACTCATCTAAGTCACCTGGTGAGGAGACAACGATGGGCAATGGCCATCCCAGTGAATGGAGAGGGCCTGCATCTGCAGGCAAGATCATCACACCCACTATATCTATGGGATATAAGCCCTCTCTCACATGGGGTTGGAGTGGACATCACCATCCCAGTCCCCTCAGGATTGGGGGAAGAACTACGGACTAGATTGGACTTGATGGTATTCTCTTTTTCACATATGGTGATTCTAGCAATGCAAGAAATTATAACAATGAGGTGGAGCCATTGGCCACTTGACACTTTTGGGGTAGGGAGGGGATGAGCAGTTGGAATACAGGGGCTTCTTTGGGAGTTGGAGGTTGTCCTGAGTACTGTTGTGATAATGGAGGTAGGCCATTTTAAATCAGCACACACCACTCAGAACTGAGTGGAAGAGAGTGTGGTCTACAGTGTGAACTGTGGTCTATGGTTGGTGGCAAGGCTCCAGGGTGTGTAAGTTCATTGAGGCTGGTGGGCCACATTGTGGTAGATGGTTGTGTAGGAGGTGGTGGGAGGTGTGGGAGGTGGGCAACATGGGAATCCCAGTGGGTTCCATGCAATATTTTGGGTAATCTAAGCACCTCTTAAAATATATGTATATAATGAAATTTTTACTTCTTCTTTTCCAATCTGGATGCCTTTTATGTCCTTTTCTTGTCTCAGTGGTCGTGCAAGTACTTCTAAGACAATGTTAAATAGGAGTGGTGATAGTGGGCATCCTTGTCTTGTTCCCGATCTCAGAGGGAAGGCTTTTAGGATTTCACCGTTGAAAATGATGTTAGCTTTTGGTTTTTCATATATAACCTTTATCATTTTCTGAAAGTTTCCATCTATTCCTATCTTTTGTAGTGTTTTTATGAGGAAAGAGTGCTGTATTTTGTCGAATGCTTTTTCTGCATCTATAGAGATGATCATGTGATTTTTTTCTTTCAGTTTGTTTATGTGGTGTATTACATTGATTGATTTTCTTATATTGAACCATCCTTGCATACCTGGGATGAAACCCACTTGGTCATGGTGTATAATCCTTTTGATATGTTGTTGAATGCGATTAGCAAGTATTTTGTTAAGGATTTTAGCATCTAGGTTCATTAGAGAAATTGGTCTGTAATTTTCCTTTCTTGTGGTATCTTTCTTTGGTTTTGGTATTAGGGTAATTTTGGCATCATAGAATGAGTTAGGTAATATTCCTTCTACTTCTATTTTTTGGAAGAGCTTAAGTAGAATTGGTGTTATCTCTTTCCGGAATGTTTGATAGAATTCAGCTGCTAAGCCATTTGGTCCTGGACTCTTCTTAGTTGGGAGGTTTTTAATGACTGAGTCTATCTCTTTACATGTAATTGGGCTGTTGAGTTCATCTATTTCTTCTTTCATCAATGTCGGCTGTTTGTGGGTTTCTAGAAACTTGTCCATTTCCTCTAAATTGTCATTCTTGTTGGCATATAATTTTTCAAATTATCCTCTTATGATACTCTTTATTTCTGTGGGTTCAGTAGTGATAACACCTTACTCATTCCTTATTTTATGTATTTGCATCTGTTCTCTCTTTTTCTTTGTTAGTCTGGATAAGGGTTTGTCAATTTTGTTGATATTCTCGAAGAACCAGCTTTAGGTTTTGTTTATTGTTTCCAGTGCTTTCTTATTCTCTATTTCATTTAGTTCTGCTCTAATCTTGGTTATTTCCTGTTTTCTACTTACTTTAGGTTTAGTTAGTTGTTGTTTTTCCAATTCCTCCAAGTGTGCAGTTAGGTCTTCAATTTTAGCTTTTTCCTCTTTTTTAATATATGAATTTATGGCTATGAACTTCCCTCTCAGGATTGCTTTTGCTGCATGCCATAGGTTTTGATATGTTGTGTTGTTGTTTTCATTAGTTTCAAGGTAGTTACTGATTTCTTTTGAAATTTCCTATTTGACCCACTGTTTGTCTAAGAGTGTGTTGTTTGACTTCTATATCCTTGTGCCTAACCTGTTTCTCTGGCCCTTATTTATTTCCAACTTCATTCTGTTGGGGTCAGAGAAATTACTTTGTATAATCTCAATCTTTCTGAATTCATTGAGTGTTGTTCTGTGGCCTAGCATGTGGTCTATTTTGGAGTATGTTCCATGTGCACTCAAGAAGAATGTAAATCCCGCTGTATTTGGGTGTAGTGTTCTGTATATGTCTATTAAGTCCAAATCTTCTAATTTATTGTTGAGTGCCTTAGTTTCTTTATTAATTCTCTGCCTAGATGTTCTGTCTAATGATGATAGTGGTGTGTTGAAGTCCCCTGCTATAATTGTAGAGGAATTTATTTCTCCTCTTAGTTTTTCCAGAGTTTGCCGCACGTATTTTGAGGCACCTCGATTAGGTGCGTAAATGTTGATGATTGTTCTCTCTTCTTGAGAGATTACTCCTTTTACTAATATGTAGTGTCCATCTTTGTCTCTTACAATAGTTTTGCATTTAAAGTCTATTTTGTCTGATATTAGAATAGCTACACCTGCCCTTTTTTGGCTATTGTTAGCTTGTAAAATGGTTTTCCAGCCATTCACTTTCAGCCTCCTTGAATCCCTGGGCCGAAGGTGGGTTTCTTGTAGACAGCATATAGATGGATCATATTTTCTTATCCATTCTGCCAATCTGTATCTTTTGATTGGTGAATTTAATCCATTAACATTCAGTGTTATTACTAGTAACGAATTTCTTACTTCAGTCAATTTTTCTTTGGGTTAATGTATGTCATATGTTGTTTTGTTTTTCTTTTTGAGTTTTCAGTTGTTTTTAAACTCTCCTCCAGCTCTCTCTCCTTGGTTTTTTCCTTTCAACTTGTAGAGATTCCTTTAGTATTTCTTGAAGTGCTGGTTTCTTCTTGACATACTCTCTTAATTGCTGTTTATCTGTGAATATTTTGAACTCTCCATCATTTTTGAATGCCAATTTTGCTGGTTAGAGATTTCGTGGCTGGAAGTTTTTTTCTTTTAGTGTTTTGACTATGTCATACCACTGTCTTCTTGCCTCCATGGTTTCAGCTGAGAAATCAGCACTTAATCATATTGTGCTTCCCTTGTATGTGATGGTTCTCTTTTCTCTTGCTGCCTTGAGTATTTTCTTTTTGTCTTGAGCATTGGACAATTTGACAAGTATATGTCTTGGAGTTGGCCTGTTGGGATTTATACTATTTCGGGTGCGCTGTGCTTCCTGGATCTGCACATCCATCTCACTCAGTAGAGTTGGGAAGTTTTCAGCCATAACTTCCTTCAACACTCCTTCTGTTCCCTTTCCCTTCTCTTCTCCTTCTGGGATGCCCATAATGCGTATGTTTGTGCGTCTTGCATTATCGGTTAATTCCTTGAGACCATACTGGATTTTTTCTATCTTTTTGTCTATCTTTTCTACAATCTCTTTGATTTCAACTGTATTGTCTTCCATATCACTAATTCTTTCCTCTGCCTGTTCAATTCTGCTGCCATGTGAGTCCAGCGTCTTTTTCATTTCTTGACTTGTGACTTTGTTCGCCATCATATCCATTACCTTTTTAGGTGTGTTAGCTATTTCTTCAGTATGTTCTCCCAGTGTCTTCTTCATATCCTTAATCTCTTCCTTCAGTTCTTTAAGTTGGTCCATGATATTTGTTTGGATAGCTTTGATTTTTTGTTTGATGTACTGCATTGCTTCCTGGTTTTTATTTTGTGCATTGGACTGGTCCATGTTTTCCAGTTTCTCAGAGTCATTTGTATTTTTCTGTTGCCCTCTGGTCATCATATTATCTTAATGGGTTTGTTCAGTTGATAGCTTTTCTCTATGCTCTAGAATTTTATTTAGCTGTTGGTTCTGCATGTGAGTTAAAGCTTCTCTTTGGCAGTTTTTCTTCTTATTTTATTTCCTTGCTTCTTTCTATGTTCCCTTGAAGGCAAAAGGTTAGGGCCAGAGGAATCAAAAGATGTAAGGGAGGCAGAATGATAATAGAAATATTGATAAAAGTTAGAAGAGGGGCAAAATGAGACTTAATGAGATGAATATTTAACTTGTGTAGGCAGTGTAGAGTACTAGGAAAATATATGGAGTTCCTAATATGGACTGTGAAAACAAATGGAGGAATATATATACATAGTGATTTCTAAGGCTAGAATTATGAGGAGGGAGAGAAATAGTAGAGAAAGGTCTGAAAGGAAAAAGTTAATACTAATAAAAACAATAAAAAAGAAGAAGAAGAAAACAAAATAAATGGAATATGAATTGACACCCTTAAGTTTTGGGCCTATGAAAAAATGTTGTCTATAAGAGCCACAACAGCAAACAGAAGGCAGAAAGATGCAGGAAGGATAAGCTATAGTTTGTAATATAGAATCAATATATACAGTGAGTGGGAAATTACTGAATAAGAAGCCCAGCAAATAAGTGACCAGCTGGCAGCAACTATTAAAAAAAAGAAAATAGAAGGAAAAAGGAAGGGGGGAGGAAAACGGGAATAATAGCAATAGACCAGAAAGTAACAGAGAGAAACCGAAGATCCACACAGGTAAGCAGTCAAACAGAGCTAAGGGGGGTCAATGATTTCCCTAGGGTCCACGTGGATCCTCCCTGCCTACTTGTGTTTATCAATGAATTTCCCCACAGGGTTCTATTTGCAGGTCCTGAAGCTATTAATCTAAATTAAAAAGAATTTATTTTTCATTTGTTGAGGTGACCTCACTTTAATTAATTTTTCTTTTTTTTAGCAAATGCAGGACCCAAAATAATTCCTCCTCTCGACCAACCCCCTTACGGAAGGGACCCTAGCTGGGCCCGTGGAAATTAATCAAGCATGTCCCACTTTCCAGACTCCCCAGGTTAGCTGAAGCTCTGATGTTAGTCAGTGAGGTGTGCTAAAGATGGTGGATTCCGCCCCTTCTGGCGCTGAGCTCCAGCATCACCGGGCTGCTCAGTAAATCAGTTTGAGTGCAGATTCGCATCTGCTCTCAGCCTAATGCTGCTTCAGGTCGGCTTATCTGCTCCCCAAAGCTATGGGGCGGTGCAGGCAGCCAGATCAATATCTAAAAATATAAAGTACCCTTCCCTGTCTTCCAACAGAACCCTCCCTTTTTTGGGAAGTGTCCCTTCCTCCTGGCTCCGCAGCGGCCCGGGTCTTATCCCTGGGTGGCTAGGGAAATCAGCTCCGTTCCCCGACCAAAATCCCCCCTCCGGTTCACCGGGTGCTGATTAGCTCGTTTGCTCTGTTCACACAAGGTCCAAGGGGCGCCAGGCAGCCAGATCCCCAGAAAATAAAACTTTTTCGCCCCGCCCATGGCTCCAAATGGCTGTTTTATTTTTTTTCCCTAACCACGGGGCTCAGCCACCTGTGCCAACCTCCTCTGGCAGCCTTAAAACTCACGAATCTCCACCGTTCGGTCCACGCCACCAATCCACGCAGATAATTTTCCCAAGCTTCTCATTTCACGCGTGCACAGCACAGACCCCCGGACAGGACCCCATCCACAACCCGCCTTGCGCTGGGGGCTTGCAGTGTGCGCCCTCCTACACTAACACCATATTGCGTCCTCTCGCTAGTCAATACTCATTATTGACATTAATAATGAGTGATATTATTCACTCTTGCCAAAAGTTGGAGGCAACCCAAGTGTCCATTAATAGATGAACAGATAAGCAAAATGTGATACATACATAAAATAGAATATTACTAAATTGTAAGAAGAAATGAAGTATTGAAACATGTGACAACATGGATGAACCTTGAAGACCTTATGTTGAGTGTAGTAAGCCAGTCACTACAGGGGAAATATTGAATGACCTCACTGATATGACCTAAGCATATTGAGCACTCACAGAGCTAGAGTCTGGAAGATAGGTTATCAGGAGACAGAAAGGTTGTAGACTGTAGGGAGCCAGTGCTCAATATGGACAAAAACCATAATAAGGGGGAAGGCAGTGGTTTGACAGGAGGTGGCTGTCATGGTGGTGCAGGATGTAAATGAGGTTGATAGAGCTGGATTGTGAGGGTGAGGATGGGGCTTTGGCTTGGACTGTCCATGGAACAGGGCAAGGGCTGGAGAAAGAAACAGATTAACTCTGGGGAATTGTCAGTGAGTGGTTGAAACTACAATTTTGAGAATGTTCTATTGGCCAATATGGCAAGAAAGAATCACTAGTGCAGGGCAACAGTGATGGGGTATATTTGGGATAAGGTGCACCTAGGACATATTTCTATGGAATATGAATGTGTTCATTTTTTCATATGGTGTCATCTCAGTGGGTGGAGATCCACACAATAAACAAGAAAACATTACACTCCTATCCTGTGGAGTCCTGCTACATTCTCAAATAGAGGGACAAGAATTTCTCGAGGAAATAGGCAGTGCATAATAAATGAAAGCAGATAAGTGTGTCATGCCCTCAATATTAATGCATGTAACTATGAACCTTATTCTTCCAAAACTGAAAATTAGTGGTTGCCATAGTTTCTGAGGGAAGGTGGCAGGAAGAATGAGGGTAATGTAAGGCATTTTGAGGGCACTGGAATTGTTCTTCATGATCTTATATTGATGGATACAGACCATTAGACCTTTTCTCAGAACTTCTAAGTATACAGTGTAAAATGTAAATGATAAAGTAAAACATTGACCATGGTTATTAACAATGCTTTGATATTTTTTCATCAATTGTAACAAATGTACCATACTTTTATAGAAAGTTTTTGGTATGTGAGAATGTGGCAATGGTAGAGGGTGGGGTGTATTGGAATCGCCTATATTTTCTATGTGACTTTTCTGTAACCTAAAACGTTTTGGAAAATAAAGTGAAAAAAATAAGATACTGGGAGAACACACAGAAGAAATTGTCAATATACATAAAAGAGAAGATATCTTAAGTTAATGAAAGGCACAATGCAAAAAATTTTAATTAATTTTTTAATCTTTTATTTTATTATTTTTGGCTTTGTTTTGGGAGAGGTTTTTGATTGCAGAAGTGGTGCAACTGTGGCAGGGGAGGATTACTGGTGTGGCATGTCAGTGGTGGGGAGATGTGTGGAGGGGTGTACCTGGGGCTTACCTCAATGGAATATGAATGTATTCATGTGGCACTGGGGTGATGTCTCCATTGGTAGAGACCCAAAGAATAACCAAAGGAGTATTGAATTACCATCCTTGGAAGTCCTGCTATATTTTCTAATAGAGTGGCAAGAATTTCTAGAGTACATGGACAGTTCCAAGAAAAAGAGGACTGACCAATAGGCCAGGCCCTTGATATTGAAGTGTGTACTTATGTACATTCTTGTGAATTTGAAACTTACCTTAATAATATATATTGCCTAAGTTACTTCCTGAAAGCCTCTTAGTTCCTCATATGTGGCCTCTCTTTAAGCCAAAGTCAGCAAATAAACTCACTACATTCCCTTTGCTGTGGGACATGGTTCCCAGAGATGAGGTTGCCTGGCACCAAGGGATTATTACCAAGTGCCATTTAGCAATCCATTTGGAAAAAGACCTAGACCAAAAGTGGGAAAGATTAAATACAAATAAATTTTTATGGCTTTGATTTCAAAGTGAGTTGGGAGACCTTTCCAGAGATTATGTGTATGCATGTATCAGTAGGATCACTCAGGTGTAATAATAAGTCAACTGAGGAAGCACATGAGAACATTGAAGAACCTTGAGGATATTATGTTGAATAAAATAAGCCAGACACAAAGGAAGGATTATTGTCTGGTCTCTGTGATATGAACTAAATACAATGAGCAGACTTATGGAGTTGGACCACGAAGTGTAGGTTAGTGGGAAATAGAATGTGTGATAAAGTAGAGAAGATGCTGGATGTGTGTATAATAATTAGAAAGGAATGGAAATGGAACGTGTTCACTTCTAGATTCTACATTTGTGGCTGCAGATAACAGATGTCCAAACTTCACTTTAAAGAAAACACTGATTCTCTGGGTACAGTGCCTGCCCAAACATTCGCAGTTCCATAATGAACTTCAGAAAAATGGACGTAATCCCTTTTATTAATACATGGAGAAATGAGGTTCTTAGAGAAAGGGCTGTATCGATGTCCACACAGAAAGTCGGCAATTTAATCTGTTTAATTTCATGCCTGTACATAGTCTAAACCCAGATTCCAGGAAAAATAGAAGAATAAGTCCCCTTTCTCCATCCCAAGGAAATTTAGGAACTAATTTCTGATGGAAAAATTACATGGAGAATTTGAGGACATGGGGTGAGATATTCCAACCATTCTTGATTACAATAAACCATACCCAGGGGTAGGAGAATATCAGTGACACAAATCACTGACTTTTGAGTTATTCCTAATGAGACTTGTGTGGCCATGGAATTATTTCCCACTCTGGCACTTAGACTCCCCATAACTAATAGAAAGTATCTGTCTCCAAATGCTATGAGAGTTCCACCAATATGATGTGAAGATGTGTGCATGAACTATCACATAACATTTTTCATAATGGGTTCAAAGTTAAAATCTAAATGCTCAGGAAAAGTCAAATGGATAGGAAATCTGTGGCATGTCATAAAATTGAATACCAGTCAGAAATAAGAATGAACTACTGAAATAAACAAAATCCTTATGTTGAGTGAATAAGCCTTACCCAAAATTGTACATAGGGTATAAACCTGAAAATGTGAAGTTCCAGAGAAGGCATAATTCGTCCATTGTTGCAAACTATTAGAAAGTGTCATTGTCTGTCTAAAGTTGGACATTTACTGGGAGGGGACATGAGGGAACTTTGTAGAGTGAAGATTAATGGGTTAATATTTAATAACTTGAGAGAGGATTGGCTTACATAGATGCATGCATCTGTTAAAATTCAGTTAAAAATGTGTGAATTCTCTTGCATGTAAAGTTTAACTAAAATAAATAAAGTGTAAAAGTCTTATACACAAGTTGAATGCATTCTGAAATATTAGGGAAAATATTACTGATGTCTCTAACTTTCTTTTTTTTTCCATAAGCAAGTATGAGTTTATTTTATAATATATATATCTGTATCTCACATGGAAAATCGAGGCTGTTCATTCTAAATCCAAATGAACCTATATGCATGTACATTAAATGTTTTTCAATAAGAATAATTTTAAATTTTGGGATTTTCCCCCTGAAACAAAAATCTTACAGAGTACCAATATTTTCTGAAATTGTGTCAATAAAAGGAGTCATTGTTAATGACAATAAATAACAATAACCATAAAATTAACAATAAAAATCTTAGCTAGAATTTTAATATTTTTTTTACTACAACCATGATTTCCATAGTTAAATGCTTCATAATTAATTTTTTAATTTTAAATACTTTAGATTACATAAATGGTATATCAAAAATATAGATGTCTCCCATGTACCCTACCCTCTCCCCCTCCACCACTTTTCTCTATTAACAGCATCTTTTGTTAGTGTGGTACATTCGTTAAAATTGATGAATGTATACTGAAACATTGCTACTAACCATGGTCTATAGTTTACATTGTGGTTTATACTTTGCACCACACAATTTTATAGGTTTTGACAAAGTGTATAATGGCCTGTATCTGTCATTGCAATGTCATACGACAATTTCAATGTCCCCAAAATGCTTCATGTTACACCTATTCTTCTCTCTCCCTCCACTCAAAATCTCTGATGGTCACTGTCATTATATCGGTGATTAAAAATTCTTCCATGTCTAGGATAAAAATGTCTATTTAGTCTATAGCTGCATCCTCCCCATGTTTGTTCATTACTCACTCTTGAGGATTTTGGTATGCTGATGCCCACTCTCTTTCTGACTGAGAAGGGATTTAGATCCCATAGGTCAGAAGGTTGGAACTATCTTGCTCACAGTTGTGGATACTCTGTTTTTTTTGTGATAGGCATTGTCTACCATCACCCTTTTGTTAGTTGTCCTGGGTAAATCCAATGTAGTAGAGAGTAAGTATTGAAACTGCTGATATTCAGGGCTCAACTGGCATACAAACAGACCAAAGATTTAAGTCTCTGGGACACGTATTTATTTGGTTTAGTGCTAAATATAGATTCAAATAAAAGGTACAGAAGAGACATCTATAGGGAAATCATGAGTCTAACTCTGTTATATTGAGGAGCATATATTCCAAAGGTCCCTGACAGAGTGCTGAATTCCAATGATTACCTGCACTGCCTATAATGTCTAGATATCTCTAGATCCCTCAGGAGACCCACTGTTTAAGGCACTGTTTACTTTGGCCATCAATGAAATCCTGCTGAGACATACATAAGCATAATTTCTGTAATGACTTCTTGACTCATTGACTGAAATTGCTTAGCCATAAAAATTCATTTATATTTAATATTTCCCCCTTTTGGTGAAGGTCTTTTTCCAAATCCATTGCTAGTTGGCACTGGGTAATGATCCCTCAGTGCCAGGGAGACTCATTCCCAGAGGTCATGTCCCATGCCAGGTGAAAGGTAGTGCATTTTATGCTGTTTGGCTTAGAGAGGCCACATTTGAGCAACATGGAGGCTTTTAGTAGGTATCTCTTAGGTAATATATAATATCAAGGTAGGAAAGGCTCAACTCTATCATAAAAACCATGGATGGATAGCAAAAACTATTTGAGGGAGCTGCTGTGGGGATCTGCAGACCAGGGAAGTGCTGCACATCATCTAGTAGGGAAAGAGACAGAGAGACAAAGAGGCCAAATGAAGATAATGGGTTACTAGCCCTGTGGCTGGGAATGGCATATATACCCCACACGCATGATGAATAGTTTCTAACTTTCTTTTAAATGGCTAAAAAATAAACTCATTCATTGCAGTATGTGAAAAAAAATTAAATTTAAACATAATTTTGATGTTTCCACCCCCTATCCCATCAGGTCTCAGCTTGGTGTCCCAAGGCCAGAGAAGGTAGATTTGTTTGGGTACCAGGAGACCTGGGTTTGTGACTTAAACCCAGGTAATGCTGTGGCCAGAGAAGCCTTGCCAGCAGGATCAGTGCTGAGAAGTCAAGGGAGGAGATGCCAGCAGAAGTAACAAGCCTATGGAACCTCCTCTGGCTCCTAGTCTCCTGTGTTCATATCAGGTACTGGGCCTAGGCTTTTTATCATTGTCTCTGTTTACAGACCTGGCTAATCCATGACTGTGCTCTCAGTGCATCACAATGGGATCTCTATGATGTCCTTATGGTCCAGCTATGTGACCACTCTGCTTGACTCACCCCACAGAGTCCTCAGAGGCCCAGAATCCTTCCCTCTTCCACCTCACCTCCTCTTTCTCCTGTCCAGTCAGATGTCCATACTTTATTGGTGAATTTATTGGGGATCAGAGAAGATGAAACACTCAGGATCACTACATCAGCTAGAAGCAGAGAAGGCCTGGAACTCAGTGACCCTAAGTCAGGGTGCAAAGAGCAGCTGGGTTTGTAGAGGCCTAACTGGGCAGATTAGGCACAGAGAATTTGTGGGCTCCAACTCACTGCTTTAGAACACAACCCTCAGAAGCCCTGCCTTGTGCAGTCTGTGGGGATTCCCATGGTTAGAGTAAACAACCCTCAACAAACCTCTTTTTACATATTATCCAATATGTCTTTTTTCAGTCCCCAAATGTAGTGGGTATTTTCTGCTTTTGACCATGATTTGGACATCAAGTAATATTTTTTAAAACTTTTTTAAAATTTAAGTTTATCATTCATACATGAACATCAATAAATGTAAGTGCATAATATAAGTTGTGAACTTACAAAACAAGCATGCATATCATCATACAGCACTCCCACACATTACCCCACCATCACCAACTTGCAATGTATGAAGCAATTGTTACAAACTATGAAAAAGCATCATCAAAACATTACTACTAACTATAGCCAATATCTTACATTTGTCATATTGTTCCCCCAACCCACCCAGTTAATGACACCCTATATTAGTATTATATACTTGTTGTAGTTCATGACAGAATGATCTCATGTTTGTTCTGCTAACCACAGTTCATCTTCTGCCACAAGATTCATTGTGTTATACAGTCCCATGCTTTGTAAAATCCATTCAAAGTATACACTCAGTGGCTCTCAGATTCATCACAGTGTTGTGTTGTCATCACCTCAGTCAACTTTAGAAGGTTTACAATATTCCAAAAAGAAAAAATCCCATACCCCCTCATATCATGTATTTATTTTTCAAATTTAGAGTGATGTTTACTCCCAGAAAAATAGGGGATGGGCATCTAATTGCATAGATCCTTGTATTTCTCACGGAAATTTCACTGGGTGTTCAGTGTAAAAAAAAAAAAGTTGTCATCAAGTTTCTTTGAAGCTGAACTACCTTAGTTTTGTTTCTTCTTGTCACTGGCCATCACTGTCTTTGGCTAGTATGTGTCTTAAATTATCTTTGTCCTTTTTACACATACATAAAGAAGAGGAAGATGGAACCTGATTCAGAGGCTCTTGTGAGGAAAGGCTAGGAACAAAGTCAAGATCACAGAGTAATACCTGTGCTGTTACCAATTTTAGCCCAATTTTTAAAACAACTTGAGCTAGCCTATTGTTTCACAAATCCAAGTTTCTGGGACTTTGTAACAGCAGCCCTAATGATAAAAGCTGTTATGGTATCAGTCTGCCAAAGGGGTTCAGATGCAAAGTATCAGAAATCTGTTGGCTTTCATAAAGGGTATTTATTTGGGATAAAAGTTTACAATACCAAGGCTGTGGAAAGTCTAACTCAAGGCAAAATAAGGGGTGCTTTCTCACCAAAGTCAGGTGCAATGTGTTCAAGCAAGTTGGTGGGTGATCTCAGCCTAGTCTATACTCTGCTCTGGGCTTCTTCATCTTCTTGAGCTCTGTAGATCCAGCCTTTTGAGACTTTATACTTAAATGACCCTGTAGTTCTCTTTGTCCTTGTGTAGGATGTGTTTCTATCTGGGCCTTCTATATCAGTCTCAAATGTTCTGCTCTCTTCACAGTGTCAGCTATAATCTGTCATGTGAATGGCTCATCTCTCCCTGGAGCCTCAGGTGTTTGAGCCTTCTCCTTTCTGTCACATGGCAGGATAAAAAATGACAGAGGTTTCTCTTTCTGTGTGTCTTTGTGTGTCCATTTATAACAGATCCGGCAATGGGGCTAGGACTCAAACTGAGCCATGCCTTAACAGACATAGTCAAACCAAAAAGGCCAAAAAGCAATCTTAACAGGTAATCTAATCAAAGAAAAGTCAACTGAATGTAATATAATCACACCCAGAAGAATAGATCAGTTTACAAACATAATATTTCTCCTTTTGGAATTCTTAAAACTGCCACCATCATATATTGCAGAGTGGTCTTATAGAAGCCTGTTGGACCCATACTTAGAGTTTGAAGGGACAAAACATTTCTCTGTAAGGCCTTGGGCCTTATCTCTCCAGACTTGCATTGTAACTATGAACTCTAAGATATCAGCACAGTTTAGCGTACTTTAACTTGGCCAACTCCAAGGAAGATAAAATGGAAAATGACTGCCTCCTTGTCTATGATTCTCAAATAGTTTCCTGTTGTTTTCTGGGTTATGAGAAGTGAAGTACTGCTGAGGTTCTTCAATTCCCTGCAGTTCTAAACTTACAGCCAAGTGATAGGGTAGTAAAAGAAGATTTGAGAGTAGTGTGAGGTTCTCTCACCAGCTCTAATATTATAGGAGTTTCTACCTTTGATAATATCTGTTTTTTAATGTAGAGATTAATATCTAGTAATGTATTTTGGGACAGAGGCAAGAGATTTCATTTCCAGTGGTCAATCAGCCTCCTGGTGCACAAGAAATTATCAGAGCACAGTTAGAGCCACTTCTGGGAATCTGCACTAAATTGCTTTGATCACCTTCCACCAAGCTCAGAAACTGCCTGAGGAATATAAAATCTAATACAGTAACCAAATGTTGCCCAGTTTCTGCAGGTATAAAATCTGCATGTGAAATGACTGCAGGATGAGCCAGGTGGATGCAACTATATCAGAAGCTGGATTCCTGGTGAAGGCACTTGGACAATTCCTTCCCCATGTGCTGTCACCTCATATTGAGGAGGAGTGAAGTTCTCATTCTTTTCTGCAAAAGTGGGAGCACATAAGGTTTTCCACTCTGAACAAGCTTATAGAGACTGCATAGATGCTGAAAACATTTCAGGACAGAAATGCTATTGGTATTTCAGGCAAAAGGCCATGGTAACAATTTATTTTGGGGATTTCCCTCCAATCAAGCCTATGTTTATTCATTGGTATTTAGATTTTAATACACACTCATAAATTACAAAAGCTTACCAATCATCTGTTTTAAAATAATAAAATATACAGTGCACAAAAAATAATACAAGACAATCAGAGATATCAGAAATCATGATCCATTAAAAGGAAGAGGATAAAAATCCAGAAAACACCAATGAAAAAGACAAGAATCTGGACAAATCAAATGATGCCTTTTTCAAAATTTTCAAGGAGTTGAAGGAAAATGCAGAGAAATAATTCACATATATCAGGTAAACAGATAATGAGAAATATGAGAATTTTAGTAAATATTGGGAATGACATTCTGCCACTTTGGCCATATCATATTGCTTAGAAGTGTGTGAATAAATCCAGGTTATATCAAGAAAGAGGGGATTACACAAGGATACATATTCCAAGGTGGGGCCCTTGGAAGATACTACATGTTATCTTCCTTACTTGTGGTAATCCTTCCATTTTAAGTTCATGCATTATGTTCAGGGGACACCAGCTCTGGAGTTTTATAGAATTTTTTAATATACACCTGATAAAGTACCTGGGAAGTAGGTGCTAGAAGGTACCCATGGTCCAGGTGGAGAGATTGGGGAAACCCAAAGGGCACAATGACTTGACCAGGCTCACAGAAAAGGAAGAAGTAGAGCTGGGTCTCAACCCACTTCTTTTCAATCATGGGGTCCTAAATTTCCCAGGCATTCCTGTGTGACTGTTGGGAAGAATGTGTTTTTGTAAATATAGACTCAAGTAGATGACATTGGAAAGGAGGATGAAGATTCAGCAGCCCAAGGGGACTTAGGTTATGTTTTGTCCAAAGAAAGGGCACAGATAAAGGGAGCTATTAAGTGACATCATTTCTTTGCAAAAATAGAACAACAGAACTTGGAACCTTGGTAACTGGGAACCCACATTCTACAGATAAACCTCATGAGATTACTGTGAACATTTAAGGAGAATGCATGGTGTGTTGAGAAGCAGACTCACATATCTTCTTGAAAAGTTCTCTCCTGGTTCCTGGCATTTGAATAGGGAGTGCTGGATGTTCTGTGATTTTTCATATTTATTATTTTCCTCTCTTCTATGAAGAAGTGTTCTGACCCCCACCTCACTGACCTTTTGGCCATGGGAACACTTATTTTCACATTTGTAAAGGAGGTTTGAGATTTCATCTTTGAAATCAATGCCCTTGGAGTAGCTAGAACAGGGGTAGCAGGTGGGTGGCAGGGTTATTCCTGGCCCCCTCGGTCTCCTGTGGGTGGCATTATCATTGATTTCTGGGCTTTGAGAGACAAATGACAGAATTTAGTGGCATGGAAGATTTGAGGGGAGGGTCAATTTAATTTCTGTATAAAAGCCAAAAAGAAAACTTTATCAGTTGAAAAGGATAATATGTATTTGTTGTTAATGATAAACATTAGACCTAAATATTACTTTAAATTCCCATTTTTGTTATACCCTGGTAGTTGTGTTTTTTCTTTCATATCCTGCATCAATTTAAATGAGATGCAGTCTTTCTCGGTAGTCATTGAAATAAGAAATCTTACAGGGTCAATAGTATATTTTATGAGTTGCCAATTGTGGGTGCTTCTTAGTTACTCCCCTCATTCCTAATGGCTCCAAGTGTCACCCAGACACCCAGCAGGGCTCAACTCTGCCAAGTTGGCCTTTTCAGGACAGCCAACAGATTGAGAACAAATCCTGGCTCAAAAAGCCCAGGCACTTGTTGAAATGGCACAGCTGTCCTGGGATGTGTTTTGTTAAATGAAGTACGAGTATGGATGTCTTTTCCTTTAAAGACAAATGTCAGGTTGCAAGGATACCCCAGTTCCTTGAAGAATGCACTGGTGTCCAAGAAGTTTTATGCACATGGACAGGAGGTTCATTAGAACAGAGAAAGTATGGAAAGGTTTAATAATGTAGTTGATGTACTATAGAAAATTATTGTTACTAAGAATTGTGAATTCCTAAGCTTTCTAAGCAATAGTCTCTGTGGTTTCAGGGTAGAATTGTGAATGATTAACTTGTCCTTTGTCCTTTGGAATGTTGTAATGCTTCTATGCCAGCAACCCCGCTACTTATTAACTAAAAACAAATTTTTAGAAGGAGCCAGTCACTAGACATAATATTTGCACATATCCCCTGTAAAGGTAACATCAAGTTAAAGGTGATGTGTACTGAAACCTTTATGGTCCTGTTTAATGTGCCATGAGTAGAATTGAACACAGGCCCTTCAAGACACTGTGTCTCTCCTGCACAAAGATGGCCACTCTCCAACTGGATGGATTTGGTTACTTTCAATGAGGTCAATCCTCACAATTTGCAAGTCTCATTGGAGTTCTGAGGTTTGCAACCACTTAAAAAAGGATAGTCCCCAAGCTGCCATTTGAAGTTTTACCCAGGAGAGGAAGCTCTGCCTGCAACCATTTTTCCAACTGGGTCTCTGACTGGCTGTCAAAAGGGACTTCCCAGCCTCATGAGAGACCAGATGTTGGACTTTACCCTGTTTTGGTGTATATATTTTCATTCTTTCCTATATATTTAGTTGATTATTTTCTTTAGCGATTCCTCAATTATTATAATCCTTTGATATAAATGCAAACTTTTTTGATTAAATAAAGTTGCCTTCTCATAGCATTTAGAGTTTCTGCCTCTTCCTTAGCAAAACACTAGTGCAAGCCATTATGGTAGAGGATGGGTATATTATTGCATCTTAGGGTTATCATTGGCTGAGATTGCAGTGAGAGTCACCCAGCAGAGACCCACATTTATGGAAAGAGTTCATCTAACTAAGTCTTTGACAGAACTCTCCCTTTACATTTGAGACTACTTGACCAAACAAGAAATCCCAGATGGCCAAGGCAGTCATTTTCTGGCCTCCCCCAGCACCTAGAGGGTTGAAGGTCTTCCCCCTGTTCAGGCTCAGCCAGCTGGTGCACCAGAATCCTAGCTAAGCCTGATTCCTGATGGGAAGGGGATATATTGGTTCATGACAAAAAAACAGGGACCTGGGAAGTGACTGTTGGACCACAGGAAGGGAAATAGCTGGGCTGAAGTCCTTTAGGACTTCAACATCTGAAGGTCTTAAGTCTCTACCTAAGGGCAGTGGACAATGTGGCCATTTAAAGCCTGGCTTCTATAAAAGAGTCAATGATTTTTTTAAGAATTCCATTCTGATAGTACACTTTCTGATTAGTTCTGCACTAAATAGTCACTGAAATCTTGAGCAGACCTACAAGGATCTTCAAACATCCCCTCCCATCCTCCCATCTGTTTAAAAAGTGCACAGGTATCTGTGAACAGACATGAGGCCTGGAGGCTTTTTCTGCCTCTCCAGTTTTGACTGATGGCCTCTGTGTCACCCTGCCACATGTTCTTGTTCCCCATCCTGAAAGTCTCACTAGATCCCTGAAGTGGTGCATGATCAACACTTGCATCATATCAACCTGAACATTGACTGAAGACTCCCTAGTGGAGGGCCAGCTCCTTCTCAGCTTCTGTGCCCATTGAGGATGAGACCAGCAGGGCATAGTTTTGGAAGGTTTTGGAGGAGCTCAATTATGCTGAGTGAATCCTAAGATCCCCTCTTTATTCATGTGTGCCTTTCTATGGAGAACAAAAGCAAGGGAGGGAACAAATCTCTGTAGATATCTAAAAAGTCACAACACCATCTATACATTTCAATGAGACATACTTTGAAACTCTGTTAAAAAATATCTTCTCAAGTATTCATGTATCTTTCTCCAGGATAGGCCATATGTTGGGTCATAAGCTAGATCACAATAAATTAAAGAAGAATGAAGCTATACAAAGCAAATTTCTGATCATAATGAAATGAAGCTTCAAATTAATAATAGAAAATGGGAAAATTTTAAAAAATATGGATATTAAAATCCACTCGAATAAGTGGGGAAAACGTAGAATAGCAAGAGAAATCAGTAAATATCTCAAAATGAATGAAAACAAGAACACAACATATCAAAACTTATGTGATACAGTGAAAACAGTCCTGAAATTTATAGCCCTTAATGCTTATCTTAAAAAAGAAGAAAGAGGGACCTCCAGAAGATGGCAACTGAATATGTAAGCAGGGCTTACCTCTGTCACAAAAACAACAGAGGAAGCCAAAAAACTGTACAACTGACTTGTTTTGGGACTCTTCAGGTCAGGTGAGTGCTGCATAACCCACAAGAGGGTGAGGGACAGAGAGGTGAAGAAAGCAAAATGAAAACTGTGAGTGAGTTACTAGTCCTGGGTTAACAGAGGTCTTCTTCCCTGGGAAGAGCTAAGGTGTGGCAGAGGTGTGGCAGAGAATGGTTTACATTCAGCTAATTTGACCAGAAGAGCCCACTTTGAGTCTTGACTCTGACCAGAAAAGAATCATCTGAAAGTGGATGTTGAAAGAGTCACCTCCTTGGAAATATTTGCAAATGAGCACCATCTGCCAGCTGGCCAAGAAACTGCAAGAAATAAAACATTCTTATAGGTGTCTTTTGTACCAAACTCCTGGGGGAAGATCTGCACCACAGATCTATTTTGATAATATAAGCTGGGCAAATTTAAAGACTTAGAATAAGTTGAACCAAAAATCAAAAAGTGCTGTGAGACAAAACCACTAGGCAAGAGGGAGAAATTGAACATCAGAGTAAATTCACTAACATATTCGGATGCCTAGACACCAGCAGAAATTGCAATTTAACATAAGAAATAGGATGACATGGCTCAACTAAAGGAACAAACCAAAAACGCTGATGAGATACAGGATTAAAGATGACTAATCAATGATAATCACACAAATATCCTAAATCAATTCAAGGAGTTGAAACAAATATGACTAAAGAAATAAAGGCTATTAAGAATAAACTAGGTGAAAATAAAGAAAAATATGAAAGCCTGCAATAAAAGTATCATAGCTTATGGGAATGAAAGACAAAATGGATGAGATTAAAAATAATCAAGGTGTTATAAGGACTACATTTTAAAAATGGAATTTATTGTCTTAAAGTTCTGGAAGCCATAAGTCCAAATTGGTTTGGTCTGAGATCAATGTTTCATTCAACAGGAAAATATTCCATCTGGAGACTGTAAGGAAGAATCCCTTTTCTTGTCTATTCCAGCCTGTAAACTTCATTCCTTTAGACTTTTCCAGCTTCTGGTAGCTTTCAGCATTCCTCAGCACTTGGCCACTTCCACCATCTTAAAAGCATATATATCTACTCTGACCAGGGATATTCCCAGAATCCTAGGTCATGATTGAATCTCACACATTTTCTTTTATTGTTTATTTTTGTTTCATTTCTACTATGACATAAGAGCATTGAAGGTTGGAAGCTTGTATATTTTATCAATTAGTCCCCAGAAAATTCAGGTCCTGGAATAATTGAAAACTGTAATAAATATGTGATATTGAAATAAATGACCTGATGAGGATCCAAAACCTATTATAGAGTTTATGCCATTAACCTAGCTCATCTTCATGCAAATACACTTTCAAGATGGGTCTACTTCTTGTGGAACTGTTTGTTCCTCTAAGGCATTTAAATATTAGTGCCATTTATTCTTCACAAAGAGTGGGTATTTAGAGGGAAAATAAGCCAAATAAATCAACAAATATTAGTACTAATTTGAATAGTTAATGAATGATGTTATGTACACCTTATCAATTCTGAGGTATTTTGAGAATGAGAACTACCTCTTATCTGCAGTGATGTTCCACCTCCTTATCTCCTGAGATTTCTCTGTACTTTTTGTCACAATTCACTTGGAAACTAATTTTAATTGTAGTGAATATCACATTTCCTCACTAAAGATTGAGCAAAGTTTTCATTCCCAGATACCCATACTATTCCAGGTCTGAAAACATTACTTTCCTTTTCTAATTTAAATTAATTTACATCCTATATAACTTAGAATAGTAATAATGGCATTTAAAAGTGAAAGTTTATGCACCATCAGGCATTATTAATTTATCTATTTTTCATGTTCCACTAATTACTGTTATGCACATACATATTAAACATATATAAAGTTACAGCACATCATTTTGTATTGTCCACAGTTTAGTTAATATTCAATGTTATTTTCAGATTCACTCTAGTCATTATAATTTGCTGATGAGCATCATCTGCCAGCTGACCAGATACATAAAAAATAGAATCTCAATAATATTAGACAAATTACAGGAGCAGCTTTTACTTCACATAATTTTGCAAGTATTGATTTGAAGAAAAGTTTCATATTCTTCCTACTAATTGTTACAAAATTCTGCATGCAACATAACCAGATCACTTCACAATCTGACATTATTATCCTAATAATATTTCAATAAAAATAAATTATGCAATATTTTGAAGAGTGTGGGAAAGCATGTTTTATTAATGGGTTTTCCCCTTTCTAATAATTCTGATGCAACATTAGTTGAATATTTATTCACTTTTATTTTAGGATTGTCTTCTCTTCAGTATGAAAATGTTCATGCTGATGAAGAAATTTGAAATCACTAATGACTTTCCTCCATTCAATACAGTGAGATATAAATAAAGTATTTTTCATACTTATTTCATTGAATATTTTCTCCAGCAAAAATCATCTGCTGTTCCTCTAGAGTCTTCCAATGATGTCAAAGATTTTTCCTCTCTGATTTTCAGTTGTAGGAGTTATTATTAACCTGCGTTTTTCTTCTGTGCACTTAGGCTGAAGCTCAGCATAAATGTCCTCCTGGTAATATAGACATAGAGTTCTTCCCAGTGTAATTCATTCATGCCTAAATTACAAATAAAGGTATTTGTCATAGATGACATCAACATAGAATTATACTCCTGTGTGTGTTTTCTCATTTGTTTAAACAATAGTCTATGTATGAAGCCTGTTCCATATTCATTACATTTATATTGTGAGTTTGCTCATGTTTTCTAAGATTAGAATTCTGACAGAAGTCTCTCCCACATAGATGGCATTCATAAGGTTTCTCTCGAGTGTGTATCACCTCATGTTGTCTGAGGGCAAAATGTTGACTGAAGGATTTCCCACATAGACAATATTCATAAGGTTTTTCTCCTGTGTGAGTGTTCTCATGTTGCCTAAACACAGATTTATTAAAAATTTCTCACATATATGACATTTGTATGGCTTTTCTCCAGTGTGATTTTCTCAGGTTTTCTAAGATTAGAACTCTATTTTCTCACAAAGATGGCCTTCAGAAGGTTAATCTCCAGTGTGAGTGTTCTCATGTTGTCTAAGGACAGAAGATTTGCTGAATGCTATCCCACTTACATAATATTTATATGTATAGTGTGGGAAAGCATGTTTTCTTAATGGTTTTTCCCCTTTCTGATATTTCTGATGCAACACTAGTTGAATATTTATTCACTTTTATTTTAGGATAAAAGTTTTATTTCTCTCCAATGTGATTGTTCTTGCACATACATGATGTTTGTATCCTTTCTCTACAGTATGAGATTTCTAATGTTGTCTAAGAGAAGACCTTTGTCTAAAGACTTTAAAACATTAATGGCATTTGTGTGGATTCTCTATAGTGTGAATTCATTCATGTTGTCTAATGTAAGATTTTCTGAAAGTTTTCCCACATATTTCACATCTGTATATTTTTCTTCAGTATGAGTTCTCACATGTGGCCTAAGTTCAGAATTTTCTCAAGGCTTTCCCATGTTGCTGACAGGTATATGATTTATTTGTAGTGTCAATTTGATTACACTGATTAAAATATAACACGTCAACTGGGGACTTCTTGAAATTGTTCTCTGATATAGAGTTTCTTTCTCATATGAGATAACACATTTTGAATCATTGTGGGGCTATGAATGAAATCTTCTCCCAAGACAAAATTCTAGTGGATTCTCCAGAGTGTGAGAACTTCTCTGTTGGAAGGAGAAGAGTTTGCTAAAGTGTGCTCACAAATATTCATTAATTTAATTCTCTATGTAAGAAATCAGGATTAATCATTCAGTCTGCAGGTAAAATTTTTCACATTAGTTGCAATAAAATGGTGTGTTGTTCTTTTGAACAGATTCTATCTTTTGGGTCATCTCAATTTCATAGCCACTTAATTACTTTGAAAGACTTTGTTATGTTTCAAAGACCAGAGATATACCATGATTTTTCAATTATTCTTGTATAAATTCTCATTTTATAATTTTGAGGACAAATTAATTTTTCCCTAAAATTAAACTTCCCAAAATTTTTGCTGGGAAAATGTTTAATCACATCTTTATTTCAGCCTGATGATTTTTTCTGAATTCATCCCCAAGTCTTTATTTGTATGACGTGGGTTAATACACATCAAATTTACCATTGACAAGATGGTAGGTGAGGTCTAGCTGCAGATATGTTGCATGGATATAATTTCTTCCTTTCAAGATCACATTCCATGCCTGAAGTGACTGAGGATCATGGAGCCTAGAAAGCAGTGTTATGACATATTTAAGGTGCTAAAAGATAATAAAAAACTGCCAAACAATAAATCTGTACCCAACAAAGCTGGCTTTCAAAAATGAGGGATAGTTTAAAATATTCACAAATAAGCAGAAATTAAGAGAGTTTGTCAACAGTAGACCTGACCTTCAAGAAATATTAAAGTGAGTGCAACAGGATGAAAGAAAAAAAACAGGAGAGATGGCATTGGAGGAGAGTGTAGAAAGGAAAATTGTTAGTAACATAACAAAAAGGATAAAAATATAAATAAAGACAAAATACATCATATATAAACTTAAAAATAAAATGGCTAATATAAGTACTGTCTTGACTGTAATAACATTAAATATTAATGGATTAAGGTCTCCAACAAAAAGACACAGACTATAAGCATGGATAGGGAAATATGACCCATCTTTATGTTGTCTTCAAGAAACTCATCTTAGATCCTGGTACTCAAGGAAGTTAAAAGTGAAAGGTTTGAAAATGATTTTACATGCAAAAAATAACCAGAAAAGGGTGGGAGTAGCTATACTAATATCAGTAGAAAATATATTTTAAATATATTTAAATTTTACTCTAAATCCATCAAAGAATTAAGGACATGAATTTCAGTTTCACATTTTTATCTTTATAATAAATGTGATAAATAGTTAAAGAATCTGAAAAAAACGGATATATTAGCCATTGTTGGGATTCCATAAAATCCATATCCTCTTGTCTACCTAGGCATAATTCACACATCTCACCAAGTTTATCTTTCTTCAGTTTTCTCACTTTTCTTCTTCAATTTTCTTATTCTTTTACTTCAATCTTTTTTTATTATTTCATAACGTAGATATCACATATTTCATAGCATAGTTTTTCTCTACAGATTTAATTTGTAACGGAAGAGGGACTTTTGGTAGAGACTGAGGATTAGTTAGGAAAAAGGTTCACTTGAAATTATCTCCAAAACACTGCATTTATTTGCATGTGATTATGTACAGATGCATGGGTTTGCCTGTGTATTTGTGACAGTGGAATGAAGCAGGAGAAGGAAGAGAGAGTGACAAAAAGACAAGGAAAGAAAGAAAGAGGGAGGGAGGGAGGGATGGTAGGAGGAAGAGGAAGAGAGAGAATGCATTTGCTTATAGTTGAGGGAGATTTTAAACATTAGAATAAAATCAGAAATAAAATTATTTGAGGGTATTTTCAGGAAATATTTCAGCACGATTTTGATTTTTAAGAGGATTTCCAGTAACTAATCTCTAGGCATTGCTTTTAAAGATCTTTTCAAACTTTGGTATGGGTTTTCTCAATTGATGTGGAGTCATTATAGGTACAGCAAGACTGGACCTAAATGTTAAGAGATCCTGAGATTTGCACCAAATTAGGGAAATATTCTAAATCAAGAGTTTGGCTTTTTATAATTTCAGTTCTCTACTTATTCTAGAATATTTTCTATAGTTTTACTGAAAATTTATTCCTAGATATATTACATTCTTTAAATTATCAGATAAATTGCCATACACAGAGGAAAGATTTTGATATTCTCAAATTGTGAAGATGTGCTATGTTGAGTTGAATTTTGAATGCAGGATACTTACACCAATATCCATGTTTTTTTTTTTTTCTTCTTATACTTAGTATTTCTCTAACATGAGTAAAACAACTGGCAGACCAATTAATTTATGACAATGGTGGAATGCCATTTTATTACACAAGTGTTAATCCCCAGCAAATAATTTTCAGAGAGCTCCATATCTGTCCTGGGTTTCTCGGGTCCAGGAGCATGAAAATGTAGCACCTGCTCCTCCTGTGGAGTTACCCTCATGACAGGAGCTATCAATCACTAATGAATCCCAGGCACTGGCACCTGCTGCTGTTTGAGGATCTTATTGAACAGTTCCCTGTACTGGACCATGGTATCTGCTGGGCCATATGTTGTGTCATGTCTATTTCCAAACACTGCAGGAGCCCCTGGCATGTGAGTTCCTTGAAAACACAATCGAAATTCAAAAGACACTGGCTACTACACAGGGGCCATAGTCCACCTCCACCGAGATGTCCCGGGTGCTGAATCCCATTGTGACTGTGCTCACCTACATTAGGAAGTCACAGTGCTGATAACGGGTGCCCTACATCTCAATCTTGCTGGCCTTGGCAGTCTGGAAAAAGTCCTTGAGCTTCACCACGAGCACATCCAAGCTGCTGTCAGCAATAAGGCTGGGTCCATTCTCAAAGAAGGCAAAACAGCTCAAAGGGTACTCTGAGTTGTGCATCACATACATCTGCTTCCCGGCCTGACCTTGGCTGCCAAGGGTGTAAGCAACCATATGGTATGCCTCACAGTCTACCCAAAATGTTCCTTGTTTCTCTGCTCAAAGCATCTCCAATTTCCAGGTAAGGAGCTCCACATTCTGCTGGAAACTCTTACCCTCAGCCACAGGCATCTTGGACACACAAGTCACTCCCATAGTGCCTGGAAAGAGGGTAGAAGATTCAAACATTTGAAATGCAGCACTCTCTTGCTGTTCACATCAAGTGAAGACTCCAAAGGCAAGCTTCCTTTTTTTTAATTTCAAGAATAAATATTTAGTTTCAGTGGATAGGTGAAATTTTTGGGTGATTTGGAGATTCCAGATAATTTATACATCAGAAAGAAAGGGGGAGACAATTGTTTATATTTGTCTATTTAGTAAGCTGCAAAGATGGAGAAAAACCCCATTTATTTTACAGATACAAAGTGGCTGTGTCAATTTGGCCTGTGGATAACATAGCAAACTGTGGAATCTGGCACCAAGTACAAGTTCATATCTTGGGCCTGCTACTTTGTATCTTAATGATTTTGTGTAATTAAAACCCACCTATGCCTTAATGCCCTTTATATAAAATGAGTAAAAGAATAGTAACTCTTACTATCTTTATGGGATTTAATATACTTAAAATATTTATAAAATCCTAACATTAAAATATGTTCTCATTAAATATCATTTGATGTGATAAAAATATCTTAATCAAAAAGGTTTTAAATGATTAAGACCTATAATAAATTCACTATGAGCTACATCATTATTCTTTATAAATCACACCAAGGTGAATAATTCTGTTCAATGTTTAAAACTATGTTCTATATTATTTCAGATAAATTAAGTGTCTAGTACATATTCTGGACTTACACTAACCTCATGGAAAATCAGAACAGTGTCACTGAATTTGTCTTCTTGGGGTTATGGGAGACTAAGTAGATAGAGCCACTCTTCTGTTTATTGTTCTTGCTCTGTGACTGAGCAATATTAAAGGGGAACAGCATCATCTTAGATTTTCAGGTCCAATTTACCAACATCAAGCATTGACCTAGTCTACTTTTATCCATGAGCCTTGGAAATTTGCTCTATATAGACTACACTCATTTTTGAAATAGGTGTGAAATTGGGACATTATGTTTCCTTAATAGGTTGTAACATTATATTGCCTACCATATGTGACATTTTAGCATGGCATATTCCAAAATAGTCCCATAATAGATCCATGTTGCTTTTCTATTCCCCTACCATTTTTCTTTTCTTTTCCTTTGCTTAGATGATTTAAGCTGGCTATGTTTCACCCCACTATAGTCTCCAAAGTGTCTGATCTCTAACCTTTAGGTTTTTCTTTTTTCTTTCTGCTATCTCTATACTTAGATTCTTTTTCTCCTATATTTGAGGGTCATGTATTACATATAATATACAATACTTCTTCAATTATGTGGTGCATATGTATCAACAGACCAGAAATACAGTTCTACCTCAGAAATATTGTGGATTGGTTCCAGACCACCACAATAAAGTGGATGTTTCACAATAGTTTCACACAAGTTTTTGGTTTCCTGGTACAAATAAAAATTTATGTTTATTGTTTCTTATAGTTTGTCTAAAAAATGTACATACCTTAATAGAAAATGTTTTTTTTTTTTTTGCTAAAAATGTTAACCATCATCTGAGCTCTCAGCCAGTCCTAATATTTTGCTGATGTTGGGACTTCAGTGTCTAGGCTGCTGATACCAATAACTGCTGACTGTTCAAGTTAAGGGTTCATGAGGTTGGTGTGGCTGTGCCAGTTTCCTAAAATAAGACAACAATGAAGATTTCTACATCAATTGACTCTTCCATGAAAGATTTCTCTGTAGTATGTGATGCTGTTTGGTAGCATTTTATCCACGGTAGTATTTCTTTCAAAATTGAAGTCAGTCCTCTCAAATCCTACTGCTGCTTTATCAAATAAGTTTATGTAATATTCTAAATCCTTTGTTGTCATTTCAACAATTTTCATAATATAGTCAGAAGAAGTGGATTCCATTTCAAGAAACCACTTCCTTTACACATTCATAGAAATGCAACACCTCATTTTTTACAGTTTCATCATGAGATTATAGCAGTTCATTCACACTTTCTGGTTCCACTTCTAATTCAATTTCTCTTGCTATTTTCACCTCAACTGCAGATACTTCCTCCACTGAAGTCATAAACCCCTTAAAGTTATCCATAAGTGTAAGAATCAACTTTTTCCAAATTCCTCTCAATATTGATACTTCCACCTTCTCCCAAGAATCATGAAAGTTTTCAATGGCATGTAGAATGGTGAATACTTTCCAGAAGGTTTTTAATTTTCTTTTCCAATATCTATCAGAGGAATCATGATTTATGCCAGCTATCATCCTAGGAAATGCATCTCTTAAAGAATAAGACTTGAATGTTGAAATTACTCCTTGCAGAAAGTGTATTTGCAGGCAGGCATGAAAACATCATTAATATTGTTTTATACCTCCATCAGAGCTATTGGATGACCAAGTACAATGTACATGAGTAGTAACATTTTAAGAGGAACCTTCTCTTTGTAGTTGGTTTCAGCAACTACAATATTCAATAAGCCATTTTGACAACTGATATGAAGTCATTCAGGTTTTGTTGTTCCATTTATACAGCAAAGGCAGAACACAATTAGCATAATTCTTAAGGGCACTAGGATTTTCAGAATGTCAAATGAGCATTGGTAATGTTAAATTCACTAACTGCATTAACCCCTAACAAGAGAGTCAACCTGTCTTTGAAGGTTTGAAATCATGCATTGCATTTTCCTCTCTGGCTATGAAAGTCCTCAATGGCATCTTCTTCTAATATAAGATTGGTTCATCTACACTGAAAATCTGTTGTTCAATGCAGCCATTTTCATCTATTATGTTAGACTCACTTTCTGGTTAACTTGGTGCGGCTTCTACATCAGCACTTGCTATTTCGCCTTGCACTTTTATGTAATAAACATGGTATCTTTCCTTAAACTCATGAACCGACCTCTGCTGGTTTTAAACTTTTTTTCTAAAGATGCCTCTTTAGACAACTCTCAGCTCTCATAAAGAGATTTAGGCCCCCAATCTGTATTAAATTTTGGCTTAAGGAAATGTTGTGGCTATTTTGACCTTCTATCCAGACCACCTACCCTTCCTCCATATCAGAAATAAGGTAGTTTGGCTCTCTTAACATTCCTGTGTTCACTATAGTAGAACTTTTAATTTCTTTCAAGACCTTTGCCCTTTGCATCTACAATTTGTCTGTTTGGCACAAAAGGCCTACCTTTCAAACTAACTTGGCATTTGACATACCTTCCTCAGTAAATTTAATCATCTCCAGCTTTTGATTTAAATTGAGAAACATGCAACTCTTCCTTGCATTTGAACACTTAGATACCAGTTTAGGATTATTAATGAGCTTGATTCCAATATTGTTGCATCTCTGGGAATAAGGAAGCCAGAAGAGAAGGATGGAGATGGGAATGGTAGCTGGTGGAACAGTCAAAACACACAACTATTATCAAATAAATTTGCCATCTTGGGTGCAGTTTTGGTTTTGCCCCAAAACAATTGTAATAGTAATAACAAAGATCACTGCCCACAGACCACCATAACAGATATAAGAAAAATGAAAAAAGTTTTGAAATATTTCAAGGATTAACAACATGTAACACAGAGACATGAATTGAGCACCTTGTTGGAAAATATTACACTGATAGAATTACTCAATACATATTTGCACAAACCTTCAATTTATTTTTAAAAAATGTAATGTCTGTGAAACAAATTTAAGTGCAATAAACTAGGTATGACTATACTTCCTCTTTCCTCTTGTATTTATATTGCTGCACATATGTAATTTTACTCTATCTCATGTAACAGGCCTTTATTTTTTTATGAACTGTATTTTCCTAATTTGACTGGGCCACAATGTAATCTGCTATTTCTTTATTTTCTTTGAATTTCCTTTTTGTCTAGAAATTTGCCTAGGACAAAATAAGATCTAAATAAAATCCTACTTTATTGAATGCACTACTATCTCCTCTTTTTTATTTGACTGCATACACACTTCTCACATATGTGGAACATCTACTTATGTCATCAATAGCAGGTATGAATAACAAAATAAGTGAATCTGAAAAGCCAGAAATATTAACAAATATTCCTAAGTGCCTCTCAGGGATGAATGAATTCCTGTAGGTTATCAGTCCCCTATTAACATCCTTTAAGTTATTTATTTTCTGCAACAAAATATTATTAATCTTCTAATTACCATTTGCCATACTCCTTATAAATCACATAACTCTTTCTCAGCTCTGTTCTTTGATGTCCATTTCTCTAGAAACTTCTCCCTGATGAGGCATCTTCCTTTTCTCAAACAAATCATTGCATGGCCATAACATTGAGCATCTCTTCTTGAGCCACTCCAATCCTAAAGCCAGGGCAGTAAATAGGAAATATCATAGAGGCAGTAATGATTATACTTTGTGCCAGGAACATCCTTTTTTGATGTCTCAAATCCTGGAGCCAATCTAATATCATTTTTTTCTTTTAGATCAATGGAATTTTCTGGAATATAAGGATAATCATTCTGTTTCTTATAAAGGCAATGAGCTCTGGGTAATTTATTATAGTTATCTTTGATTTCATTTAATATGCTTTTTTTCCATGAATTATTTCATGTTTTTAGATATAAGATGGTGTTGTGTGCACTTTTTTGTGTTTGTGTATGTGTATGTGTGTGACAGTGCATATGATGAGAATTTTGGTGTGTGATATTGGAGACTTTTGTAATCTTGAAAAGGGTTTAGGGAAAGACTTACCCTATCTGAGAGGATGCTTTGGAACAAAATTAATATTAATTATCTTTTTGCTAGTAGTCCTTTCCCGCATTTATTTTCCAGGCTGTAACAAAATGCCAGATGTTGTCAAAAATATGTCAAATGAATATATGATGAATTTGAGCAATGATTTGCTCAGTTTTTAGTGCAAGTACAGGATATTTAAGAAATATTTTCAGTAATAAATGAGTAATTTAAGAAATTCTACCCATTAATACATGACTTCATAGAAATTTATACTCCATGTTACTAAATTTATTAAAAGAATACCTTAACCTAGGATATGAACACTCATATCATTCAAGCACACCCACCATATGCACAGAACATGAACTTCAATCTATACCTCACTCTTTATGCAAAAACTCATTTAAAATGGGTCATAGACATATACACAAAATATAAAACATAAAATTTACAGAATAAAATACAGGGGGAAATCTCCATGGCCTTGCATGTGTAAAGAATTATTAGGTATAATATCAAAACATGATCCTTAAACAACAACATAAATGATACATTGAAATTTATCAAAATGAAAAGTTGTGCAGTAAGAATTAGATTGTTAATAGAATTAATAAACAAGTTACACTCAGGCAGAAAATATTTGACACTCATAGATATTAAAGAATTATTCTGGGTAATCTGGGGGATTGTGGGAACATGGCCAATGGGTTAAACATATAAATCCTAGCTCTCACTAAATCAACAAAGAAAAGGCCAGAGGTTTCTGTGGGGACCTGCTTTGGGGCACAACAAACCAGGACATTGCATACCAGCTCCAAGAAGAGTGAGGGTCAGAGACACGAAGAAACCAAAACAAGTAATTGTGAATTATTAAACCTGGCTGCCAGAAGGGCTCCCCTCCACCACCCCTGAGATATTAAATGAGGGTAAAATTCCTGGAAACTTGTATCTGAGAGTAGAGCAGATGTCTACCTCCATGGAAAGTGCTCTGAGTCATCTAGGAGGGTACTGGACAGATAGGGAAGCCAGGAATAATCAGGGGATGCTTACCTCAGTGGCTGGACAGGGCACACATATCCAGCCCTTAGGGCAGACAGACTAGGTGAAGGCCCTGACCCCCTGCTCCAAACAGGTGGGTGATGGCAGATTCCTTTTAAGGGGAAGGGTCTGGGAGAGTGGAGAGAGGTTTTTTTGCTTTGAGTTTAGCCAGCTGGGCTCCCCTTGAATATCAGAAGTGACCCCGAATAGACAAGGGGAGGGGAAGGGGATCGTCCAAAGTTGAATAGACAAGGAAAGGGGAGGGGGATCATCCCAGGTTGGTGGTCAAGGCCAGCCACCTAGATAAAGAGAAAAATTACATCAGAGAGGAGGCAGAGACAGGCGGCGATCATGAACACTCCAGCTGACTGCAGTGGATCTATCCTACCCTAGGGAAAAGGGGCAGACAGCCTTCTGAATGGGAAGTCAACCCAGGGACTGAGACTAGCTCAGTGAGAGAATTCCTGCCTATCACATACGAGGTCCCTGGTTTCATTCCTGGCTATTCCTTATAAAGAGATCCACCAGGTTATCAGTTATCCAGCTGAGGCTTTATGACAGGGAACATACAAACATTTTCTTTGTGTTAGCTTTAAATGTATCTCTTATTATTATTATTATTATTAAAGTTCTTTTTCTTTTATTTCCCTTACTTTACTCACTAAAACTCAGTCTGCAGAGGGCAGGCTGCAGGGTGAGTGATTGAAGAACACTAGCAGCCTGAGAAGATCCATAAGGGTCTAAAAAAGAAGGCTCTTTTCCATGTTTGTTATTATTTTTTAATTCTATCTCCTTTAAAAACAACAACAACAACAATGAGTTGCTGCTGTCTTGTTTCTTCCTTGTTTAGTATCCCTGCCCTTTCTTTCTCTACTTGTTTACTTTTGGTTTTTCTTTCTTTTATTCTTTTGGTTACCAATCTATTCTACCTATGCTACTTCTTTTCACTCCTTCTTTATATGCTTTCTTTTCCATAGTTGTTCTTTCATTCCACCTCTTTTTATGGTATCCATTTTTCTTGTTTGTATTTATCCCTCTCTACCTTTTTCTCTGTAATATTCTTGTTTTACTTTTTTTTCTTTTCCACTCTTACCATTCCAGCATTTTAATTTATTCTATACATTTTTAAATTCTGTTTCTTGTTTCATTGTTTCAATTCCACTTTCTTAATCTTATTATTCTGTGCTTCTTACTTGTGTTAATTTTTCAATTTCCTAGGTCTTGTACATTTGCTCCCCTACCTTTTACTATTACAATTACTATTATACTTTTTGTCTTCCTATCTCTTTCCTTTTCTCTGGTCCTAATTTTTTTGTCTTTCAAAGGAACATAGGCAAATCACTTTCACAAAAAACAGCTGAGAAGGGGTAAGATCCTGCCTGAGTGAGCTGTTTAGGGAACCCACACAGTAGGACGTTTCAAGGTTTCGATTTGGAGGGAGCCGGGTGAAGAGATAAATTCCTCAACATGCTGCTGGCTTGATTCTTGGTTACTATGTTTCCTCTTCTTTGATTTCCCATTTTCTGTATATACCAATTTTGTATACCAAGTTTATCTCTTTTACTTCCCTCATTATTCTATCTTCTGCTTTCTGTTGTTGTTCTTTCATTCCACCTTTCTTAGTTTAGTCTCCAAATTTTCTGTTTTTTATTTCTGCTTCATATATCCTGATTTCTTACTTTTATTAACTTGTTTTCTCTTTGTCTTTTCTATTTTCTTTCCCTCTCTCATCACCACACAGGCCTTTTAATTCAGTCTATATATTTTTCTCTATTTGTTTTCCCTTTTCAATGTTGATACTCCACTTTCCAATTCCTATTACCCTACACTACTTACATGAGTTAAATATTCATTTTCCAAGGTCTTAAATAGTTCATCTTATAACAATTACTATTATTATTACTAATATCCTTTTACTTTTCTTAACTCTTTCACTTTCACCGGCCTTCATTTTTTCCTTCAAGTGAACATAGACAACTGCAACAAAATACAATAAGAAAACAAAGTGTAAAAGAGAAAATGTACACACAAAAAAACAGCAATTAAATAGAACCCCAGAGTAAAGAGAGAAGCTAATCAACTGAATAAACCCATCAAGATAAAAAGATGACCAGAGGGCAACAAAAAATTATAAACCATACTAAGAAACCAGAAAACATGCCTCAGTCCAATGAATAAACTAAATACCAGGAAGAGGTGCAGAACATTGAACAACTAATCAAAGCTGTCCAAACAAATATCATGGACTAACTTAATGAAGTGAAGGAAGAGATTAAGATTATTAAGAAGACACTGGAAAAACATACTGAAGAAATTGTAAAAACACATAAAAGATAACAGATATGATGGTGATGAATGGCTCAATCTAATAAATAAAAGAGACAGTGGAAGCACATAACAGTATATTTTAAGAGGCAGAGGAAATAATTAGTGATGTGGAAGAAGGTACATCTGAAATCAAACAGATGGTAGAACAGATAGATAAAATCCAGCAGGGACGTAGGGATTTGGACTACAATGCAAAATGTGCAAACATATGTATTATAGGCATCCCAGAGTGAGAATAGAAGGGAGAGGGGCCAGAAGTAGTGTTGGAGGAAATAATGGCTGAAAACTTCCAAAGCCTATTGAGGGAGATGGATGTATAAGTTCAGGAAGCACAGCACACCCCAAACAGTAGAAATCTCAACAGGCCTATTCCAAGACATATAAATGTCAAACTGTCCAAATCTCAAGACAAAGAGAAAATACTGAAGGCAGCAAGAGAAAAGATACACATACAAGGGAAGGTCAATAAGATTAAGTGGTGATTTCTCCTGTGATACCATGGAGACAAGAAGGCAGTGGTATGGCTTAGTTAAGGTACTAAAAGAAAAAATATGCCAGCCATGAGTTCTTTATCAAGCAAAGCTTGCATTCAAAAATGATGGAGAGTTCAAAATATTCACAGATAAACAGAAATCAAGAGAGTATGCCAATAAGAAACCTACCCTTCAAGAAATACTAAAGAGTTCTGCAGGTTGAAAGGAAAAAAGAACATGGCAGAGAGAGCTGGAGGAGAGTGTAAGATCAAATAAAAGACAAAATGGGAAATAAAAACATATGACCTACATAATCTCACAGGAAATATGGCTTATGTTAGTAATTCCTTGAGTGTAATGACTCTGAATGTTAATGGATTAAACTCACCAGTCAAGCAACACAGATTTGAAGAATGGTTGAGTATATATAACCCATGTCTTGCAGACATGTTGTCTGCAGGAAACCAACCTTAGACCTAAGGATTCAAGGAGGCTGAAAGTAAACAGCTGGAAAACAATCTTACAACCAAACAATAACCAAAAAAAGGGAGTATTAGCTATACTAATATCAGACAAAAAAGATTTTAAATGCAAAAATATTGTATGAGACAAAGATGGACATGATATATTAGTGAATGGGGTAATCTTTGAGGAAGAAAGAATAATCATAAACATTTATGCACCTAAGAGGGGCACCTCAAAATACATTAGGCAAATACTGGAAATACTAAGTGGAGAAATAAATGCCTGTATATTTATATTGGGCACATTTAATATATCATTATCACCATTAGACAGAACATTTTGACAAAGAATAAAGGAACAAACACTTTGGTTAACACGTTAGAGTATCTGGACCTAATAGATATATACAGAACACTACACCTAAATACAATGGGATATACATTCTTCTCGAGTGCACATGGATCATATTCCAAGATAGAACACATGCTAGGCCACAAAAGAAATTTCAATGAATTAATAAAGATTGAGATTATACAAAGTAATTTCTCATATCACAATGGAATGAAATTGGAAATCAGTAAGGGACAGAGAACCAGATTAGGTACCCAGATATGGAAGTTAAATAACACACTCTTAGACAAACAGTGGGTCAAGGAGGAAATCTCAAAGGCAATGAGTAACTAGCTTGAAATGAATGAAAACACAAGACAACATATCAAAACTTATGGTATGCAGCAAAAACTGTACTGAGAGGGAAACTCATAGCCATAAATACATATATCACAAAAGAAGAAAGAGCTAAAATTGAAGACTTAACTGAACAAGTGGAGGAATTTGAAAAAACAAAAACAAACTGACCCCAAAGGAAGTATAAAGAAGAAAATAACAAAGATTAGAGTAGAACTAAATAATACAGAAAATAAGAAAGCACTAAAAAAATTAAAATCAAAAGCTGATTCTTCAAGAAGATCAATAACATTGGTAAACCCTTAGCTACACTAACAAAGAAGAAAAGAGAGAAGATATATATACACAAAATAAGAGTTGAGGAAAGTGACATCATCACTGACCCCACAGAAATAAGGAGCATCATAAGAAAATACTTTGAAAATTTATAGACCAAAAAGATTGATAATTTAGAGGAAATGGATAAATTCCTAGAAACTCACAAGTAGCCTACTTTGCTGAAGAATAAATTGATGAACCCAATAGTCCAATTAAAAGTTAAGATATAGACTCAGTCATCGAAAACCTCCCAACTAAGAAGAGCCCAGGACCAGACATTTTCACAAGTGAATTCTACCAAACATTCCATAAAGAATTAACACCAATCCTGCTTAAGTTCTTCAAAAAAACAGAAGGAACATTTCCTAACTCAATTTATGATGCTAACCTTACCCTAATACCAAAGCCAAACAAACATGCAAAAAGAAAGGAAAATTACAGACCAATTCTTTAATGAAACTAGATGCTAATATCCACAACAAAATACTTGCTATTCATTTTAAAAAACATATCAAAAATGAATTGTATTTCTGTACACCAATACTGAGCAAACTGAGGAGGAAATCAAGAAATAAATACCATTTACAATGTTAATTAAAAGAATCAAATAACTAGGAATAAATTTAACTAAAGATTTAAAGGACTTATATGCAGAAAACTACACAACACTGTTAAAGTAAGTCAAATAAGACTTAAATAAATGGAATAATATTCCTTGTTCATGGATAGGATGATTAAACATCATTAAGATGTCTATCCTTCTCAAACTAATCTACAGATTTATGCAATGCTAATATAAATCAACAAAGCATTTTTAATGAACTAGGAAAACTAACTACAAAATGTATTTGGAAGGGTAAGGGGCCCCAAATAGTCAAAGACATATTGAAAAAGAAAAATGAAATCAGAGGAATTATACAACCTGAATTTAAAACATACTACAAAGTTACAGTGGTCAATATTGCAAGATATTGGCACATGGATAGACATACCGACCAATGGAATGGAATTGAGTGTTCTGATATAGATCCTCACATATACAGTCATCTGATATTTGACAAGGCCACCAAGCCCTCTCAACTGAGAGAGAATGGCCTCTTCAACAAATGGTGCTTGTAGAACTGGATATCCATATCCAAAAAATAGAGAGGAACACCATCTCACACCTTATACAAAAATCTACTCAAGATGCCCCAAAGATCTAAATATAAAAACCAAGACCATAAAGGCCTTGGAAGATTATATCGGTAAGCTTCTACAAGATCTTGTAATAGGAAATGATTTCATGAACTTCACCCCTAAAGCATGAGCAGTGAAAAAAAAAATTGATAAATGGGATCTCTTCAAAATTAAAAACATTTGCACCTCAAAGGACATTATCAAGAAAGTAAAAAAGCAGCTTATTCAATGGGAGAATATATTTAGTAACCATATATCTGATAGGAGCTTAGTATCCTGCATATATATATATATATATATATATATATATATAACCCTACACCTTGAAAATAAAAAGACATGCAACCCATTAAAAAATGAGCAAGCAACCTGAAAATACATTTCTCCAAGGAAGGAATACAAATGGCTAAAAAGAACATGACAAGATACTCAACATCTCTATATATAAGGGAAATGCAAATAAAAATTACAATGAGATACCATTTTACACCCATTAGAATGGCAGCTATTCAAAAAACATTGGATTATAAGTACTGGAGGGGATGTGGAGTAATTGGAATCCTCATCCACTGCTGGTGAGAATGTAGAATGCTTTAGTCATTGTAGAAGACAATATGATATTTCCTCAAGAAACTATCTACAGAACTTCCATATGATCCAGCATTTCCCCTGGAGGAATTGATCTGAATGCAATCTCAGAGGTATTGAAAGCAAAGACATGGACAGATATATGCACACCAATGTTCATAGCAGCACTATTCACTTTTGCCAAAAATTGGATTCAAGCCAGGAGCCCATTAACAGATGAAGGGATACATAAAATGTGGTACATACATACAATGAAATATTACTCAGCTGTGAAAAAGAATGAAGTGCTAACACATGAGATAACATGGAAGAAACTTGAGGACCTTATGTTGAGTGAAGCAAGTCAGGCATTGAAGGATGAAAAGTGCATGACCTCACTGATATGAATTAAAGGAGTTGAGCAGATTCAGAGAGCTATTGTCTGAAAGATAGGTTTACAAGAAATAGAAAGGGAGAAGGTTGTTAGCCAACAACCATACATACATAATCTGTGGTAAGGTGAAAGTGTGAAGTCACGTATTAAAGGGATACGACAGGAAGGAGGTGATATTATTGGTTTGGGTGGTTCAGGGTTGATAGGTGGGTAGATTGGGAAGGGTGGGTTGGAAGGTCCAGGATACTGGAGGGGAGGGTTGTGAGAGGGACCAGGTGAACACTGGGGATTTTTGGTTATGTGTTTGAAAGTACAAAGTTGGGATTTCACTTATGGCAATATGACAAGGAAGGGTTACTGGTTTAAGGTGTTGGGTGGGGAGGAATTCGGGAGAGAGGCCATTCCTGGAGCAGGCTTCTAGGGAGTGTTTGAGTGATCTTTCTGTTATAATGTTTTGTATCAGTTGGTGAAGACCTACATAATGAACGTGAAAAAGTTGGATTTCCATCTTCAGGAAGACAGATTTGTTCAAAAATATACAGGAGGGACTTTCTCGAGAGCATGGGTGGTTCCTTAGGGGAGTACAAACCAGTGTGTCAAGACCTCAATATTGTTGCATGTAACTATGAATCTTGCCATCCAAGGAGCAAAGCCAGGGGTTTGCTGAGGTAATGTTTACCCAAGTCAAACCTTGCCACAGGTGTCTGTGGG
>JAKSZT010028212.1:3634705-3647557 GCA_026826555.1 Tolypeutes matacus | reverse complement strand
GACCAGGGAGCCGGGCCTGCGCTCTCCTGACAACTTCTTCACCCCCCGCCGTTCCCGGAGTGCACGCCGGACGGTCCACAACTAGCCAGTGTCGCCCCGCGGGCTGCAGCTGGGCTGATCACCCTCAGGCCCGGGAACAAAGCGGCAGTTTGCCATGGGCCTCTAGGGAAGGGAGAGGGAAGAGTAGAATAGATTGAACAGGGGGTATTTAGTGGGCAGTGGAAGTGTTTTACATGATTTTACAATGGACACAGGATATGGCAAATATCATCAAAATTTATAAAAGTGTACAGTCTAAAATGTAAATCTTAATGTAAAGCATTGGCCATGTTTAGTAGCTATGTTTCATTATTTGTATATAAGTTATAACAAAGATACCATCAACATATAAAAAAGGTATTAAATTGGGAGGTAGGAAAGGGGAAGGATGTTGGATATATGAGAGTCTCCTGTGTTCTGTGTGTGACTTTGCTGTGACCTAAAATTTCTTTGCATACAAAATGAAAAATAGTGAGACAATGTGGAATGAGCGGGTAAATTTCCATGGTACAGATAGGACACAAGATATTGCAGTGATGAAAGGCAATTTTTTTATATTTCATATATTTCAATATCCCAATCTTTTAATTATAGTTTAGTTTTAGTTTTTTAAAATTTTTATGTATTTTATTTCTTCCATTTAAACTTATCATTGTTTCATTTTCCTATTAATTGTATTCATCTTTTGTAATGGCTTCATTTTTGAAGAAGCTTTGGATCCCAGAAGAGTTGCACCCCCTGCGGCAGGGGTGGATCTTTGGTGTGGGGTGTCAGTGATGGGGGATGCATGGAAGGGAGTTCACCTGAGCATACATATTGAGTATGTAAAAATGTTCAAATGTTCATGGGATATTGTCACAGTGGGTGGAGACACTCAATAACCAAGAGAATACTGATTTCCCATCCTAGATAACTCAGCCACATTCTCTCAGGAAAAAGCAACAGTCCCCAAATTGCAGGGGCCGTGACTGGTGAAAGAGGATGATCCACTGATGGACCCTTGATATTGATGTCTAGGCTTATGATCCTTTGTTCTTGAAATTGAAAATTAGCCTATTGTTATGGGATGCCTAAGGGTTGTACCTGAGAGCTACCTTGTTGCTCAAATTTGGTGTCTCTCTAAGCTAAACTCACATATGAATGCATTACTTTCCCACCAGCATGGGTCATGACTCCTGGGGATGAGCCTCCCTGGCACCAAGGGATTGCTACTAAGTACCAACTAGCAATGCAACTGGAAAAAGACCTCTAATAAAAGGGCGGAAAGGTAAAGATAAATGAGTTTATATGGCTAAGGGACTTCAAAGAGAGTCGGGAGGTCATCCCAGAGGTAACACTTATGCACACCTCAGTAGGATCTCATAGAGCACAAAAGTGGATATCACCCCACACAGGGGGGCTCCTGAGAGCTCTGGAGATACCCAGGTCATATAGTCAGGGCAAAGAGCTGTGGAGTTTGGTGCCTTGCCAGTGGGTCTTTCTTTTGATTTTGTGCTCCTGAGAGTGACAGTGTTGAACTCAATTATGTCTTCCCTGCATATGGCTCATCTGTCCCTTCTATTTAAACCTATACTTCATGCTGGAGTTTGTAGGTGTACATCCAGACACTCAGACCTTTGGGCTGTCCATGTGATAGCTGGGCCAGAATCTCAACACAGTTGTAACACCTACTCTAAAGCTCATTGGATGAACAATGGCCATCCCAGGGAATGGAGAGAGTCCCATCCATCTTCCCCATGTGATATAAGCCCCCACTTAATTGGAGGTCAAGTGGACATCACCATCCCAGAATCCTTTGGATTGGGGGAAGAGCTATGGACTAGAGTGGACTTACTGCTATTCTACTACAGACATATTGTGATTCTAGCAAAGGAAGAAATTATACCATTGGCCACTGGAGGCTCTGGGTGCAGGAAGAGGAAAAACAGTTGTAATATGGGGGCTTTTTGGGAAATGAGAATCATCCTGAATGATGTTGCAATGACAGTTATAGGCCATTTTATATCATCAAATAACATGCAGAACTGTATGGCAGAGAGTATAGACTACAATGTGAACTAAGGTCCATGCTTAATGGCAAAGCCCCAGTATGTGGCAATGAATGGGCCACACTAATGAACGATGTCCATGAGGGAGAGTGTGTGAGGTATGGGGAGAGAGGGGCATATGTAAATCCATATATCTTTCATGTAACATTTATAAAATCTAAATATCTTTAAAAGGGAATTTTGAAAAAAATAATTAATTAAAAAAATAGAAATAAAAAAGAAATAATATAGGGAAAGAAAGTAGGTTATTTTCTCCCATTTCTGGTCAAATAGAGGTCCAAATGGCAGTGTGTTACAAAGTTCTTATGCCCTGCAACAGACAGTCTCGACTTGGAGCATGACTGTTTTTGCCACATACTAGATTTAAAGTCTGGAAACATTTTCCAAAGTGAATTTTCCACATTCATTCATTGATGCACAAATATAGAGTCCATATTTGAGGAAAAGTCTCATTGAGTGCTTCCTTAAGTACATTTACAAAGGTAAATGATTAGTGGGAGGGGGGAATGGTATGACAGTTCCCAACTGAGAATTAAATCAGTGCAAACTATGGGTCCAGTACGACAGCATATAACTGTGTCAGAGTAGAATCAATATAAACCCCAGGTTACATAGTGTTCAGTATTTTTGTATATGGAATTTAAAATGTATACATATATTTTTTCATATATATGTTTTATTTTAAAATCTAGAGCAACATATATTGCCAAAGTTTCAAGGATTTTTCTTCTACATTCACCTAGAAAGCAGCTAACTCTTGAAGGCCAGTTTGGGCAGTGATAAAAGCAACTAGAATGAGGTTTAAGTAAAAGTGTCAAAGGGCAAATGAGAAAAGAGGTGTAGAGATTATTGGAGTGGAGGGAAGGGACAGTGAAAGGAGTTGAGAAATTTTTCCTTTATTCTTCTAGGCTTTCTCAGACCAAAGACAAGTTCTTGAGGATAGACATCAAATTCTGTAGTACTTTCTTATCTATGATCAAAACAAAACAGGTGATAAAAATTTCCTCTTCCTTTCTGTATTCTCAACAAAATGCATAGTACAGTCAAAAGGTATGATGCCATCTTGGGACTAATTAAAATTGGGACATGATGTGAGGCCATGCACTGTCAAGTCACCAGGTTAGGATTTCACAGCCAGTATCTGTGACCAGCAGGGTGTGCTCAAACTAAGCCGACTGCTTCAGTCTCTGCAGACTCATCACTGCAGGCCATCCATCTGGCCAGGTTTCATCCTGCCATCCACCTTCACAAATGATTGGCCCAACTGTGAATACATGGCCTGCTTTCATCACTCCAACAGCTTTATTTTTGGCATTGTGAGGGTACATTAGGGACTGTATGAAAAAGTTTGTGGATTCCATGCCTACAGTAGCTTCAAACAACTGAAAACGCATTTGCTTGGGCATGCTTCTGAGTAATGTTACCCAACTCTCTGTATTGAAGACCAGGTTTTACTGCATCAATGGCCTGCATCAGGCACTCATACATGGTCTGGACTAGTTTCCATGCTCCCTCACCCACATATTCAATGAAAAAAGTCTCTTTCAGTTCCCCATGATAACCACTGTGATATAGAATGATGTCCACATTAACAATACCACCTTCTTGCAAAGGCCATCTGTCTGGAACTTCAGGTCAGATTACTTCATTCACTGAGGTACAACAAGACTTTGGGAAATTATAGTAATTCAGTGGAGAAGGATAGCAGTTTCTTACAATGCATCCTAAGTGCATAGCATGATCTATTTCTTCAGTAGTTACACCTGGTTTAATCATCCCACCAGCAATATCCAATATTTCTCTAGCAAGCCTACATACAAGTTGTATCCCTTCTATATTTTCAGTTGAGAGTAATTTAATTTGAGAAATACCTGTAAGAGCCTGTTCAGATTCAGACATTCCTAAAGGATGATCAGCATAATCTGGTGTTTGAATATCACTTGGCACTGGCCTTGTTGGCATCAGTGGATAATGTGGCCTGAGTTTACCAGTATATCTGCCCATGGGTCAGTGTTAATATAACCTTTTCAGTCCAGGAAGACACTTCTCACTTTACCTTTTCATATTTTGCTTTCTCATGTAGTAATTTGTGAGTAGCCCAACTTCTTTTAAACATTCCTGCAAACAAAATTATGAGCCCTGGACGCCCAGCTTGATGCAGGTTGGACACTGGAGCTTGGCCTCACTGCTGCAGCAATCTGCCTTGAACACACTTGTCTCCTCAGCCATCATGCTGCCTGCCTGCTAAGGGAGGGGCCATCTGATTACTTGCCTGTGGTCCCAAAAAGATAAATCACTAGTTCTGTGATATGTATCCTTTGCTGAAACTGTCCTACACAATACATACAGAATTGATCCCTTGGTAATTGTGAATGCAGGTCTGATTGTTCTGGTTTATTTCATGATTGTGATGGTAACTTATTTTCTGATATTATACCACATCAGTGCTTACCCTGCAAAAAGCAAACCCTCTTCTATTTGTAGTTCTTCCGTTACAGATGTGGTCCTATTTTTTTGTACCTGGCCTCTTTATTTATATTAGACCACCCATATTTTTTCCAAAAGATGAAATGTTTGCTCTTCTTTATACCATCATTGCCCCCTTCCTGAGCTTTCTTATTTATACTCTGAGAAACATCAAGATGAATGCTTTGAGGAAACCGATGACGTGTCATCAGTGGTGCAGGAAAGGCATTTCTGAATTTCACTCTAGGCCTTTTAAAATAGTGTCTATTTAAATCAGGGCCCTAAAATTGATCTGGAATTATATACAAAGCAGGAGTCTTCACATTGGCCAATAACTCCTCTTGACTGATCACTTTTGATTACTTTTCACTTTTTCTTTGTTCCACCATTCTTCTCACAGACTTGTTTCATGTCCTTATTGTTATTTTAGAATAGAAAGTTAAATTTGTTCCTCCTGTTATACACTATTTGGCAAATGTAACTAGAAGCCATATGGTAGAGGAAGAAAGCAATTTATAGGCTCTCAGTCCCATGATTACACAGCAAAACTTAGAAGAGTGAAATTTTAGCTGATGCCAAGAAATAAATTAGTGGAATATATAACTTAATTGGCTACTCAGCATTCATAAACTCTCTTCAATACATATTGAAACTCCTTAATAAAGCAATTATATAATCCCACTTCTATTAAACAAGATACTGCTACAGATATATTCTGAAACTGGCCAATAAAAAATACATCATGCTCAATGTCTTTGTAGATATCTCTAGATAAGTTAATTAAGATATTACTTGTTATTCTACTAGGTTACAATACCACCTGAATAATCTGTAGCTTAAAGATTACCTTGTAAATTAAACTAAGAAAAACACATGTTTTATATGAAATAATAAGAAAGAAAAATGTAATTCATTCATATGCACACATAAGTAACAATATTTGTATACCACATTCCCATATAACTCTAACAAGTAAAGAAAAAATATTACAACAGTTTTAGTTGTTTAAATTGGTTTTAAGATTTTAGTTTAAATTTATACCTTTTTTTTTTCCACTTTCTATTCCACCTTCCCTTTGCTCTCAGATTGACATTCAGCTATTAGGATTTATCTAGTAGTTGAACAAAATGTCATTTCTGAATTCCTCACTCCTCAATAGTCATACAATTTTTGTTGCTTTATTTTATAATTAACATTCAATAAGAGATGAATAAGAGAATTCCCTGGTTTGAAAATATTGGTCAAATCTCTCCTCATTGTTATATAAAAACACATTTATCTTAGTTGCCAGTACCAATAAATGCATCCTCTTGTTTGACTCTTGGCAAAGTACAGGTATGAGGAGCCCATGTTTACCACGTGGCATTCTCAATTACCAATTCAATAAAGTCATTTCTGTAATCCCAGATGAAAGCATAACCTCTTTGTAACTATGGTCCCAAACCATCTGTGCTGAAAATGATGGGAGAGGAAATTCTCAGTAGATAGATTTTTTTGTATAATAGTAAAAAGGAGTTACTTGCACTTCCATACCTTGATTCCCATAACTGTTAATTCTGGATATGAAAGAAGCAGCATTACGCATTTGCCAATGCATCCATAAAGATAAAGCCCCAGATTTTCAAGCCATTCACTCTGAATTGGTGCTTGAATATTCAGCAAGACATTCCACTACTTTATCATACCAGCCACTACAGAGTAATGGGGTACATGGTAAGACCAGTGATTTCTCTGGGAATATGTCCACCACCATACTTCTTTCACTTTGAAATAATATACTTGATCAGGCTCAGTGATCTTTGCAAAACATGAATATTGAGTTCCAAGAATTTCTATAAGCTCATGGATTAAATTGTTACTACAAGCATTATGAGAAGAAAAGGTAAATCCATCCACATATTAGCAGAAGTGTTGATTTCTATGAGTACAAATTCTATTCCTTCTTTATGGAAAATTTTCCATGTTATCACCTTGCCACCAAGTGGATGAATGCTCCCACTGAGAGATAATATATACTGAATACTCAATCTTGGTTTCCAAAGTTTGTCATATCTATATTTCTCATTCTGCTTGCACTTCTTAAAATGTAACATTAACAGTTCCATAAATTTTTGTTACATATCATCTCTTCCCTTGAACCTGCATATATTTTTTTAGCTTTATTTTTAAAGAAGATTTAGATTATATAAATGTTACAATGAGTATATTGGGGTTTCCCATAGACCCTATCGTCTCTCCTTCCACATATTCCCCCATTAACATTTTTTTAATGTTACATGTATATATATATATATGCATATATATCCATTTGCTTACAAAAATGTTATTTATATATATATATATAAATATATTTTAAGAGATGCTTAGATTACCTAAAATATTACATGGAATCCACTGGGATTCCCATGTTGCCTACCTCCCACACCTCCCCCCACATCCCACACAAACATTTCCCACAAATGTGGCCCACCACCCTCAATGGACTTACACAACCTGGGGCCTTGCCACCAACCATAAACTACAGTTCACATAACAGACTACACTCTCTGCCACACAGTTCTGAGTGGTGTGTGTTGATTTAAAATGGCCTACATCCATTGCCACAACTGTACTCAGGACAACCACCAAATCCCAAAGAAGCCCATGTATTTCAACTGCAAGTCCCCTCCCTGCCCCAAAAGTGTCAAGTGGCCACTGTTATAATTTCTTCCATTGCTAGAATCACCATGTGTGTACAACAGAATACCATCAAGTCCACTCTAGTCCATAGTTCTTCCCCAATCCTCAGGAGACTGGGATGGTGATGTCCACTCCACCTCCAAGTGAGAGAGGGCTTATATCCCATGGATATGGTGGGTGGGATGATCCTGCCTTCAGATACAGGCCCTCTCCATTCCCTGGGCTGACTGTTGCCCATCGTTGTCTCCTCGCCAGGTGACTTGGATAAGTCCATTGAGCTGTAGGGTAGGTGTTGCAGCTCCACCGAGATTCCACGCACACCTGGCACATAGGTAGGCCAGAGGCTCCAGTCTCTGGAAGTATACCTAAAAACGTCAGTATCACATATAGGTTTGGATAGAAGGGACTGATGAACCATGTGCAGGGAGGACTTCTTTGAGTCCAATTCTGTCACTCACAGGAGCACAGATTCCAAAATAGAGCCCACTGATAAGGCATCAGTCTCTGGGGCTATCCCACCTTATATAGGACCTGGGTGTCTCCAGAGCTCTCAGGAGCCCCTCTGTGTGGGGTGATAGGCACTTAGATGTTCTATGAGCTCCTACTAAGGTGTGCGTAAGAGTTACCTCTGGGATGACCTCCCGACTCTCTTTGAAGTCTCTTAGCCACTTGAACTCATTTGTCTTTACCTTTTCCCCCTTTTATTCAAGGTCTTTTTCCAGCCGTGTTGCCAGTTGGCACTTGGTATTAATCCCTCGTTGCCAGGGAGTCTCATCCCCGGGAATCATGTCCCACATTGGGGGGAAGGTAATGCAATCATATGCTGAGTTTGGCTTAGAGAGGCCACATTTAACCAACAAGGAGACTCTCAGGTGGCAACCCTTAGGCACCCCACAACTGCAGGCTAAGTCTCAGTTACAAGAACAAAGACTCACAAGGGTAGTTATCAATAACAAGAACACATCAGTGGGTCATCCTCTTTTGACAGACACTGTCCCTGCACCCAGAGGACTATTGCTGCTCCCTTGGAGACTCTTGCAGAGCTCTCCAGGCTAGTAATTCAGATTCTCTCATTTATTGTGTGATTGTCCACCCATTGTGACCATGCCCCATCTTTTGATCTTTTGAATGATTTCGTATATCTTTCATGTATATTTGGATAAACTAATTCCCATGAAACACCCCTCCCAGATACCCCCCACCAATAATCCTCTGCAGTACCCATTGTAACCCTTTTGTGATCAAAATCCTCCATGAACATGTAGTCCATAAAATTATCAAATACACTTACAAGGAAAAAGAAACAACTATGATAAGCTTACCTGCAAGAGACAAAAATAAGGAAACTCAGGGGAAAAAAAAAGAGAAGAGAAAAAAAAACAAGAAAAAAAAACACAAATAATCAAACAAAAAAACAAAACAAAACAAAATATAATTAGCGGATTGGGACATTCAAAAAAATGGGCAAAAAACCAAAGGAAATGCCTTTAAAAATATATACATATATATATATATATTTATTAATTTATTTATTCTTTTTTTTTTTCCTTTCTCTTTTCTTTTTTTCCCTTCCTTTTATCACTTTGTTATCGGATGTCCGGTGTGCCATGACACCTTCCCCCTCTCAATCCTCATTGTCTCCCAATTGTTCATTTAATTTTCAAAGAAGTTTTGGTCACATCAAAGTCACACACGGAGTGCCAGAGACTCCCAGATACCAAACCATCCCCACTTCCCCACCCCATATTAACCCCCCTCTTTTTTCTTTTTTGGATGTTAGCATTGTTATAACTGTTATACAGATAGCAAAATATAGCAACTAAATATTGTCAATGATTTACAGTATAGTTTACTATTTAGATGATACAGATACATTTTAATAATTTTGATGATATTAACCATGTCCTGTGTCCATTACTGTAAGGTAATGAAAAACCTTCCCCATGACCATCAAACACCCCATTAGATCTTGACTGTTCCCTTCCCCCCAGCCCCCCAGGGCCCATGATACCACCCTATCCCGACCCATGGAATGTCAAGATTTACAGTTACATGCCCTGGGAATTTGAACCTGCCCTTCCTAATCTACCCACCCGCCAGTGCTGCACCACCAAATCCAGGAACACCACCACTCATCTGCCACATCCCCCAACATGCAACCACACTCTATCCCTTTACCATAGATTATGTCCATATGGGTGATGGCTCAAAGCCTCCTCTTCTCTTATTCTCCCTTGTTAACCTAAGTTTCAGACAATGGTTTCCAGGACTGCTCACTTTCCTCAGTTCAGATCAGTGAGGTCATATACTCTTCATCCTTCAGTGCCTGGCTTGCTTCACTCAACTTAAGGTCTTCAAGATTCATCCACGTTATTCCATGTGTTAGCACTTTGTTTCTTCTTACAGCTGAGTCATATTCCATTGTATGTATGTACCACATTTTGCTTATCCATTCATCCGTTGATGGGCACCGGGGCTGTTCCAACTTTTGGCAATGGTGAACAATGTTGCTATGAACATTGGTGTGCATATATCTGTTTGTGTCTTTGTTTTCAGTTCTTCTGGGTATATACCCAGCAGTGGAATTGCTGGGTCATATGGAAGATCTATTGTTAGTTTTCTGAGGAACCGCCAAATTGTCCTCCACAGTGGTTGGCCATACAGTAGTCTCATCCACAGTGGTTGGCCATACCGCAGTCTCATCCACAGTGGATGAGGGTTCCTATTCCTCCACATCCTCTCCAACATTTAGTGTCTCCTGTTTTTTTAATAGCTGCCATTCTGATGGGTGTAAGATGGTATCTCATTGTAGTTTTGATTTGCATTTCCCTGATAGCAAGCGATGTTGAGCATTTTTATGTGCTTTTTAGCCATTTGTATTTCTTCTTTGGAGAAGTGTCTTTTCAGGTCACTTGCCCATTTTTTAAATGGGTTGTTTGTCTTTTTATTTTCAAGGTTTTGGATTTCTTTATATATGCAGGGTATTAGGCTCCTATCAGATATATGGTTGCCAAATATTTTTTCCCATTGAGTAGGCTGCCTTTTTATTTTCTTATTTCTTATTTCCTTTGTGGTGCGGAAGTATATAATTTTCATGAGATCCCATTTATCTATTTTTTCTCTTGCTGCTCATGATTTGGCTGTGAAATTCATGAAACATTTCCTATTACAAGGTCCTTTAGATGCTTCCCTACATTATCTTCCAAGGAATTTATGTTTTGGGCTCTTATATTTAGATCTTTGATCCATCTTGGGTTGATTTTTGTGTAAGGTGTGAGAGGGTATTCTTCTATCATTCTTTTGGATATGGATATCCAGTTCTCCAAGCACCACTTGTTAAAGAGGCCATTCTCTCCCAACTGAGTGGGCTTCGTGGCCTTGTCAAATATCAGATGACTGTATATGCGAGGATCTATGTCAGAATTCTCAATCCTGTTCCATTGGTCAGCAGGTCTATCCTTGTGCCAATACCACACAGTTTTGATCATTGTAGCTTTGTAGTATGTTTTAAAATCAGGTAGTGTGATACCTCCAACTTCATTTTTCTTTTTCAAGTTGTCTTTGGCAATTCGGGACCTCTTGCCTATCCAAATATATTTTGTGGTTAGTTTTTCCAGTTCCTTAAAAAATACACTGTTGACTTTTATTGGGACTCTATTAAATCTGTAGATTGGTTTTGGGTAGGATAGACATCTTTGTGATATCCATGTCCTATCCATGTACAGGGAATATTTTTCCATTTATTTAAGTCTTCTTTGATTTCCTTTAACAGTGTTGTGTAGTTTTCTGTATATAAGTCCTTTACATCTTTAGTTAAATTTATTCCTAGGTGTTTGATTCCTTTATTTAATATTGTACATGGTATTTTTTTCCTGATTTCCTCCTCAGTTTGCTCATTATTGGTGTACAGAAATGCTACTGATTTTTGAGCATTGATCTTATAGCCTGCAACATTACTGAACTCCTTTATAAGTTCTAGAAGCCTTGTTGTACATTTCTCAGGGCTTTCTATGTATAGGATCATGTCATCTGCAAATAATGAAATTTTTACTTCTTCTTTTCCAATCTGTATGCCTTTTATGTCCTTTTCTTGTCTCAGGGCTTGTGCAAGTACTTCTAAGACAATGTTAAATAGGAGTGGTGATAGTGGGCATCCTTGTCTTGTTCCCGATCTCAGGGGAAAGGCTTTTAGGATTTCACTGTTGAAAATGATGTTAGCTTTGGGTTTTTCATATATACCCTTTATCATTTTCAGAAAGTTTCCATCTGTTCCTATTCCCCAATTAACATTTTTCTTTACTGTGATACATTTGTTTACATTAATGAATACATATTGAATCATTGCTACTAACCATGGTCTATAAGTTTACGTTATGGTTTACACTTTTCACTGAATAATTTTATAGGGTTTGACAAAATGAATAATGACCTGTATCTATCATTGCAATATCATGCAGAATAATTCCAATGTCCAAATAATGCCACATGTTACACCTATTTTTCTCTGTCTCTACCCTCAGAATCTCTTTTGAACACTTCCTTTATATCATTGTTACAAGTTCTTCCATTACTCAAATAAAAATAAGTATACTGATCATGTACATGATAGAAGAAATTGTAGATTAGTAGTGAAATAATGACTCTTTACTGATTGGTGTTGGAAAGATACAATTTGTTACAATAATTGTCAGAGTTGATTATGGAGTATCATACCAGATTCTATTAGAGCCTTACACAGTATGTATTGTTCAGACCATGTTACTTTCTAAAACTTTTAAAATTCTGAACTTAATGAACACATCTCAACTAATGTATATTTCTTTAAAATTATGACTTTCATTTGAGAATACAATGACAATTAACAAAAAACCTATTTATATTCATAAAAATGAAAAGTTAAGTGCAAAATTATCAAAACTGATGATATATTTAAGGAAATGTTAACCTTTCTTTAACCCCTTTAAGTAAAATCAAACTTTTAAAAATTTTGAATCACCAGGTCCAGATTTACTGAAGGAAACAATTACTAAACAGTGAAGTAACATATACTAATCATATAAAATCTCCTACAAAAAAATATAAAGAAGACATATTCATGAATTCATTTTGTAAGAGCAGTATAAATTTAGTGGGACGTGTGGAGAGTGGGGCATACAGGAATCCCCTATATTTTTTATGTAACATTTATGTAACCTAAGTATCTTTTAAAAAGATAGGTGTAATATGTTAGTAATTTTTGGATATTGGAATTGTCCTGAATGATGTTGTAGTGACAGATACAGGCCATAATACAACTTGTCATAACTTAATGTGTAGGAGAGAGTTTAAACTATAATGAAAACTATAATCCACATTATACTGACAAAGCTCCTATATGTGTTCATCAATTGTGAGAGAAGTACCACACTAATGAAGGGTGTTGTTAATGTAGGAAAGTATGGCGGGGTAAGGAGTGGGGCATATGGGAAGCCCTTAAATTTTTTATGTAACATTTGCGTAATCTAAGTATCATTAAAAATATAAAATAAAACAAATTATGAATATTGAAGAGTAAAAAGAAACCGAAGTCGAAAGAGCCATCTCCCATATGGACATAATCTATGGTAAAGGGATAGAGTGT
>JAKSZT010028212.1:3614993-3634305 GCA_026826555.1 Tolypeutes matacus | reverse complement strand
GTAACAGAAAGAAGAAGGCTCAAACAGCTAAAGCCCCAAGGAGAGATATCTATTTTGCCTGATAGCTGACAGCTGACCTTGGGAAGAGAGGGGAGATTTATATAGGAAGCCCTGACAAAACAAGCCTGCAGATGATATCATGAAGAAATATAGCAGTTGATCCTGAGAGAGGAACCCAGGCAGGAAGACTGAAACCTCACAGAGACTGCCCACCATGTTTCTTCAACATGTGGCAGCTGACTTTGGTGAGAAAGGAGCTCTTATGGTACATTGAGTTGGAATGTCCCTGGCCTTGGGGCTGTAAGCTTTTACCCCAAATAAATATCCTTTATAAAAGCCAACAGATTTCTGGTACTTTGCTTTGGCAACCCTTTGGCAGACACCACCGCATCACCATTCAAGTATCCTATACATCCTGCACAGGAAAGAAATTACTCTTGGAGTATGGCAGTAAATAATTGTAAACTTAACCACGTGGTGACTCCAATTGCAGCTACTGTTCCATATGTGGTATTGTATCATTGCTTGAGAAAAGTAAAAAAAATGTGTGGTACCTGGTGTGCAGGTATTGATACAGCAACTACTTTTGTCTCAATGTATCTTAGTAAAGACATAAAGAAACAGTTTTCTTTCAGCTGGCAATAAACCTCCCTGTCCTACCTCAGAAATATAACAACTACCCACTCCTATATCATAATCTATTCCTCAAGTAATTTGATCAACTTTCCATTCCACAAGACATCACACTTGTCCAGTACATTGGTTACACTATATTGATTAGACTTAGTGAGCAAGAAGTAGGAACTACTTTATAATTGGTAAAAAACTTTTCATATCAGAGGATGGGAAATAAATTCAACAAAACTCAGGTGAAATTTCTAGGTGCCCAGTGTTGTGGGGCAAGTTGAGATAACCCTTCTAAGGTGAAGGATAATGTGTTGCCTCTGCCCACCCCTACAACCATAAAAGAGGCACAGCATCTGGTTGCGCTTTTTGGATTTGGAGGCAATACATCCCTCATTTGAGTGTGCTATTCCAGCACATTTATCAGGTGAACTGAAATGTTACTAATTTTTAATTAGGACCAGAATGACACGGTTCTTAAAATAAACCCCAAAATTTAACAGTTGCCCATCCAGCTCTAGACATTTCCATTGATATTCACCTCCTTGAATTAGATAATCATTTCAGGAGGTAATAGCCACAATACACACATCAAAATTAGACTTTAACTTGATTACCTACTATCTTTTTTGATTCATTTTTAACATACTTAATCATTTCTTCCCTCCCCTTAAGACTCTAAGTTCCATATACATGTGGAATTTGGGGAAGGGAAAAACAGTTGTTGACATCTTCATCATTTATACCTAATTTCTGTAATCATACTCTACACCTGAAAACTTGAATTTCTGCTGCACATGGGATAATGTTACATTATGTGTATATCATTCATTCTCTTAATGGGGGTCATGATGAAATATCAGTTCAGGTCCATTCGTAGTTGCAAACTTGGTGAAATTTTATTCATTTTCTAGGCCTTAGTTATACCCTTCATATGTGTGTTGTTGGAGTGAATGATATTAGATGATTTTGGAGGTGCCATTCAGTACATACAACTTGAAGATTCCTGCATATATGAGGAGTACACCTCATGAAATAAAGGTGATCTTGGCTAATATCCCAGTTTTCAGTCTGTCTTACTATTTTCTTAGTCCAATATTCTTTATTTCTCCCTAGTATAAGGACCCCGGAGCATAGATAAGACAGTTTTGCATAGTTTAGCAGGGTGAAAGAAAACATCAAAAGATATTATATGTATGATGGACAGTGAGGATAAACAATTTTCTCCCAGAAATTACATCAATTTACCTTTGTGCCTTCTTAAGCTCAAGGCCTTTCACAAGGTGGGAAATTTTCCATCCTGCATATTTACAAAGAGAATCAATTGCATATTGCACAGTCATAGAAATGCATTTATAGGATTGAAAGTTGTTCACCATGAAACTTTAAAATTTGAAGTCCTATAATACACCAGTGATAGGATACAAAGGGTTAATTTCCTTATGCATATATACATAACTCTCATAATTATGTTGTCAATAGTATGCTTGTATTGAATTTCCTTCTAAGAGAAGTGTAGTTTTTTCAATGTAAAGACTTAAAATGTGCAACAATGCTTGCAATATTTTCTGGCATTGTTGTTTATTATAATAATGTAATCCTCAAAAAATGGTAGTGCCAAGGATCTCTCTCAATCCATGAGAGGTGACTCAATCATGATAGGTTTCTTAAAGCAGAACACAACCTCCAAGCCCTGCATTACTTCAAATTTGCCCTGATAAAAGGACACTGATATCCCCTGTATGTGGGATCAGGTAGGACAAATTTATTTCCAGGATGTCAGAGATGGAAAATACAAGATTATCTTATCTACTGCCTTTTTCACAGGCTCAGTGAAGTAAAGTAGAGAGTGGATGAGATATTTTGTCCGTTTGAGGTTTGCAACTTCACATGACAGCACACCACCCATCTGCATCAGCTGCATTTTTGAACTTAAAAATGTGTGAAAAGAATGAGATGGTCCAAAAGGGCTCAAACACCCACAGCATCATTTCTCCTCAACAAGCCTCTCGTGGCACCACATTTTCCTCAGGTTGTTCTTCAAATCTGTGTTTCTTAGTGGGTAGATCAGTGGGTTAAACTTGGGGTCAACCATGCTGTAAAATAGGGCCAACACCTTGTAATCACTGACAGAATCCACCATGGGGACATAGGGTTAAGGAAATGCAAATTTAACAATGAGACACTTTATCATGCATCATTTTCATGAAAATAAAATGAAAAAGCCTGTCTGTATAAAAGTTTGATGATGTTTCAGGAAACCAACATATCTTTTGAAACTACCTGATGTTCACTGTTGCCTTGTTCAAATTTGGAAAATAAAAATTATCTAAATACCTACCTTTCTTTTGGAGTTTTTATCAAGAAAAGATACTGGATTTTTTCAAATGCCTTTTCTTCATTAATCTAGATAATCATGTAATTTTTCTTCCTTGATTTAATAATGTACTGTGTATTGCTAACTGATTTTCTTGTGTTCAACCACCCTTGTATGCCTGGGGTAAAACTCACCAGATCATGGTATATACTAATAATTCTTTTAATGTGTTGTTGGATTTGATTAGTGAGTAAGTTGTTGAGGACTTTTCAATCTATGTTCATTAGGGAAATGTGTCTGCAATTTTCTTTTTTTGCAATACATTTATCTGGCTTTGGTATTTAGGTGATATTGGCTTCCAATAATGAGTTTGGGAACATTCCCTTTTGTTCAATTATTTAGAGGAGTTTGCATGAGATTGGTATTAGACCTTTAAATGCTTGGTAGTATTCACATGTGAAGCCATCTGGTACTGGGCTTTTCATTTTAGGGAGTTGTTTGATGTCTGTTTCAACCACTGTACTTGGGATTGGATTCTTGGGGTTTTCTATTTCTTCAAGAGCCAGTGGATGTTGTTTCTATGATCCTAGCAATTTTTCCATTTCATCTACATTGTCTAGTTTGTTGGCATACAGTTGTCCATATTATCTATCATCTTATAACCTCGTTTATTCATGTGAGGTCAGTAGTAATGTCCCCATTTTCATTTCCAATTTTATTTATTTGCATCTTCTCTCTTTCTTTCTTTGTCAGTCTAGCTGCTTGTCAATTTTGTTAATCTTCTCAAAGAACAAACTTGGTTTTGTAGTCTCTATTGCTTTTCCTTCTCAATTTCATTTATGTTTGCTGTCATATTGGTTATATCATTTATTTTGATTGCTTTGAGCATACAGTGTTGTTCTTTTCCTAATTTCTCCAGCTTTTTTAGCTAGGTCAGTGATTTTAGCTCTTTCATCTTTGTTAATGTTAGCATTGAGGGTTATATATTTTTACCTCAGCACTCCCTTCACTGAGTTCTGATATGTTGTGTTCTCATTTTCATTTGTCTCGAGATATTTATTGATTTCTCCCACAATTTCTTCTTTGACCCACTCATTATTTGACTGTGTTGTTTCATCTCTCTATATTTGTAAGTTTTCTTTTTCTACTTGTTGATTTCAACCTTTGTTGCATCATGATCAGAGAAAGTGCTGTGTATAATTTTTTATCTTATTAAATTGACAAGTTCTCTGACTTCCACAGTAAACAATCACTCAAGCAGGGGTGTTTTGAGGAGGACTCTAGAGACTACTAGACACTATAGGTAAGGCAGACAACCCAAGGAAATTGGGGCCACATCAGTGTGCCTTACTTTGAAATATTTGATAACCTATATCCCCAATGCATCAGAGTTAGTCTCATTTATAATTTTTCTACACATGGTTCTTCTGCTCCTCTTATTTGAACCTGCAATTAGCACTATACCTGTTAAATATATGTCTCAGAGAGTTAAATCTTTGGTCTGCTCATATGCCAGTTGAACCCTGAATCTCTTCAGACTCACCCAGCAAAACTAATGAAAGGATAATGATGGACAGAGCCCATTTCAAAAAAAAAAAAAAAATACAGTGTATTTACAACTGCAATAATACAATTCCATCCAGCTGCCCTGTGGGATCTAAACCCTTTCTCAATTGGAAGTAGAGTGGACATCACCATCCCCAAATCCTCAACATTGAGGAATGTACAAAGACAATGTGGGAATGCAACTATGAACTAAGGTAGATTATTATTCTAGTAATGGAAGAAATTGCAACATTGATACAAAGGTGGTGGTCACCAGAGGTTCTGAGTGGAAAGAGAAAGAAGAATAGGTATAACAGGGGCATTTTGGGGATTTTGGAATTGTTCTGCATGATATGCCATTATACATTCTGTCAAAACCTAAAAAAATGGGTAGTGCAAAGTGTAAACCATAACGTAAACTATAGGCCATGGTAGGTAGCAATGCTTAAATATTTGTTCATCAATCAAAACAAATGTAACACACTAATGAATGATGCTGTTAATGGGGCAAAGTGTTGGATGGGAATGGGTGGGATATTTTGGAATCCCTCATATTTGGTGAAATATTTATGCTATCTGAATCTTCTTTAAATATAAAAAAATAAAAAAATAAATTTATTGAGATATACTCTGTGACCCAACATATGGTATATCACGGAGAAAAATCCATGCAACCTTGAGAAAAAATGTAAATCCTGCTGTTTTGGCGTGCAATGTTCTGTATAGGTTTATTAGGTTTAGTTCATTTATCATATTATTCAAACTCTCTTTTTCTTTATTGATCCTTGTATCAGATGTTCTATCCAATGATGAGTGTTGTTTTGAAGTTTCAAACAATCATTTTAGAGACATCTGTTTCTACTTTGTTTTGCCAGTTTTGCCTCCTGGTTATGGGCATGTACCTTTATGTACATTTATGACTCTTATTTCTTCATGGTGAATTTCCATTTATTAATAAATAAATAAATAATAATCTTCCTTGCCTCTAATAGCAGATTTGTTTTCAAATTATAGTTCATTTGATATAGGTATAGCTACTCATGCTTTATTTTTTGGTTAGCGCATACATGGAATAACTTTTCCCAGTCACTCACTTTCAGTCTCTTTGTATCTGTGGGTCTAAGTTGTTTCTCATGTAGACAGCATATAGAAGGTTTATATTTTCTTATCCATTCTGCTGGTCTGTACCTTTTGATAGAGGAATTTAATTATAAAAATGCAGTGTTGTTACTGTAAGGGCAGTTTTTACATCACCCGTTTAGACCTTTGGGTTTTATCGCTCATATCTTATTTTCACCACACATTTTACAATGTTAGTTACTTTTACTGATATAATCTTTATTTCTAGACTATTCTAAGGCTCTCCCTCCTGTCTTTTCTTTTCAGGTTGTATGACCCTGCATTAGTCAGCCAAGGGGTTTTGATGCAAAATACCAGAAATTGATTGGTTTTAATAAAAGGTATTTATTTGGGGTAGAAGGGTAGAGTTACTGGGCCATAAAGCATAAGTTTCTTCCCTCACCAAAGTCTGCTGCCATGTGTTGGAGCAAGGCAGCTGCTGACATTAGGCAGGGTTTAGGCTTCTTGGGTTCCTCTCTTCTCAGGGCTGCATTTCTCTCTGGTCTTAGCGCCTCTGTTTCCTCCACAAGGTCATGGGTAGACTATGAGGCCCTTTAGGATCTGCCTCTCTCCACAAGGCCAGCTGTGAACTGTCAGGTGAATGGCTCATCTCTATCTCAGGGCCTTCTCTCCTTCCTCACAATCAAGCTCCTCTTTCTGTTCACCTCCCCAGGCTCCAGCATCAAAATTCCAACATCAGAACTGCTTCCTCTGTCTGTTGCAATGCCATTTATATTTGATTCCCCCACCCAGCAAGTGGTGGGGCTCAATGCCCAACTGATGTGGCCCAGTCAATGCCCTAATCATAACTTAACCATGCCCAGATTAACAGACCAGTTTACAAACATAATCCAATATCTATTTTTGGAAATCATAACTTCATCAAACTGCCAAACTGCTACAGACCCCTTTTAGTATTTCCTTCAGTACCAGTCTCTTGGTTACAAACTCTTTCAAATTCTGTTTCTCTGTGAAGATTCTAAACTCACCCTCAGTTTTGAAAGACAATAATACTGGATATAAGATTCCTGTCTGAGATTTTTTCTCTTTCTCGGTATTAAATATATTATACTACTTACTGCATTCTTGCCTCCATGGTTTCTGATGAGAAATCACCACTTAACTCAGTAGGCATTTCTTGTAGGTGATGCATTACTTTTCTCTGGCTGTACTTGTGATCCTCTCTTTATATTTAGATTTGACATTCTGTTTAATATGTGTCTCAGATATGATCTATTTGTATTTATATATACGGGATTATGTTGTGCTGCTTAGACACAAATATTTATGTCTTTCCATAAGGTTGGTTAATTTTCTACCATTATTTCCTCAAATATTCTTCCTTCCCCTTTTCCCTTCTCTTTTCCTTCTGGGAAACCATGACATGTATGACTGCACATCTTTTTCCATCATTTATTTCCTGAGTTACTGTTCAGTTTTTTCCATTCATTTCATTATCTGTTCTTTTGTATTTTTGTTTTTGGTGACCCTGTTTCAAGGGTCACTGATCTTTTTTTCCACCTCTTCAAATCTGTGCTTATATGCCTCTAAGGTAATTTTAATTTCATGTCCATAAAATCTGCTTCTTTTCAATATATGCCTTCAAATTCTATTTTTTGTGTTCATTCAGTGTTTTCTTTTGTTTTTTTTAAAACTTTATTGAAGTATATCATTCATACATGAACATATATAAACTATAAGTGTTCAGTAAATATCGTGAACTTACAATGCAAACATGTATAACATCATACAGGGCTCCCACACATCACCCCCTCCCAAAACACACTGCATTGTTGTGAAACATTTGTTAACAAATCATGAAAGAACACTGTCAAAGTATTACTTCTAAGTGTAGTCCATATCTTCCTCCCCATACATTTTTTAAGGATTTATTTATTTACTTTTATCCATTTTAGGTCCCTCCCATTTTTCTGTTTCTGTGTCCACTCACTGTGCAACTCTCTGTGTCTGTTTCCTGCCCTCTCTTCTCATCCTTCTCCTGTCTTCACAGGGATTTGATCCTCGGAATCTCTGATGTGGGAGAGAGGTGTCCTACCACCTGTGCCACCTTAGTTCCTGTTTTTTTGGTGTGTTTCCTCTTGGCTCTTCCTTGTGTCACTCTCCTATTATGTCATCATATTGCTGTGTAACTCAGGGGCCTGGTGACACAACTGAGCATGGGGTCTGATGGAGCAACCACATGCAGGGACTGGTGGCACACCCATGTGTGAGGCCTGGAGGGCTCACTTGCTTATGGGGCCTGATGGTATACCAGTGCACCCGCTTGTGTGGCCTGATGGTGCACCTGTGCACAGGACCTGGTGGCCTGCTCCCCTTCTGTATTTTTCTATTTTAAATTTTTACCAGTATGCCTTGGGAATCAAACCCAGGTCCCTCCATATGGAAGATGGACACCCAACCATTTTAGCTACATTTGTACCTATGCTATATCGCTTAAATTTGACCAAAGATACCTAGAGTTACAGTCATTTCACATACAGGTTGTTCATATAATAAATCAAGCTTGGTTTATCACCAGCATTCTAAAAATCAGACCTAGGGAGAAAAACTAAGTCTGGGGACACATGCATGGTTTCTAATATAGCAAAGATTTAGCTTACCCTGATTATCACAAAACCAGGACAGTGAGAATATTCACACTCTAATGTATTTTTAATCTCATCCATCATGTCTTACATTCCCAGAATGATTGTTACTTTCCTTTGCAGGCTTTCAAATTGTTCTTTAGGCTATTCAAATGTCTTCTTAAAATCCTTTATATCTTTATTCATATTTTTATAAAGTCTTTGAAGTGATTTAAGAGAATTGTGTGATTATCACTGATTAATTGTCATAAATACTGTATCTTTTCAGGATATTTGGTTTGTTCTTTTGGCTGGGCCATCTTTTCCTGTTTCTTAGTATGACCTGTATTTTTTTTCACTCATGTTTAAGCATCTGAATATGTTGGTGAATTTACTCTGATAGCCAATTTCTCTCTCTTACCTATTGTTTCTTTTTCACAAGTCTTTGATATTTGTTCAAACTTGTTCTCAGTTTTTAAAATTACCCTGCTTAAGTTTTCAAGTGGGCCAATGACTTACTAGTGGGGTGCATATTTTCTCCCAGGCATTGGATACAAGGAATGTGAAGTTTTTGTCCATGTGATTCACACATTGGCCAGCAGATAGTGGAAGTCAGTGCACTTTTTCATGGATGTGTTTCAGTCTTGGCTTTCCTGTGTTTGTTCCTATGTGGATTCTCCACATAAGAGGTTCAAAGCAGGCTTTGATGGCCGAATTCACCAAAGAAAAGCTTCCTGAAATCCCTTCCCTTTTCCCTTGAAACAGCAGACAGGGTGGAAGGTGTCTGTTCCCCTCTCAGTCAGCTGCAATGAGCCAGGGTTTTTACCCCAGCTTAATATCTTGGGGGTGGGAGAGTGGAGCCCTTTCCAGCCACCATGGGGGTTTGGTAACTCACATTTGTCATTTTGGCTTCTTCATCTCTCCTTCCTTCACCTTCTTGGGGGTAGTGCAACACTGCTCTGGTCTGCTGACCCCCAATCCAGGTCCCTTGGACAGATTTTGGTTCTTTCTCTGTTGTTTTTGTGACAGCAATCACTTACCTATTAGTCCCTCACCACCTTCCCACAATCTAGGGCTTTTTATTTGATTGATTTTGTGCTACAGTTGTTCTGATACTTGGTTCAACTTAATCAGGAACTTTATAGTGGCTTGTGTTTAGCCAAACTGAAGTTTTTCAGATCTTTTTCATCTTTTTTTCCCCCTTTTCTCCCTTGCTAGTTGCATAGTGGAACTGAGTACTGTAAGCTATTTTGGCTAAAGTTTCCTTCGTTGCCCCATGAAATAATGAAACTTCTCCCACCTTTCTCCCCTGACAGTAGTAGTAATGGATCTTCAGCCATTTTCAGTAATCCAAGATGTACAGGGAAATGACATCTGTAGTTGCCCAGAGAAACTGATGATGCTTCACACCTACTTCTCCCCTGCCTGCTGCAGGGATGGAGCCACAGGTATAGGCAGCGAACTAAGCAGTGTGGATAAAAACTGACAGAAATTTCCCATGTAGACTTACAAACCACCAGGGACAAGGAATGAGTTCCAGGAGTGACAATCTAGTCTGCATGGCCATTTGCACTTGAAGTTTCCCTGAGAGGCTAAGGGAACACCATCCACTCCGCCCTTTCAGGGGATGAGATAGAAACATAAGATGGCCCAACAATCTAGTCCATGTGGTCCAAAACTACATGCAGTTGTCCAGAGAAGTTGAGGAAACACAAATCTCCCTTCCTTTTGGGGGTGAAGATGGAGTCACCGGTGTCCAGTAATCCAGTCAGTGCAGTCTGAAAGCACCTCAGTTGCCCAGAAAGTCTGGAAAAACACCAGCCCTCCTATCCTGTCAGAGACCTGGGACAGAACCACAAGTGTCCAATCAAATTTTAGCTGTTCTTAGGAATAGACTTTCACCCAACCAAATTTACTAATCAGTAGCTAAAGTTGATGTCTGACCATCTCTTACTCCCCCATTTTTGGGAAATGGAGCTTCCAACTCCAGCCAGGGAAATGCTTCTAAGGTGGCTTATGCAGCCATAGGAGGATGGACACTGGCTTTTGCAGTGTGGAATGCTGTACTCAAGAATCTTCACTGAAGATGGGCAGTCACTTCCTTCTATTCTTCCACAGATATTGTAGGATGTTCTTCTGGTCTCCTGGGACCCCCAAAATGGTGCTTTAGATAGCTCTGAGTGATTACTGACTGCATGGTAGGATGAGCTGATTCTTGAAGCTCCTTTCTCTGCTGCCATCTTGCACTTTCTACTATTAACCTCATTTTTGACTCATAGTCTACTATGTTTACATTGGCCCTTCAAACTCTATGATACCGATTAAGAATTTCAAAAAGAAACCACTTCCAAAAACCTTAATTCCCCTTTTAACTGAGGCTATGAGAAAGAAAATTGATTATATATTGGGTAATCCTATATTTCATTTATTCTGACATACAAATGTCAGTGTTTTATTAATTTTGTATTTTACTAACAGAGAAACTGAATTTTTCTCAGGAAGACAGTGTCTATCAAGAATTTAAAGCACAAGGTAAAATTTTATAGCATCAATTAAAACTGAGGCATAAAAATCATGGTATAAAATAATAAAGCACATATAGTGTCTACTTTGGGGAAAATACAAAGATCAAAAAGAAAATCAAGTTATGCTAAAATATTCTAAAATGTTAAAGCTATCAGTGGAAACAGGAGGAGAGCAATAGTCTTTTTCTTTGTTACCTTTGTGAATATTTAATGATACTAAAATGACTGAAAAAGGAGTTTGAAAATATATGTGTGTGTGTGTGTGTGTGTATATATATATGTATATAGTGATCCCAATTTTGTTTATATTATTGGGTGTGCATATGAAATACATTAAAAGTATTTGTATCTAGTTGCAGGGATAATACATATTATATGAAGAAGATTTCATTTATATAACTGTTACATTGAAAAATATGTATGGATTTTTAATCACTTTAGTGAGTAAATATCTTTTCTGGATGAAGAGTGAAAATAGAAAGATCTAGAGGCATGGACCCTGAGAAGCCTGCAAGGAGAAAGAAGGGGAAACCCAGAGGGTTTCCCAGAGGGACAAATTCTTCTCTGTAAAGACAAAAAACAACTTTGGAAATGCTACCTTGGCTGGAGGAAGCATCTAAAAGAAAAGCAAAACAACAGATAAAAAGTTACTTTAGGTTTTTCAGGAACTGACTGGACAGTAAAAACAAAAACAATTTAGAATTGCTATCAAATTAGTTCTTTAGAGTCATATCAAAGCTCACATCCTGGATATTTTCACTGACTTGGATAATTGTTTAGACTTGTCCTGCATATTTCTTACCCTGTTAAATTATGAAATAAAATATATAAAGAAATTTTTTTTAAAAAGACATATGTTGATTTATTTCTGAACCCTCCACTTAAATCAAGAAACAGAACACTGCCATACTCTCCAAAGCCCATGTTATGAGCCTCCCTGAATGTAATCCTTCCTTTCTCCTTAAATTAGGTATTCCTCTGGCTTTTATTGATAATCTATTCCTTACCTGGTTATCTTAGACAGGATTTTCTCATGGAAGTTCTTAATGTTCATCTCATTGGGTTCCGTTGAAGACAGAATGAGATTATTTGGTATGCAGACCATATGGTAAGTGCTGAAACATGTTTGCTATTACTTATTCTGCTCATGCAGCACATTGGAAGCCAGGTTCCAACTTTGGATGCATTGGTAAAGAAGAAATGAAGGAAAAGGAGATGTAGAGAAATGAAAAGGAGCAGAGGAGAGACAAATTTATATTCAGCCATATCCATATATATATAAATTCTTCTGATTGGAATTTTCTAAATCCACAGAGAATGATACTAAGAGCCTAAGTTTATAAATTTTCAAGAAATTTACTTAATAATTAGAAATTAACAAAACATATTCCAATGCAATTGGAGATCACAATGAAGCCAAACTTAGTAGAGAAACGAAACTAACATTAGGGCCAAGACTTTTCTTTTCTCCTTATTCAGTTTGAACAGATTATAGAAAACAAACACCCTCAAAGCAAAAGTCTCATAACTTTATTTTCATTTAAAAAACTTTCATAAAGAGCAGAACACTGAATCTTTGGGACCCAGGGCAAATGACTAATGACTACAATGCATGAATCACACATAGTTTTGATAATAGAGGCTTCCATACTTCTTAGAATCCAGCTATCCAAACTTTACTGGTTGTAATAATGTGAATAAAATGGAAATACACGTGGTCAGTTAATTATTTGGGAGGGTAATTACAAACAACATGCAAGTAAAATTTAATGCCATAGAACAAGAAAAATGTAGTTTTACAATTTATACTTTCCCATTATTTAGTTAATCTTGTGAGTGTCACCCTATTGGAACGAATTTTAGTAATGAATGACAGATCTTTATTTGGATCATTTGAATATTAAAATACTTTTACTTGCCTTCAAACTGTTTCTCAGCATATATAACTTCCCATTGTACATGGTTTACTTTGACAAAGGTAGGAGGAATTAGAAATTTCACATTATTAATAGCATTAATAGTGAGGGAAATATGATTTCAAGAAACTGAAATGAAATAATCTGAACAGTAGATAAGCACATTTCAATGAGGAAACCAACAACACCAGAAAAGAAAATGTAGAAATGGTCCCACAACAATTGAAGCAGGAATCGAAGAACCATGGTGAATTATGCCCCATCAATTCCTTATATGGACTGAATATGTGATGCACACTGAATTTATTTTTGATACCATTGTATAAATAAAAAGTTAAATTTAAATACAGGCATACTCTCTGGTTTACATTGGGTTATTTATTTTAAGATTAAGACAGCAATAAAATCAAGGAGTTGCTCATTTGATGTTTGATGAGATATTCCAAACAAACAAGAAGAACAATCAATGACAGGAAAATGATGCTTATCAGCCTGGGAAATTCATTTTAGAAGAAAACATAATTATGACTTTGGGTAGAAAGTCAGTGAAGCATTGATTAGGAAAAACTGAATTCATATGTACCTGAGCAGTGAGAAGAGCTAAATCCAAAGAATAAGCTCCCTGTAACACTGACTACCATAATTAACAACCACCAATGCCACATTACCAGGGAAAAACCTACCCCCACACTGAAAGACCAATGCACATATTTGAAAATATAAGATTCAGGGCCATTTATTCAGGTATGTTATATGTAACTTTCTTACTCTTTGTAAGATGGCTACATATGTAGAAGAGAGGGACGTGGTAAGTTTGCAAATTTTGAGTATTATTTACTTTTTTATAGACTGTGAGAATTTGGATTTTCTCATGGCATTTCTAGCTACAATCAAAATGAGAATGACTGAATTTGCGTCATTAATCATGGGGATTACATGGTTTTGCATGAAATATAATGTATTATGAAAAATTGGGGGTTTTCTTTTGTGATTATGAATTTAAACACTGGCCTAAGAAAACTCTGGTTTCAGGAACTGACTTGTTAAGTGCTGGTTAGGTATTCTGTATGTATGTAACCTAGGAAAACCTCAAGTAATTTTTACCTCTCCTACACACAATTACTCTTGTATGAGCTACAAACTGAACACAATAACATGACAACTCACTTAGTATTTTATTCTTCCCTAAGGTCTCCTTAATCTATCTTAAATTTGAAACTCAGATCTTACTCACTTATTTAGTTATGTGAAAATTATTGTCTCTATATTTTGGATGAAGAAATCACTATAGAAAGAAATGAAATTACTTGTAAAGTTCACAACTAAAATCAATGGCAGTGTGAAGAATAGAAAATAGGTATCCTCTCCAGTCTACAATTAAGGAGCTAGAGAATTGGTGGCAGTTTATACATGGTGAATCATTAATTTAAAGGGAATGTGAAATCAAAAGGGAACATGTCAACAAGTGAAATAAAGCATCATCTGTGACTTTGGAATCGGAGAAAACTGGGGTTTCATATACATATTTATAAAAATTGTTTGGTTAGAGTATCAACAATTTATTAGGGTAATTAAATTTGCAGCAATAAATGGAGACAGAATGTTTGCCTTTGCCTGAGTACCCTACTAACCTTAGTGTCTTAAGAAGATTAATTTCATTTGTGAACGATAATTTTATGAATACTATTATTATTTACTTGATGAATTTCTCAAAAAAAAAAAATCTCCTTCATTTATCATCTGACAAATTTTAGGAAACCATGGACTCATAACATTTTAGTTCCACAATAGAAAGTAATTATTTGAAATGTTTGCAAAAGCTGGAAGGAAAGACTGAAAATGCACATTTCAAAAGGAAAAAAATTAGCATATTTATAGAGAAAATGTTACTTATATTATATATGTGGAAAGTTATTTCTTTCTATTTGAATTCAATATTTGTTTTTTCATAGTTTAGTTGGATATTTACATACAATTTCCCATTTTATTTTGGGAGGTGGAGAATATGTGAAAAGAAATTCACATTTGTTTGTTTTCCCCATGCACATGACTAAAATAATGTTATGATTTACATCCACTCAAATCAATACACAATTAATGCAAGAGTTCTCCAAACAAGTATTTTAAAGATTATTTTAAAAGAAAAAATAGGCTTTTCACTTATAAGTGAGGAAATATTTACACAGCATAATTTGGGGTATACTGAGAAGCTTTACTCTGAATGGCTTATACAGCAGGTAACTCTAAATCTTAAAATTGCTTAATACAGAATATGATTTAGATGGATTAAGATGTCAGTAATGCCTTCCAGTTGTATATGTTCTGTACTACCAGACTGTTACCTTTTGGTTTTCCATATTTTTGAAAACATGAAAGATATTTATAATTAAAGGTAAAGAAAAAATGTGTAATTCAGATTAATTTATTCTTAAGGCTACATCTATATTGCAATGGAATTTTTTATTTTGAGGTCAATTTAATCTGTAAAAGAGTTTTGAAAAGGGAACTTAAAAATTAATTGATGGAAAAATAATCTATGTGTGGAGAGGGCAGGGTGGTGGCAGAGTAAGGAGCTCCAAGAGACAACTATCTAAATCACTGTTTTGAGGGACCTAGGAGAAAAGAAGAGCATATTGAAGCATCAATCTGCAGTGACAATTCATGAGTAGAGCACTCCACACTGAGGAGGCCAGGATCCATCCCCTGCAGGAGGCAAAAATCACTTCAGGAGCTATTCCCTAATAGGTCCATTTAGGGAATAGCTAAATGGAGTTGGAGAGTCCATTTCCCAAACATAGGGGAGGAAGACATGGATAGGTACCAATTTCAGCTACTGATTAGTAAATTTGGATGGCTATAGACCATTTCTAATAGCAACTAAAGTTTGAGCATGTCCAAGTCAGAAAAAGGCCAGTAGCCTTCATTTTAACTCTGCCCCTGGCAAGAGGAAAGTGGGGCTGATTGAAAATCACAGGGAATACAGGGACTGGTGTCTGTCCTCCCAGGGTGGATTGCAGCCCTAGCCTAGACTCCAGTGTCACTTCCAGCATGGAGGAAGCTGGGGGATCTGCAGCAGCCTTTCTGGACAAATGCAGGCACTTCTGGCCTGCACAGACTAGGTTGGTGTGCAAACTTGTTTATCTGTCCCCAGCCCCAATAGGATAGAATGGAGGTGGCATTTCCTCAAGTTCTCCAGGCAACTGCAGCTGCTTTCTGCCCACACAAACTAAATTATTGCACACATCTGTGGCTCCATCCTTGCCCCAGACAGAACAGAAAGAGGGACAGTCATTTCTCCAGAAACCGCAGTCACTTTCAGCCTGCAAGGTCTAGATTCTTGGGCACATGGGACGCTCCAGTTCCACCCCTAGCAGGGGAAGAGGGAGATATGTGCTTCTTATGTCTATTTGGTTAACTGCAGTCAATTTTGACTCACACAGCTTAGTTTGCTGCCCACTCCTGTGGCTCCATCTCTGCCCCAAGTAGGGGAGGAAGAAGTGTGGAACTTCATCAGTCCCTCATACCAACTATAGATTGTCTTGGCCTGCATGGCTTGGATTACCACACAGCTACAGCTACATTTCTAATGCTGCAGGGGAGAAATGTGGGAGAAGTTTCTTCACTTTCTGGGGCAAACTGGGCAGCTTCAGTTTCCACAGCTCACAGTACCAACTGCATCCTTGGTTCCTATTCTGAAACAAGGAAGAGAAAAAGGATAAGAAACAGATGAAAAAAAAGCTGGAAAAAATCAGATTGGCTAAGCATAAATCAGTATAAGTTTCAAATTAAGTTGAACCAAGTATCAAAGAGGGACTGTAGCACAAAACCAATCAAATAGAAAGCCCTAGACTAAGGAGAGAAAAGAGACCAAGAATAAATACATATAGTATATCAGGTGCTAAGACACCAACAAAAAATTTTTCAATCCATACCAAGAAACACGAAGATATGGCCTAGTCAAAGTAACAAACTAACCTTCCAAATGACATAAAGGAGTTGAGAAAAGTTATCACTGATTTTCAAACATATTTCCTTAATAAATTCAATGAGATAGCTAAAAAGATTAAACATATTAAGAAGACACTGAGTGAGCACAAAGAAGAATGTGAAAGCAGACATAGAAAAATAGCAGGTCTTATGGTAATGAAAGTCACAATAAAAGAAATTAAAAATAAACTAGAGGCATTTAACAGCAGATTTGAAGAGGCAGAAGAAAAAATCAGTGAACATGAAGACAAAGCCTTTGAAAGCAAAGATACAAAAAAAAAAAAAAAACAGATAAAGAAAAGAGTGGAAACATTTGAACAGGGTCTCAGGAAATTAAGTGATAGCAAGAGATATGCAAACATACATACCATGGGATTCCCAGATAGAGAAGAGAAGGGAAAAGAGGAAGAAGGAATATTTAATGAATATTGTTAGAAAATTTCTCAAACCTATGGAAGGACATAGGTATCTGTGTCCAAGAAGCATGTTTTCCTATGTGGATGGATCTGAACAGAACTACTCTGTGACATATTAAACAGGATGTCAATTGCCAAAGATAAAGAGGGAATCCTGAGAAAGCAAGGGAAAAAAGATTTATCACATATAAAGAATGCCCAAGAAAATACCATGGAGGCAAGAAGGCAGTGGCATGGAATATTTAGGATCCTGAAATACAAAAACTGCCAACCAAAAATTTTATATCCAGCAAGACTGTCATAAAAAAATTAGGTAGGTTTTGAATATTCACAGATAAACAGAAACTGAGTGATATTGTAACCAACAGACTGGTTTTGCAGGAAATACTAAAGGTAGTGATACAGGCTGCAAAGATAAAGTCAGGAGAGAAGCATGGAAGAGTCTAAAAATGAAGATTAAATCAGTAAAAGTAACTAAAATTGTAAAATGAGTGGTGTAAACAATATATGACAGATAAAAACCAAAGATCAAAATGGGTGAAGTAAGAACAGCCTACACAGTAATAACATTGAATGTTAATGTATTAAACTCCTTCATCAAAAGGCACAATCAGGCAGAATAGGTAAGAAAATATAAGCCATCTATATGCTGTCTACAAAAGACTCACTTGAGATTCAAGGATACAAATAGATTTAAAGTGAACGGATCAAAAAAGATATTCCATACATGCAGTAACCATAAAAAAAGCTGGAATAGCTATACTTATATTGTATGAAATATACTTTAAAAGCAAAGTTCTTATTAGAGGCAAGGAAGATCAGTGTATAATAATAAAAGGGACAATTCACCAGGAAGAAATATCAATCATATATGTATATGCATCTAACCAGGAGAGCTCAAATTACATAAGGCAATTACTGGAAGAACTGAAGGGAGAAATATATGTCTGTACAATAATAATGGTTGGAAACTTTAATACACAGCTCTCTTCATTAAATAGATCATCTGGGCAGAGGATCAATACAGGAAAAGATAGCTTGAGTAATATGATAAACAAATTAAGCCTAATAGTCATATATAGAACATTGCAGCTCAGAATAGCAGTATATACATTCATCCCAAGTGCTCATGGATGGATATTTCTCCAGGATAGGCCATACATTGGGTCACACAGTATATTTCAATAAATTAAAAGAGATCAAAATTATACAAATCACTTTCTCTGAACATAAAAGAATAAATCTGGAAATCAATGTCAGGCAGTAAAAAGGGAAAATTCACAAATATATAGATATTAAACAACACATGATTATATAATCAGTGGGCCAAAGAAGAAATTGCAAACAAAATCTGTAAATATATCAAGATAAATGAAACAGAACATAACATATCAGAGTGTATTGGATGAAGCTAAGGCAATGCTGAGAGGGAAATTTATAGCCCGCAATTGTTACATTTAAAAAGAAGGTCACTAAAATCAAGGATCTCATTACACAGCTAGAGAAACTAGAAAAAGAACAGCAAACTATGGTCAGTGTAATCAGAAAGAATGAAATAACCATGATTAGCAGAGAAATAAATTAAATTGAAAACAAGAAAAGAATAGAGGTAATTGACAAAACCAAAAGCTGTTTATTTGAGATCAACAAAATTGACAAACTTTTATGTGCCTTGGCATATTTCACTTAGAGTCATATATATATGTGGTATATATAAACTTGATTCCTCAGTGCCAGGCACTAGAAGTAAGTTCACCAGAAAGAAGGTTACACTTCTTTTTTGAGAGAAATATGATTTATTCAAAGCATTGTTGTGGAGATTAAAGTAACTAATGTAAAATACTTTGTAGAATTCTGTTAATTTTGGGACACCTATATTAGGTACATAAACATTATTATTGTTATTCCTTCTTGGTGAATTTTCCCTTTTGTTAATATATAGTAACCTACTTCATCTCTTATAAGAGTTTTGATTTAAAATCCATTTTATCTGATATTAGTATTACTACATCCACTCTTTTTCAATTGCTATTACTATGGAATATCTTTTTTGAACATTTCACTTTCAGCCTGCTTGTGTCCTTGCATCTAAGTTTAGTCTCTTGTAGACAAAAAAATGGATGGCTCATATTTTTTATCCATTTTACCAATCTATGTCTTTTAATTGGGGAGTTTAAGCCATTAACCTTCAGTGTTACTACTATAAAGATGTTACTTACTTCATCCATTTTATCCCTTGACTTTGTGTTGCCATTTCTTACTATTGTCTGTCTTTTCA
>JAKSZT010028212.1:3578893-3614893 GCA_026826555.1 Tolypeutes matacus | reverse complement strand
TAAGTTTTTTTAATTTTTTTAATTTTTTTAATTTTTTTAATTTTTTTATTTATTTTATTTTATTTTTTTATTTTTTTATTTTTTATTTTTATTTTTTATTATTTTTTATTTATTTATTTATTTATTTATTTATTTATTTATTTATTTATTTATTTATTTATTTATTTATAACAGTTTTGATTTAAAATCTATTTTATCTGATATCAGTATTGCTACATCCCCTGTTTTTCAATTGCTATTACTATGGAATATCTTTTTTGAACATTGCACTTTCAGCCTGCTTGTGCCCTTCCATCTAGGTTTAGTCTCTTGTAGACAACAAATGGAGAGCTCATATTTTTTATCCATTCTACCAATCTATGTCTTTTAATTGGGGAGCTTAAGCCATTATCATTCAGGGTTACTAATATATAGATGTTGCTTTCTTCATCCATTTTATCCCTTGACTTTCTGTTGCCATTTCTTACTATTGTTTGTCTTTTCACACTTTCAATTTCTCTTATGTTCTTCATTTCTACACTCTTTTCCAAGCTCTCTAACTTGTCTTTTCCTGCTAGGCTGTAATACACCCTTTAATATCTCTTGTAGATTCATTCTCTTGAAAACATACTCTTTCAGGTTTTGTTTGTCTTTAAAGATTTTAAATTTGACTTTATGTCTGAAGGATTGTTTTACCAGATAAAGAATTCTTTGCTGGTAATTTTTCTCTTTCACTTCCTTAAATATATTCAAACTTTCCCTCTCACCTCCATGTTTCTGAAGAGGGATTGGCACTTAGCATAACTGAAACTCCCTTTTAAGTAATACATTGCTTTTCTCTTGCTGCTTTAAAATCCCTTATCTTTGGCCTTTGATAATCTGATTAGTAGATGTTTTGGAGCAGGTCTATTAGGATTTATTCTTTTTGGGGTATGTTGTTCTTGAATATTATTATTCATGTATTTCATAATGGTTGGAAAATTCTCACCCAGTAGTTCCTAAAATATTCTTTCTATATCTTTTCCTTTCTCTTCTCTTTATGGAACACCTATAATATATATGTTTGTGCATTTCATATTGTCAGGCAGTTTCCTGAGACCCTGTTCATTTTGTTGCATACTTTCCTCTATCTCTTCTCTTATCATTTCCGTTTCTAGTATCTTGTCATTGAAATTATTTATTTATTCTTCTAACATTTCAAATCTGTTGTATAGGCCTCCAATGGATTATTAATCTCATCCATTGTATCTTTCATTTCCATAAACTATTACTTTTTTTTTTTTGCAGAATTTCAAATTTTTCTTTATGCTCACTCAGTGACACCTTAGTAACTTTTATCTCTTTAGTCATATTTTCCTTCGGTTCTTTAAATTGATTAAGCAGGTTTTTTGGGCACCATTTATTATATTAAATCCTGTGTTTCGTCTACATTCTTGGCTTGTTCACTTAATTGGTCCGTATCTTCCTATTTCTTAGAATAGGTTGTTATCATTTGGTGATACTTAGGCTCCTGCTTATGGTGATGAATTGGTTCTGTATCAATTTCTGTCTCTTGCCTTGTGGTTTTATTTCACAGCTTTTATTTGAGTTTTAGTTTGCTTTTTTCTAAACCTTTAATAATATTGATCTGTTTAGGATATCAAAACTGGGGTAGGGAGCTGCTAATGGGGCCCAACAAGATCTTTTGTGCTTGGGAAAGAATTGGAAGAGACCAGTCTGTCTTCCTTCACTTTCCTGACTGACAAGCAAATGGTGCTCCTCAGCAATCCCTTCCACATAGATGAATCCTTCAATTACCACTACCTTTTCAGAGCTAGCAAGTTATGGTGATTACATTCACCAATGAGAAACCACAGTCAGCCCTCTGCTGCACCCCTCCTTTTCCCAGGGAATAATCAGTTCTTTCCTCTCTCTGCTGGCCATTCAGCTGCAAGTTTTACTCAGGCTGCTTGTTTAAGGGGTGGGGACTGGGTGATGCTCCCAGCTGTAAGAGTAACAACTCATGGTTTTCTCTCTGGCTTCTCCAATTCTGCATCCCCAATCCCTCCTTGAGGCTGTGTTTAGGACTTCCCTGTCCTCTAGAGGTCTCCAAAGTGGCTCCCCTAGACTTCTTCTATGCCTTCTCCCCTATTTTGCAAGAGAGCTTTGCCCTAACTGAGCTAGTCTGATGCCCAATTTTCAACATTTAGAAATGATTTACTTATCATAATTCATGTTAGTCAAGTCTTGTAACTGCAGCTAAACATGTGCATTTGGCTCTGCCAATTTTTCCTTTGCTATTTTCCTCATCAAGCAAGTTGGAGTTCCATTTCTAGTGAAAAAGTATATTCCATGTACATGATTTTAAATATCACCTCAATTTCCTCATTTTTGAAAAACAGGGAAAAATCATCTTGTCTGAACAATACATTGCTCTGCCAGGTCCTAAAACACATTCCTAGAATGCTGAATCCCAGTGGGAGAACTTGGATTATAGATTTATAAAGATATTTTAAGTTGATTGGAATGTTAAAGAAAGTCCATCTTAATTTTATAATTGAAAGATTATTTATCATATTCAACTAATGGAAAAACAAGGTAAGTTGGTTATCTCTGTTTTTCAACACATTATCATCTCAGACATAAAAAGCAAATATGTACACAGTACCACATAAATTTAAAGTGTTCATAATAAGGAAAACTACATGTGTGAATGGATATATGAGAATTTTTACTTTCTGCATGGTTTTTCTGTGAATCTCTAATTTTAAAAACCAACAAAATATATTTGAATTTCAGGAGATATTTGGCATTTGAGAATAGCATCAGTAGGTTTAGCTTGGATTGTTATAGATGCACTCATTCTCATACTTACCTGGAGAAATTGGCTTCTTTTTGATTAATGTAAACAAATTGTTCAATTCTTCCTAACCAATCTTCCTAAAATGCATCCCAATTTTAATGCCTATGTTGCCAGTCTTAGTAACATAGACTGGCTTTTCTATTCTTCTTTCACAATACTTTTACTCCTTCCTTCTTGTCATAATTATGAAGTAATAAAATACCACCTCTATTAATGTTTCTATGGTAATAAATGTTCAACCTTAGCAGATAAGTAACTCTTTACTGGTAGAATTTCAAGCATCATTGATAAGCTAAGAAAGAACTAGTGAAAACAAGCTTTTAATCCATTCCTTCAAATTGCACTGTAATTTCTCACATCACATATATAAATCCTGAACATTAGTACTTAAAATATTTTATATTCATTACTTATATTTTCAGCACCAAGGTGATTACAATTTATTTTCAGAACTATGTCATTCTCCATCATTTTTCCTTTCAGTGGAGTTAAAATCATTCAAATTTGTGTATATAAAGCTCTTAAAATAAAGTAGGATTTTGGAGATAAAAAAAATGTATAAATCATTCCAGACTATGATAGCATCAATTGCCACACAGTGTCCTTTTGTTCTGAATAGCAAAGGAAAGATATCCATAGTAGCAAAATTAGGTGTCTAATTCATTTAACAATTGCAATTTAGACTTTTAAAAACTTTCCCCCAAATTAAAAAAAAATTATTGCTTTATTAAAACTTATTGCAAGATGATATTCCTATTTATCAGTGAAAAAACTCTGTTACATATTTAATTCCTGTCTATCTTTACTTCACCTTTAACTTGATGCAGGAGCTTGATCCCTTCACTTAAGATATCTCAGCTATTTTCCCTTGCCAGTAGTCTAAGAGTCTACAAGATTGAACCTGTTGAATCTCTATGAGATTCTTTATCCAGTAATAAACCAAATCCTGTTTGAAAGACATTTTAAATGCCATTATGTTTAGACTGTATTTTTATAGCAAATATAGAAAATAAACATGTACATATTTTAACACAGGTTATTTTTGATAAATTTTTGTGTAATCACATAAATGCACTGAATCAAGTTTATTAAAATATTATTTCTCTATTTTCAATATATCTATAAAAAGAAATTATGGCTCTTATGTATCTATAGGAATCATTTAATATCTTCACATTTATTTAAATAATAACATGCATTATCAATATCATAATTTAAAACAGTGGATTATTTCAAAATCAATGTAAAACAGTATCTCTTTCATCAAGCCATGCTACTTTCTCAAAAGATGATTTTAATACCTCACATCTCTGAACTTCAGTTTAACCATAAGTAAGTTGTGGCAGTTAAATTAGATGATCTTGAAGGGCCTCTTCTGGGCCTGATGCATAAGTGATTTTGAGGTAATTTTTTAGAAAGCAGCACCTGGGTATTATTTTGCTTCCAAACACTTCAGAATAAATTCACAATTACTGCCTCGGGTCATTATCACTCTTATTTCTTGTCACATCCTGGATACTAAAATCTTCCAATCACACAATCACTGTGAAGTTAAATATCACAGAGCTGCCACACTCTCCCTTTCATTGGACCCACTGCAACTTAATAAAATCCCTAAACACTGTGACTTTTACATAATTCACATACTCAAAAATCTCCAGTTAACACTGTAGTTTAAATCTTTGTTTAGCCATAAGATTCCTTATGGCTTTCTGCTGCAGGGGAAACAGGCATTCACCATTCCCAACTAGGTCTTGCTTAACCCTGAGGATCTACTCAACTCCCACCATTTCCAGATAGATTTCACTGATAACTGCAGCACACCAGGCAATGAATATCCAAATCTCCCAAGTAATTTGACATTTAGAATTGACTACTTGGTTTATATTGTTTGTTTATTTTTGTGTGCTTGTTATATAAATTAGTTTACCGCTATAAGTGAATCTTAACTTGGTGAGTATTATATCCATTGCCCCATATTCTCTCTAAACTGGACATGATGGAAACAAAACAAAACAAATCTTTATGGTCTTCAGGTTTCTTTTGAATGTTAGGTCTCTGGGTTTCAAGATTTTCTTGTATACTTCTCTGAAATACAATTCACTAAACTTCTGATTTATTTATTTCCTCTCAACTTTTCCAAAACCACAAAAAAAGATATTATTGTTGCCCTCCTTTGAATTCACTTATGCAATTGACAGGGAAAGTGTAAATTACTATATATGGATTCTCTAAAAATATGTAGTCGCAAGAGATTATCAATATTACCAAGTAGAAGGTGTAATAATATCAACAATTTATTGCATTTCTATTACTAAATTATGGCTATAGTTTTCCAGCAAACATTAAACAAGATGAAAAAATCATTAAGTTTATTTTAATAATAAATACCAAACCATATTTCTTATTGCTCTTGAAGAATGATTAGTTGCAGGCTGCTTAAACAAAACTTAACAGATGTCCAATGTCCAACTTTGTAGATGCCCAATTTAAATCTAAGATATGTGAGATGATCCATAGCTGCCATGCAACAGAATCAACTGATAAATTCAATGAATATCTATTAATAAATTTCCATATGTAAATAGGTCTGAAGAATCCTGAAGATGAAACTTACCTACTCTCTAAGGAAAGGTTTCAGTTTTTTCTAAAGCAAATTCAAGGTTCTTTCCCAATTTCATTTCAATTTTTGAGAAAAGAAGAAACCAGTATCTTCAGCATATATGTTAGCATATATATTCTTTATCAGTCCTAAGATAGTATATTCATAACAGTCTCTTGGGAAAATATAATCAAAGACAATACATGGTTCCTGTTTGATTTCCAAACAAGATTAACTGAGAGATATTTAATTTGCAGAAATTTTATTCTAGTACCTCAGTGAGTTTGTAAATTTCCATTAGGATAAATTGACCAATTGATAAATTGACAAGGTGAAGTTGAACTTTTCTTTTTTAAACTTTGTTCAAAGGCCTAATAATACTAATATCAATCAAATTGTCTTTTTTCCATGCATGTCTGGAAACTAAGATAAGACGAGTTTCCATTTTGCTGTAGGAATAATTGTAAGAAACTCTGAAGGCCTGGAAAGAAAGTACATAATGTCTACAACAGAGGAAAGAAAAAAAGTAGAAAGAGTAATAAACCCTTAGTTGTAAGTAAATGGGAAGCACTAGTGTTGCCTCAGTTTACCAATTAAAGTCTAATGAAAACTATAAGTACTGAACACAATGTATTACTTTTACAGCTTGAGTCTTTTGGGGATCCCAGAAATTTATGTTCTTGAATTGGTCCATTCCTGTGAGTGTGAACCTATGGAGGATGGGACCCTTGATATGATTACTTCAGTAATTGTAGCCCATGGTGGGTCTTATACATTGTGTGATAGAAGAATATGACAAATTTCCACAAAACTTGGAGGGCCTCCCTGAGAATGTACTGATAGGGCTTAGGCTAGATGGCAAAAACAATTTCACAGGGTCTAGAGGTGAGAATAAGAAGGGAGATGATACAAATGCTAAAAGAAAATGTATAAAGTGACTATGGGGGAGTAAGGGTGCCAAACTGGGGAAATGTATGTTTTTATTACTGCAGTAGCAGCCTCCAAATCCAGTCTTCCAGTGGCATTTCTTCCTCTTTCGATTTTTCTTTCATGTTTCAGCCAGAATGCATTTTCTAACACACAATATGTACTTTCTTATTCCATAAATCCCACATTGGTTCCACAGTCTTTCTTGATTAACTCCTTGGCATGGCATACATGGCCATCTGAGTTTTAGTTCCTGTTTAATTTTGGTTAGAGCTGCTGGGAGCAATGCACCAGGAATAGTTTGGCATTTATAGAGGGAATTTATTAATTTAAAAGCTTAATGTTTTTAGGCTGTGAACACGTCCAAATCAAGGAATCATTAGAAATGCTGTCACCTAAGTTTGGCTCTAGTGATCCTGGAGTCCTCCCATGTGGCAAGCACATGGAAACATCTGCTTCTCTTCTGGGTCTTTTTGCTTCAGCTTCTGGCTGTTCCATTTGTGGCTCCCTTTCTCATACTTTCCTCTCTGAGCTCCCAGTCTCCTTCTCTCCATCTGTGCAGCTTTTCTCTCTGTGTCTGCTACTTTCAGTCCTCCAATTCTAAAGGACCCCAGCAAGATGCTTCAAAGTGCTACAGCTCCCATTTAAGCCTCTATATTTATTTTCACTACATCATTCTTTCTCTTGCCACATTTTCTAGCCATGTAGACTACAGCTTGCTAAATACACCATGACCATTTAACTAGAGCCATTGAACATTCTTCTCCTTTTGACTTCAGTTTGCCAATTTCTACTTGCTCTTAGGACTGTACATTCATTTCATTGCCTCCAAGACAGGAAAATGTTCCTAACTCTCTCCTCATCCTAGCCCAGCCTCTATGTCTTATCAGTCTTAATTGATCTAATTTGCTTCTTATACATCATTATGATGAACATATTACACTGTATTGTAGCCACAGGCTTGTCTGTTTTTCTTCCATTAAATGATATGTTGTATAGGGAATGGATTCTGTTTAATTCATTAGGTCCCTCCTACAACTATTGCTATGCCAAGAACAAAGTAATCACTCATGCAATATTTGCTAAAATCATGTAATTCTACTTTCAACCTGCAACAGAGATATTTAAAATAGATTAAATGGAACAACTGTGGACTTCATCAATGTCAGTGTTTATTGGTTTATTTGTTGCTGTTATTTGATCACCAACTCTTTATATTCCTTATTAAATTGGTGATTGTGGAAGTGACCAAATACAAATATTTGTCCAAGTTCAATATTAATATGAAAAACCAAAATAAATAATTAATAAGTGAGTTGCTGTAGGGATATAGTCTTTTACCATCTTTGAACATTTTTGGCCTTATTTTTGAAAGACAGGAAATGAAATAAAAAATTCTCAAAGTACATTAAAACTATCAATTTTGCTTTCAAGTAGCATTTCTGTTACTGCCTTTATGCAATAAGGAGTTCATTTAATTTATGCTAAGAACCCGCCACCTATAGGTGACTCTATTTCTCACCAGTAAGTCAAAAACAAATTTATGCTTTCTACTACTATTTTTAGAAGAGAATTTTGTACTCCTGGATTATATTTATAATTTTTTTACCAATTGACATGTAATGTAGCTGAGAATAAGGCATCATTTAATATGAGAGGAAATCCAACATGGCAGAGTAGGGAATGGCAAACTGAGCTCCTGCTCCATAAACTGTGGGAAGATAGGCAGGCTAACCTGGCTGAGGGAAACATGCAGGACAATGGGGCAATTGGAGAGAGAAGCTAGATAGGGGTTATTCAACTGGTTAGGGGAGAGGGAAGCAGGGTGATTGATTTGGCTGGAAGACCAGTGCTTAGTCATCTCTGAGAGTAAGGAAGAAACCTGGGGATCAGGGGTGCATCCCAATGTCCAGCAGGCTCCTGAGATGGGAGAATTGTGGAGGAAATATGTGTGTGGAGTGGCACCCAGCCAACTCAGGGAGCTAGAGAAGTGGTGGGGAGGCAATATAGGGCTGGTGGATGGGCTCTCAGCCAGTTCCCAAGAAAAGGAGAAACACCAGACATTGCTGTAGCAAATACAGGAAGAAGGAAAGATGAAGTTAATCAGGAGGGCTGTCACACCCACCTGCCGTGGATGAGAGAGGAAATGCTTAAGTGAGGTGGTGGGCTGACAGGTGCCCACCAGCCCTGTTGAGAGAGGAGCTGGAAGAGGAAGCAGGCAAGCTATCAGATACCCAACCATCCTGAGGGAAAGGGGGGCAGTCTCAGGCAATGGGTGAGATGCCAGGTGCCCAAACAGCCCAGAAGAGAAGGGAGCCAGAGAGTGATCAGACACCAGCCAGCTCCCTGTCGGAGGGTCAGTTGTGGTACAAGCATCCTCATGAAAGAAAACTTAATTGAGATTTTTTTTTTTACTTTTTTATTTTTATTTGTTTTGATTACTTTTTCCTTATTTTTTTTTTCAGCCAGGTACCTTACTTGCAGAGGATAAGCTACAGTGTGATTGATTGCTGAGCACTGGCATCATGAGATATTTGCTAGTGGCCACTGAGGGAGGCCAGTTTGTCTTATTTTCCCCATTTGTTTCTTATTTCCTTTTTCCTTTTTCTCCATATTTTTATTTTTTCTTTATTTTTAAAGAAGTTTTGGGTTATGTAAAAGTTACATGAAAAATATAGAGGATTCCCATATTCCCATCCCTCTCCTCATATTTTCCCCTACTAATAATGTCTTTCATTAGTGTGGTACATTTGCTATAACTGATGAACAAATAGTTAAGCATTGTTACTAACTATGGTCTATAATTTAAATTATGATTTACACTTTGCACCATACAATGTTATAAGTTTTGACAAAATGTATCCATTATTGCAATATCACGCAGAACACTTCTAAGGTTAAAAAAAAAAATACCCATGTTACACCTACTCTGCCCTCTCCCTCCCCTCAAAATCTCTGGTAACTACTGTCTTTATATCAATGTTACAGGTTCTACCATTACAATAAAAATCATACTTTGTTCCATAGTTGCATTGTCCTCTTATATTTGTTCATTTCTCAGTCTTGAGGATTTGGGTACGGTAATGCCCACTCTCCTTCCAACTAAAAGGGGGCTTAGATCCCATGGGGGAGATGGATGGAACTATATTGCTTGGAGTTGTAGATACTCTCTGTTTTTTGGAATAGGTGCTGTCCATCATCATCCTTTTATTAGCTGTCCTGGGCAAATCTGATGAACTGCAGAGTAGGTGCTGACTGAAACTCTGCTGAGATTAAGGGCTTAACTAGCACATGAGTAGCCCAATGATTTAAATCTCTGGGACATATATTTAACTGGTGCCATGCTAATTATAAGTTCAAATAAAATGGACAAAAGAACCATGTATAGGAAAATTATGAATGAGTCTAACTCTGCTACATTGGGGAGATAGGTTATCATATATTCCAAGGTAAGCCCTACAACTGGGTGCTGATTTGCTGGGGTTGCATGCCCTGATTAGAGTGCCCAGACATCTCTAAAGCCTTAAGGCTTTAGGAATTGTTTTCTATGGAAGTCAGAGAGATCTTCCAAAGACATACATATGTGTAACCTCTGGAATGAAATCCTGACTCATTTTTGAAATCTCTTAGTGTAAAAACTCATTTTTATTTACTACATCCCCATTTTTTCAGGGTCTTTTTCCAAATGCATTGCTAACTGGCACTTGGTAATAATCACTCTGTGCCAGAGAGGCCCATACCCAGGTAACATGTCCCATGCGAAATGAAAGGCAATGAGAATATATGCTGAGTAACACATCTGAGTAACAAAGAGATTTTCAGGAGGTAACTCTTAGGTAAAATACATGTCTAGGCTAAGTTTTGATTTTATAAAAATGAGGTTCATAATTACAAGCATTGATAAGATATTATTAATAAGATTAATAGGATATTTTTAAATGACCATTCTTAGGATCCACAAGCGAGGCTAGGATAGAATTTGAATTTTGGGGATTCTGAATCCATAAATCAGGTAAGTTACCTAGTCTGGACATACTAAGCAAACTGTGGCCCAAAGCATAACAGTAATAGCTAACATTTACATGGTCTCAATATCTACCAGCCTTTCATTGTTCTGTGTCTACACGTGTTAGATTAATTCATACTAATGAGAAATCCATGCAAGGGTTAGAGTCTTCTATATTTTACAGATGAGTAAAGTGAAGCATGGAGAGGTCAAATGAAATATCCAAGAACATGTGTTCAACGAGGGCTGAAGCTGAGACTCAAACACAGGACCTAGGCTGGAGTCAGTGAAACTGCCACTTACCAACTGTCTTGAAACTGGCACATACTAACCCATTTTTTTCAGAGTAGACACTCCCTTACTGGTTTGTAGAAATTTTTAAAAGTTTCTTCTTCACTCTTGTTCAAATGCCCACCTCCTCATTTTTATTCATTAGAGGCTTGTTGCATCATGAGATTTGTTACTGTTTTTTTTTTTCCCCACTTGCAGCCCCTACCACAGTTGACTCTGAACAGTTCTATCCAGGGAGCATGCTAGGCCTCCATTTTAAGATGAAGCCTAACTACCAGAGTCAGATGAGAGGTTTGCGAGAAAGAAATATCCCATCATAGTTTGTTATCAATCTCTGTACCCTTTTCTCTCTCCCACAACTGACAGCACCTTTTTTGAGGACAGGGAAATGTTTCAATTCATTTTTATTATATAATCTCACCAAAATATGCTTCTTTGATGCCATGTTTTTCTTGTTTCCATGTTTAAATTCAAACTGAGCTCACAGAACTGAGCTAGGTCAGTGATGATGTCACACAAGGGTTACTGGAAGCCTTGGCACTCACTCAGCTCCCAACTGCTCCTCTCTGAGGTTGTTAATCTCAGATGTCCCTGTGGGAAAGTGACTTTGGCTGTAAACTGACAGATATTAAGGACTAAATCAGAGTCCACTCTTCAGAAAATGTTGAGACAGTACTTAGAACTAGGACAAGGGATAAAATCTTGCAGAAACTATTCCTTTAGGTTCACATTCACCAAGATGAGATGAAACAACAATCTGGGAAAAAGAGACCTTTCTCTAAAACTTTAGGTAAAGATGGAAGGAAAATTGTATGACTGATGGGAGCTGGAAAATGAGGGGTCTGATTCTCCATGTCCAGATTTCCCATGATTTCTCTGGGACCTGATTTATCATGGGCCAGAACAAAAATTAAGGATTTGCGGTAAGGGGATAAAGCTCACTGAGACTTTTGCTGAGAAAATACTTTTTGTTACTTAGTACAAAATTAACAAAATAACATAATATGACTGAATACATGAATAATTAGTGAGCAAATACAAGAATTCTTAGTATCAGGGATTTCCAGATTTGGCTCAGAAAATTTATCCAATTAGACATTCCAAGATCTAAAAGTTTTGTGTGGATTAAAAGTGACAAAATGGCCATGTGGGGCAGAGGTGTGTGGGACAGGGGAACAGGGTGTTTAGGAATATTTTTACTTCCGTGTAATTGTTATTACATTTTCTAATGAGATTGTATTTTTTGAGGAATTTAGGAAAGCAATACAATTGAAATCATCTAATAAGAGCATGATAATAGGATGTTCTTTTCAGGAAAAAGCAATTTTTATATTAAAAGTTTGCTTGGTGAAAAATGCTAAAAGGATGATGTATAACTGTGAGAACTAATGCACATTATATGAGTCAATATCTTTCTTTAAACATAATTTCTTTTCCATAAGCCTTACCTTAAATGAAGTTTGGAAACACATTTTTAAAAGGCGACCATTTCTCCTATTTCAGTGTTTGCATTCTGAATTTGCTAAGAAAATCACTTTCATAAAATATTTCTTTAAAGAACTAACATGGTATTAGGAAAGTTTAGGCATATGAAGTGATTTCAATTGTTACAAGTGAGAAAATCATTTTGAATTTAAAAATAGATACCAAAATTTATATATATACATGAATATAAAGTTGTAAACATAAAATCCCAATACTTATTACACTGTTTTCAAAGAGTAAAAATGTGTGCAATAAGGTGATAACTTATCACAGGCTCTACTCTCCAGGCCCAGTAAGATTCAAAGGCTATCAGAGATGTCATTTTCCACTTCCACTGAGAAGACCATTACTTCATTGACCTATGGATCTGCTTCAGAAAGTCAGTGGCCAGGTGCAAATATTTTACTACAGTGCACAGAGTAAAGGGCATAGCTGTTGAGGGGCAAACCAAAACTATATATTCATCAGTGGGAAAACCACCCCAGATCTTTGAGGCTGAGCTTTCCAAAGAGAGCACCATCAGCTTTCTCCTCAGTCTAATCAACACCGAGTCCTTGCTCAGGTCCTGACAGCCCTTCCAAGAGGAACCTGAGACTTGCATCCCTCAGCCCACTCTAAAAGTGGAGGAGGATGAAGGCACTGTGCTGTGACCCCAGACTGGTTGGTTACCAGTCAGCATGGCTTTCATTGCGTGTCATGTTGCCATGTGTTCCCATGGAGGCATTACTTGGCACATGTAGAACATGAAGTAAAGGAGAGATTCAGCTGCCACATCCTCTTTGAAGAGATGTTGAAGAGGCAGAGGTCCTGCTGAGAACAGCGCCAACCCAGATGTTGCCACCAACTGGCCCAGTGAATCCTGAAGGCCAACATGAAAAAGGAAATGAAAGAGAAGGAAGAAATCTGTTGCTGTATACAGGAGAATTCAGAAATACAGAAACAAGAGCCATCACACTGCAGCAATAACTGTCAAAGGCTGCAGAATCAGGAGGCCAGCTTTCCTCCTTAAATAACAATTCACAGAGCTTTCTGTTACTCAACTGCTATAACTCTTTCATTCCAATGACTACATAACATTAGGGTATCATGTGACTGTACTATAAGTTATTCTCCACTGGTGCCCACTATAAGATTAGGGGAAGAGGGACAGTAATCACAGCAGGGAAGCTGAAATTCACTAGCATTTATTTCAACTTACCAACCTCTTACTCCAGCTCCTTCCTGGATGCTGTATAGTGTTCCACTATTCTCCAGAATTTCAAAATTGTTGATTCAGTTTCTGCCAGTTCAATGGTTGTTTTGGTGGAAGGCCTGATTCCTGGAGCTTCCAGCTTTGCCATCTTCACTACCATCTTTTTTTTTTTTTTTTTTTTTACTGGTAATCATGAGGAGATTTTATTCCTTTTTAAATTGTTACATGTTGCTTTTATAATTTTTTAAAAAGTCATCTGAATCACAAATTGCACGACTTCTCCATTTATGTGTATATGCCAAAGGAAAAACTTGGGAAAAACCTAGAAGTTTCCCTGATTCCTGTTTCCAATCCAATCCATCAGCAAGTCCTAACTTTCAAATACAAACATCACAAATCCATCCACATTTTCCATCCCTGGGTTGATGGATTAGCCTCCTTACTGGTCTTTTTCCCTATCTCTTTTCTGCTTTCCCTGATCCCTTAAGTCTTCTCTAGACAATGGGAGACCATTGCTTAGCTTAAAACCTTTTAATATCTTCCAGTGCATTTGGAGCAGATCCAAATGCATTCCAGAGACACAAAGTCCTTTTATGATCTCAGAACTGACTTTTAAGCATGTTCTACTTCTTGACTCCCTGTACATGTCCTGGAAATGAACCCAAGGTAATTCATATTTATGCTTGGGTAAGTTGTCTATTATTATTCATACCTAAATGTCTATACCAAGTTATATAAATATATATACTCTATTATGCACACATATATAAATATGAATATACATGTATTCAAATACATTCATGTATTTGTTATTGTTCTGAGAAAATAGGTTCATTTTATAATATATATGCTACCCTGTATCTTGCTTTTCTCCATATATAATACTTGACAGTGTTCTCTTTTTCAACTGCTATTGCTCTCTTTCACCCTAATTTTTTTTTTCAAAACTGCATGCTCAGTCTTTAACACAAAGTTTAACACATCATTAGAGCTCAGTTATATCTAGCAGAATAAGTAAATGATAGAAATTTGATTATTCAGTATTATATCTTATAACCCTCCATCCTGCCCCTCATATTTTCACTTCCAAGCTCCTATGCCATGCAGCCATCTAATTCTTAAAAGTCACCAATTCCCTCTGAATTTCATTTCATTCTTCAGTAAAAGACTAACTTAAAAATACAAATATGATCATATAATTTTGCTGCTTCAAATATTTCAATGGATTTCTACTAGCATTTTTCTGTGAATCCCTAATATTTTGAATATAAAATTTCAGAACAAATACTTATATTTATTTAGAGTCAAATTGATACACATAACCAGATAGAAAGTTGGTAAATCACAAGACCTCTCAGAAATGAAGAGCTTTAAGGACTCACTTGCTGTATATTCTCTACAGTACAGAATAGAACCACCAAAATCCACAAATGAGAGAGGAATCTGGAGTAAGGCATATTTGGGTGTCTTTTGAGATATTTAGAAGGATGACTGAATTAAAGGACATAATCTGTTCTCGTTGCATCTCTAATGTATCTTTTTTTTTTTTTTTTTTTTTTACAGGGAGGTACCAGGGATCATCGAACCCCAGTCTCTCCATATGGTAGACGGACGCCGAACCTCTTGAGCCACATCCTGTATCTTTGTTGCATCTCTAGATGTACCAAATTAAAGGGAAAGCATTCTGTATAAAGGGATAGATCTTGATTAGACTGTTTTTTTGTTTGTTTGTTTGTTTTGTTTTGAGGTACTGGGCTGGGCATTGAACCTGGGACCTTGAATATGGGAAGCTTATGCTCAACCACTGAGTCATATACACTCCCCTGAGATGTTTTTTTCATGTTTTCTTTTCTTTTTTTTTTTTTTTTTTTTTTTTTGGAGGCACCAAGGATGAACCCAGGACCTCACATATGGGAAGAAGTCACTCATCCACTTGAGCCATATTCACTCCCTAGATTTATATTGATTGACATACAAATTAATCAGGATGCATTGCTTGAATTGCATGATTTATGAAATTAAGTCTATGAAAAGATTGCTCACCATCAAAAATTTGTTTCTTTTTTTCTCATGAGAGTTTCTTGAATAAAGAATTGTCTTCACTTGTTTTTCCAATCTAATTTGGTTCTAGTGAATAATGGAGAAAATGTTCAACATGACTACCTTTATTTTTCAATGAGTTTTTCATCAGAATATAACCATTTAATATGACTACAGATATTTCAGGTAGGTGGTGTTCTGAGGGTAGGTGAGTACTTGTGAATATATTTCTCCTGAATGAAAATGCATATATAATAATCAATGGGAAATTTGTCTCATCTTAACATTCATGGATTGATTTTTCTGTGTCCACATCAATGGGAGAGATAGACCAAACATAGAGCTAATGTAAATGCTAACATTGGTGGAGTTCAGTGATAAGATCCCTCAGGAATTCATATTTGAACTAGGAATGAAAGAAAATGAGTATGGAGTGAGAAGTTATGTTTGTGGATCGCGGTGGAAATGAATGGTGAAAATGTGCTTAGTATATATATGGAAACACTGTTTCATTGTCTTTTGTAGTTTTGTGAAGGAATGTAAAGAATCAATTGCTGGAGGTCTAGTGGTAACCTTAACTAATATTGAAGACTAAAGGAGATGCAATATTTATTCTTTGGGAGAGAGGTAATGTTCTGAAATATACTCCATTTTAGATGTATGTAATTAAGCATGTAATGATGATAGCTCAGAGAAGCATTCTAGAGAAATCATTTGTTACTTTCAATTCAGAGATAAAGATGGAAGAAACTAAAATCAATTAATTATGTATTCATGTCAGGATAGTGGATAAAAGGAGAAAAGAGGGGCTAGGATTTAGTTTTAAGATGTTCCAATAATATATTGAGCTCTTTTTGCAGTGGATAAGTGGAAGAAGTAATACAATAGTTTGAAAACAGGAGACTAAGATGTCAGAGAAAGAAATAAAAAGCAAAGGCCCCCAAAGTGGGTCATGAATCAATTATATAAGCTTACATGATAAGATAGATTGTGAAGAGAGAGAGAGGTTTCTGGTAAAACAGATTGAATTTGTGATCAGTTTATAGTTTCCAACAAAACAGGAGAGTAAGAGTTCAGTTGGATACATTGAACTTAGCCAGTGGCACCATGACTTTCCAATTTAGTAGGAGAGAAATAATAGCCAATGTGTGTGAATGCAAGGACTACTAAAAAATATGGTATGAAAGGGTAAGTGACCAAATTTTATGATCCATCTGCTTAGTAGGAGGTGATTCAATCTTTTGAAAGTGAAGGGCAATGTGAGAATGTGTGAAATTCAAAAGACATGGAGAAGATTGGACATGTTTATGGACAATAGTGGAATTATTTAATTACCAATACAGTTTTAATACAGTAGAGTTACCACATACTTGTTAGCCACTAGTGTGACTCTGTTTGTGCCTGGAAAAATATCCTAATCATGTGCTCAGTCAGATGCCATCATAGAAAATTATAAGTATGTGGAGTGTTTATTGGTAGACATAGAAATAGTAGGATAGACATAAGAAAAATCAAAATATTGGTCTTGGTAAGTATGTGTTGAAATGAGTAAATGTGGATTAAATCTATATTGAAATAATGAGGATAGAGACAATATAGTGACTGATATTTGGCAAGGGGTTTCAAAGCACTGGAAGTTTCCATGAGATAAATTTGGGCATGAGAAGTATTCATGTAAACAAGGAAAAAAGAAAAACATATCTGTAACCACAAGCTCTGGCTCCTGGTTATTCAAGCGACAAGGTACTTTCCAGGGTAAACCTAGGTATGGTATGTAAAGCTCAAGAAATTTAAGCATGGCAAAAAGGCAAAACAAGCCTCAATTTCTAGCTTTGTTGTTTTATAGCCATGCAATTTTTTGATGCTACCAAAATTTTCTGAACTTCTTATCATGTCATTTTTCATTAATATACCATAAATATTTTGTCATAAATAAACCATAATCAATAAGATTATTTTGAGAATAATGTAAGTGAATCTATGTCACATTTAATAAATAATTTTCCCTTTTTTTCTAGATTTCAGTTGCAAAGGGGTGTGTTCTTCTGCTTATAACACATTATCATTTTGCCCATGAAATAAAATTATTAACAAACTGTTAAGGGGAAACTTATAGTTAATAACTAAATGATTAATGCAAGGATGCTACATTAAAGATGATTAATATTGGGCAGGATTTCAGTAACCATTTTCCTAAAATCAAATAGAGGAAATAGATACCTTCCTGTACCTATTCAGTCTCTGTTTTCTGAGCCTCTTTATCTTATGAGTTTTGTGGCAAATGGCAGAACATTACAACCGATATAATATGTTACTTTCTGATGAAGGGAGTTTAAGGACTAGAAATGGAGGGTGAATGATATTGATATCTCAAATGATTTAAGTCCTTATTTGATTAACTCAATCATGAATTGCATTTTTAATTTTCATGAATGGGATCAAAGTCTTTGGGGATATATCTAAAAGTCAGAGTTCAGGGAAGGATATTTCAAGAAATCCCATGTGGGGAAACCAAAATGATTTGGGACAAGTATGTATAAAAGGGTAGGAGTTGGGCAGAGCAGGAAGGGAGAGAGTGTCCAGGGGACTGATAAACAGCTAGTTCATAAACTGAAATTCCTTAAATCTGAGAAATCCCATAGTGTTTGTCTATATGTGGAGACCAAAATCCACATGTGGCCTTAGTTAGGGATACCTATGTTTTGTAATTAGGGATAAAATGTAAAATTCAGAACACTGTGGGCTAATTAACATATAAAACAATGGTTTCCATATTAATATCTGTAACATATCTGTACAAACATCTTATTTATTACCAACAAGAGCCATAGTCATCTCTTAATACATTGGGAGATGACAGTCTTCCCACTTTTTCTGAAGCACACTGTATTTCTGTTGGTTGGGTGCAGGTATACTTCCAGGTGAAAGGATATTTATAACCTGTGGCTCTGGAAATTCTGTAATAGTCTTGAATATCATGGCTTCTTTCTCCATAGTCAGCATTGCCTGCTTTGTACTCTGCCTGTTGCAGAGAGTGAAAAATCATAGGAATACAGCTGACCACCAAAGAGTTGACAATGCATATCCTGGTGAACAAGGAATTGTTTTTCTACTGAAATAACATCTCTATTGCCAGAACATGAACAGATTTCTCCTATTACACTGTCTATTCTAAGTGTACTCAGTAGACATTCAAGGATCTTAGAATGACTCAAGTGTGTCCATTATTCTGGGATAATTATGATGGGTCAGCAATAGATTAAGAAATAATCTCTTTCCAATATTTACACTAATTTGTTCCAGCCTCCATTAAGGCTGTGTTTTCAGAGAAGAGAAGGAACCCATGGTCTTGGTGGGGAAATATATTATCATTAACCTTGTAAGTGATAGTAATGGTTTTAGGATTGTGGTGAAAACATGTGATAGAGATGAGTAAGAGCACAACTCAACACTCCAAATGGGAGGTAGATATTTGAGCAGATGAGTTAATTCAATCCAGTGTTAAAGGTGCTGTGGTAAGTGTTGCATAGTGTTCAGGGGAGCATAAGAGAGGGTTAAGCAAGGTATGTCATGAAAAATAATTTTCTCTAATAGTAAATATATTTAAGTGTATATAGATCTTTTTGTATTTTGAAAAGATGTTTGAATTTCTTATCACCACTTTGTCCCTAATCAACCATTTCTCTCTTTGTAAATAATATTTGTGCAAATTTGGTAAGTGGAAGCAATGAATAAAGGAATATTTTTCATTTGATTTTGGCTGTTCATAGAGGAAAGGAATTTTAGTAGTTATAGCAAAATTTTAGATTTGGTGAAAACTGTTGAATAACTGGAGAGACCAGAACAAATTAAGAGGTTAACTCTATCGGTTATCTGAGAATCAAGGAGAAGATAAGATAAAAAATGATATTCAGGATTTGGAGGTCCATGGTAAAATTGAGTATGGCCTCCTAGAGTAAGGAAGAGTCAAGCCAGGATTGTAAAGGGTATAGTATTTTTCAAGGGTCCTTGATTTGTGCTATTAGACTGCCTAAACTTATCCCTTTTAATCACACCACAACTTTTGCATTATTGCTTTATAATGGAACACTATATACTCAGCATGTGAATGTCTCTGTAGGTGTATCTAATATACAGATACTAGGTTATCATTCATAATGTTCTGACTGGAATTTCAAACATAATTTGAGCTTTCTCTCCACATAGCCCCTCCATTCCTCAGGATGTCATCTAACTGATCGTACTGTGATATTAGTGTAGAGAGTCCTGTCAGAATTTAAATGTCTGTTGTTTTATGAATCAGTGACCTTCAAAGATGTAGCTATAGATTTCACCCAGGAAGAGTGGACCATGATAGACCCAGTCCAGAGAAAGCTGTTCAGAGAAGGGATGCTGGAACCTATCAATCAGGCTTCTATTTATGATCATCCAAAATTTTATCTATCTATCTATCTATCTATCTATCTACTATCTATCTATCCATCCATCCATCTACATATCTATCTATCTATCTATCTATCTATCTATCTATCTATCTATCTATCATCTATCATTTATCCATCTATTTATCTACCATCTATCATCTTCATCATCATCATTTATCTAACACTCTGTCAAATGTATCCAATTTATCCTTTAACTATTCAACAAATATTTGAAAGACCTTTCTCATATGCCATTTCAAGCTCTGCCCTTATCCCTTCATAAAACTTAAAAGTATCTGGGAGAAATTTGATTCTTCACTTATTAACTGACATCTTTTTTTTCACACCACTGAATTCTAATCTTCCAGACTAAAGCTACTTGTCTTTCTTGCTATGCAATCTCCAATACACAGACCTTTCTTGAGAACTGAATGAACTTTATTTAAATGGATATATAAATTGATTGAATATTATCTAACAATTATGCTTTATGGACTTTGTTGGTATTTCACAACACAATTGAAAAATAATCAGGATACACTTTCCATATATAAATATTTGTTTTTGGTAGACCTTATGATTATTGGATTCTTTTAAAAATTACTATTCAACTACTGTGGAAACATAATTTTCCCTTTACGCAAAGAAAAAAAGTTGCTACAGTCTCTCAACCTGGGCATGGGCCTTAATGACCACAGAGCCTTAACGTTTTATGGCATATGGTCAAGCGCCCATTGCTATTGCAGGATTGTCAATATGCTGTGTTCAAGCTATGCTTCCCCGTTTTGACCTTCAATGTTTACTTTATTCTTCATCTAAGCATGCCCTGGACTCGAAGATAATGCACTGTTATTAGCAGATAATTCAAAATCCATTGAATCTCTTTCATATAAACAGGGTGTCAACTCTACAAATCAGATGTGATTTCTCATTTGTAGCAAGGAGGGGAACTATGGAAAGAATTATTAGAATTTCTCCAAGTCCAGAGACCAGGTGAACTCCAGAAACCTATGAATTCACACAAGAACGGATTTGGTCAATAAATTGGAAATTTATTGGAAATATCATCAAAAAATGTCCTTAAGTGAGTGATAGTCTCTTAAATGTTGCAATGGAAAAAAGGGAAGAAATCCTTTAATGATGTCATTATATTTCACATGTACTAATCTCTATTCAAGTAGCCATTTGCCATTGTCTTTGGCTGTAGGCAAATAAATAATTAATGTACTTATTGCAGTTAAACTTTCACATAATGTCCATTGTCATGGTCTTCCTCTTTAAGGTTTATCTTTACTTTACCTGCAAATATCTAATATTCATTTTATTTCCCCCTTATTTTAATCCTGAAAATACTTTAACTCTCAATTTTATAAAAAGAGATACTATTCCCTATGGTATACCTTAATGTGACATCTTTTCACCATTCCCTATCTAAAATTGACAATAGTGAAATATATCACAGTAACATTTGGGTTACTCAGATTTTTAAAATTCTGTTAATGCCCCTCTAATAACATTGCTTCTTTTTTCCCCAATCATTTCAGGCAAGGAATCTGCATTTTTTCTTTACTTTTAAAGAAGGTTTAGATTACATAAATGTTCTATCAAAAATGCACTTGGAGCTGGAGTGGACATCACCATCCCAGTCCCCTCAGGATTGGGGTAAGAACTATGGACTAGAGTGGACTTGATGGTATTCTGTTGTACACATATGATGATTTTAGCAATGGAAGAAATTTTAAGAGTGAGGTGGAGCCAGTGGCCACTTGACACATTTGGGGCAGGGAGGTGATGTGCAGCTGAAATACAGGGGCTTTTTTGGGATTTGGAGGTTGTTCTGAGTGCCATTGTGGCAATGGATATAGGCCATATTAAATCAGCACACACCGTTCAGAACTTTGTGGGAGAGAGTGTGGTCCACGATGTGAACTGTGGTCTATGGTTGATGGCAAGGCCCCAGGATGTGTAAGTCCATTGAGGGTGATGGGCCACACTTGTGGGAGATGTTTGTGTGGGATGTGGTGGGAGGTTTGGGAGGTGGGGAACATGGGAATCCTGGTAGGTTCCGTGTAATATTTTAGGTAATCTAAGGACCTCTTAAAAAAAAAAAAATATATATATATATATATATATATATATAACATTTTTGTAAGCAAATGCACATATATGCATATATATTTATATATCATTTTACAAATATTCATGTGTATTATGAAAATTTTGAATTTTACCCCTAATAAAAAATAAATTAATTAAAAAAAATGTGAATAAATTTATCCAAGGAGGTGAGAGACTAGTCCACTGAAAATTAGAAAACGTTCATGAAAGAAATTAAAGAAGACATATATTAAAAAAAAAAAATGTAGGGGATTCCCATATAACACCCATCCATCTCCCACAATTTCCCCCATTAACATCATCTTTCATTAGTGTGGTACATTTTTTACAATTGATGAACACATATTACAGCATTGCTACTAAGCATGGTCTATAGTTTTCATTATGGTTTACACTTTGTGCCACACAATTTTATAGGTTTTGACAAAATATATAATGGTTTGTATCTGTCATTGCACTATCATGCAGAACAATTTCAATGTCCCCAAATTGCCCCATGTTACAACTCCTCTCTCACTCCCCTCAAAACCTCTGGTGACCACTGACTGTACATCAATGTCACACATTCTTCCATTACTAAAATAATAATAAGTCTAATTTATTCCATACTTTCAGTCCCACCTTATGTTTGTTTGTTTCTCAATCTTGAGGATTTGTGGAAGGTGATTCCCTTTTTGCATTGAAATAAGAGGGGTTTTAGATTACAATGCAGCAGATGGATAGAACTGTCTTGTTTGCAATTGTAGATATTCTCTGGTTTTTGAAATGGGCATTTTCCATCATCATGCTTTGTTAGTTGTTGTAGGTGAGCCAAATGAACTGGAGAGTAGGTGTTGCCCGCAACTATTGAGATACAGCGTCACCCAGCATATGAACAGCCAAAAGATATAATTCTCTGGAATGAATAAAAGGGACAGAAAAACAATGTGCAGGATCATTGTAAATGAGTCTAACTCTGACACATTGGGGAGATAGCTTATCATATATTCTGAGGGATGGCTCACGAAAGGGGTGCCTTTCCTGGGATTGTCTGTTCTGCCTATAGTGTCTAGGTGTCTATAGACCCCTCAGGAACACCCTTATATGAGGAATTTTTACTGTGGTAATCAGTGTGATCCTCTTGAGACATGCATAACTATAAAATCTGGAATGACCTCTCATCTCACTTTGAAATCTCTTACCCATAAAAACTCATTTGTATTTAATATTTCCCCTTTTCGGTTTAGGTCTTTTTCCAAATGCATCACTAGTTGGCACTTGGTAATAATCACTTGGTGCCAAGGAGGCTCATCCTTGTGAGTCATGTCACATGCTGGGCAGAAAGCATTGAGTTTATATGCTGAATCTGGACTAGAGAAGGCCACAATTGAATGTCAAGGAGGCTTTCAGGAGGTAACTCTTAGACAATATATATTACTAAGCTATGTTCAATTGCACTAAATCAATGTTCATAAGTATAAGCACAAATATCAAGGGTCTGTCATATTGGTCTGTCCTCCTTTGCTAGGCACTGTTTATGTGTTCTAAAGATTCATATGACTCTATTAGAGAATGTAGCAGGACTCTCCAGAATGAAAATTCAATATTCCACTGGCTATTTTGTGGGTCTCCACCCACCGAGACAACACCCATGACCACATGAACACACATTTCATATTCCATAGAGGTATGCCACAGGTGTAACCCTATCCAGAAATTCCCCCACCACTGATGACCTGCACCAGTGGCCCTCCCCTGAAACAGTTGCAACCCTCCTGCACTCCAAGACATCCTAAAAAAACACAGCCAAAAATTAATAATGAAATAAAATAAAATAAAATAAACTTGAAAATTTTTTTTAAATTTCACTGTGCTTTTCATCACCTTAAGCTCTTTTATCTTTTAGGTATACAGACAATGTCTTCTGTATGTTACCCAGTGTCTTATTTTTTATCACTTTACTTTACAAGAAATATTAGATTACATAAAAGTCACATAGAATATATGGAGGAATCCCAATAACCACACTCTCCCCAAATCCTCCCTTTTCTTCAACCTGTTTTGCTTGAAAATGATTGATAAATAAATATTTTTTTCCTTACTATCATTTCTAACATTGAAGAAAAAGAAAATATATGTATATATATAGATTTCTTATGTGAAACACCTGTTTTAGACTCCTTCTTTACATGTTTACCTGAGCTATGTGTGTGAAGTATTTTTAATTTCTCTTGTCAACGTTTTTCAGGAAACTTCATGCAGGTTTATATCTTTTTTATGTCTCTAATTCCTTAGATAGTGTAATCCTTCCTTCATCCCTCTCCTTACTTTCTCTTTTTTCTAATTTTTCTCCCTCCTTCCTTTCATCCCTCCCTCTTTCTTTCATTCTTTTCCCCCTTGAAGAAGCTACTTTTCAAGTAAGTATTTTTAATAAATAGAGCAAAACCTTTCAAAATTATTGTGGGGGCCTGGAGCCTCCACCTATAATGCCTTGTGTTTCATTTGCATCTAACTCTCTCCATGGGCTCTACCATAATAATTTAAAATCACTATTTTCAATTTTGGCAAAAGCAACCAGTGGACAATCTACATAATTATCATAATCAGTGATTTAAGTATTTCTGAGGCACTCATACTTGGTATCAGGGTATTAATAATCTAGTAGAAAAATATTTTTTAACTTATTTTTTTATTTTTTAAAAGATACTTAAATTACATAAGTTTTACCAAAAAAAATATAGGGATTTCCATATGCTTTGCTCCCGACACTTCCCACATCCTCCCACATAAACAACATCCTTCATTACTGTGCACATTCATTGCAATTCATAAACACATCATGGGACATTGCCACTGAGCATGGACCATAGTTTATATTGTAGTTTACACTCTCTCCCACACAATTCTACAGGTTACAGGAAGATATAAAATGGCCTGTATCTCTCATTGCAATGTCATTCAGGATGATTCCCAAGTCCCAAAGAAGCCCCTGTATTACACCTGTACTTCCCTCTTCCTGCCCCCAGAGCCCCCAGTGGCCAGTGCCTCCACTTCAATGTTGTAATTTCTTCCATTGATAGAATCACAATAAGTCTATAGTAAAATACCTGTAAGTCCCTTCTAGTTAATAGTTCATTCCCTAATCCTGAGGATTCTGAGATGGTGATGTCCAGTCTACCTCTAATTGAGAGGAGCTTTGATCCCATACAGCCAATTGATGGGACTTTCTTTCTTGTGGTTGTGGGCTTTCTTATTTCCTTTGTATGGCAGTTGTCAATCCTTACCTCCTTGTTAGTTGTCCTGGGTGAGACAAATAAAATGGAGAGTAGGTGTTGCAACTTTCTGAGGCTCAGTGCCCAGTTGGCACATAGATAGCCCAAAGATTCCATTTTCTTGTACGTACACTTACAAACCCCACCACCAAGTATAGGTTTAGATAGAAAGGACAGATGAGCCATGTGTAGGGAAGCTATAACTGAGTCCAACTCTGTCACTCTCAGGAGCACAAACTCCAAAGTAGGGCTCACTGGCTAGACACCAAACTCTGGGGCTATCTGCCCTGGCCATAGGCCCTGGGTGTCTCCAGAACCCTCAGGAGCCCCACTATTTGGGACTACCTTTCCCCCAGCATGGGACATGACTCTCAGGGATTAGCCTCCCTGGCACTGAGGATTTACTACCGAGCACCAATTAGCAATGTAATTGGAAAAAGACCTCAAATAAAAAGGAGAAAAGGTAAAGACAAATGAGTTTGTATGGCTAAGAAACTTCAAAGTGAGTTGGGAGGTCATCCCAGAGGTAATGCTCATGCACATCTCAGCAGGATTTCAGACTGCCAAAGTGGATACTACCCTAAAATAAAATTTAACCACTACCACACACCATGATGATTTATTACATAAAGGTAGAATAAAAACCTAAATTATGAAGAGTAAACTATTAAATTTGTGGAAGAAAATATAGAGGAAAAAAACTTCAAAATAGGAAATTTTATATCACCCATAAATAAGAATAATGAAATAGACTATAAACACCAGATACAAATTTACCATAAACAATAAATAGAAAAGTATAAACTTTGGGGTATATTTGTGATTTTTGAAAACTGATAAATCATTTATATATAAACATAAATCTATGTAATTCTAAGTAATACATTCAAAGTAAGAAATAGCAAATTCAAGAAGGAGGAACCAAATGGCAAAAAAGAAAACACCATTATCATCATCATCATCATCATCCACATCTTAATCATCATCATCATGATCATCAATATCTTCATAGGTTTCTTTTTTTTTTTAAAGATTTTATTCATTTATTCATTTATCCCCCCCTCGCTGCCCACACTCGCCGGGTCAGCCAACCACGCCGTGCGGGCGGGCCTGCCCCCACCAGGAGGCCCCAGGAACCGAACCCGGGGCCTCCCACATGGTAAACGGGAGCCCCACTGATCGAGCCACAGCCGTCTCCCCATAGGTTTCTTAATCACCTTCATCATCACCACCTCCATTACCATCATCTCCACCACCATTATTGGGGAAATATAATGAAAAGCAAAACCTTCTCCCAACTCACAAGAAAATCTCTTGACAAAAGTAGAAGAGTTAAGAAAAACAATTTTATTATTAAATAAGCATTATATGAGAATGCGATCCATCATAGGGAATCCACAAAAGATATTTCAAAGAAAGAAGATAATTTCACCAGTATTATTTACAAGCAGATAAAAACACAATTTACACATGTTCTCAAAATAAACTGTTCCTCAAGCAAAAGTGCTTGACTGCATCATTTGTCATACATGGTTCATCTTAAATTTACCTGGTAATTGGGGTCGCCTTTGTGTTTGCTAATTGCTTTTATCCAAAGGAATGGTACAACATTTCATGGATCCATAGTAGGTAGATAGTTAAAATTTGGAGCCAGAAACAAAAGTTAAACTCCCATAGATAGAGGGAGATAAGGGCCCTACCTTCCTTGATGTTAACATTTCAGAGAGCTTGTTGGAGGTCCTTGAGAAAGACATTCCTGGTTTGCAAAACTGGCAAAATGCTTCTTTTGGGTTTAAAAAGATTTATGTATATTTCACATGGGCAAAGGAAAGCTTTACAACTACAAATTTTCTTAAGAATGCTCTAAGGAAAAGAAAGGGATAGGGATTTCTTTCTCTTTTTGTACCAGAGAAAATTTGTTTTTCTTTTTCAACGTGTAGTTACATTGATACCAGCATACCCTTGATCATTATATTCATTAGGACCAAAATAATCATTTCATCACCATCACCATGTCAATCATTATCCTCCCCAATATCATCTTCATCTCCACCATCCTCATCACCATTATCATCATCAACATTATCATCATCTCCATTTTACAAGGGAGGGAAATACAGTGACCTTAAGATACCTGCCCATGGCCACACAGCTAGCATGATATAGGGCCAGGATAGCTTGGTACTCCAGCTAAAGTGCTTAATCACTTTTAGCCTTCTATGCTAGTACCTTTGGTAATTATAAGGAAAATTTAAAAAAAAGAAATCAAGACACAGCCCCCTACTGTGAGTTGTGACTGATAAATGCTATCTCAAGGGAAGTAGAGAAGAATGGTTAAATGGTCAAATTTTTGGCTGACAAAATATAACCTCTACTCTGATGACAATAAGTGTCTTTGAAGAGAGAATTATACTACCTATTTCAGACGTGTTTGAGGGAATTAAATCAGATATCAAATGATAACTCCCTTAGCACTGGCCCTTTTTCATTGAAAAGCATTCAACCAAAGTTAAAGTTCTTGGAAATAATTATGACAATGGTTGCTGGGTAGTGGTGTTTGAAGTGAAGATGGATCACAGTTGGAACAGAATTCAATGGTAAGTATAGTGAGATGTTAATAGCCATCTGAAAATTCTAACCTCTGTTATTCACATCCAGAGCTAATTATTCAAGAATATTTATTGATTTTTCTCATATATGAATGTTCCATTCTAGGTTCTCCTGTGAAACTTAAGAAGATGCCAAGATAGTTAAGATATCTTCCCTTGTGAATCTTACAGTGTGGGGGAAGACAGACATTCAGATTATGAGAAGAGTGGTTCCCAATGCACATCTACAAATTTTCCATCATTAGTCCAAGAAAATGATTCTTCATAAAAGCCCTGGGAGACCTTATATTAGCAGCATCCTGAAAATAGTCTTCAGACTGAAGCTCCCAGCAATGCCCAAGGAAGATCATTCACACATGAGGTGGACAAAGAATCAAGACTAAACAGTTTCACATCACCTGGTTGAGTCTAGACACAGAAAGTATGCCAGGAAATGGAAAGAGAGGGATTCAAAGGCCAATCAAAAGACATGTATGGACTTTTATTCTGAGTTTCCATAGCACTTCTGTGATCAGTACTGTCTCCAAGGACCAGAAGCAGATTGGATGACCAAGTCTTCTTTCTGACCTCCATCTGACTTTTTCCTTCCATTTTACTCCCATATCACTTATTGTGTGTCTGGAATACATTTTTAAAAAAACAAGGAAAAGAAGTATCAGAAACTATCAAGTCTTGCAACTTTGCTTTGGCCAGGAAGGATGTAGTAAAATGCAAAACATATAAGTTAGCAGAGAGATTGTGCATCCAGGACATCTACTCTTTAAAACTAGGTGTTCCCAAATTAAAATTAACTGAAAGAATGGGTATATTCTAGACTAAATGAAAGCTCCTAATTATTTCTAAAATTTAGTCTGAGACATAAAGAAACACAGGCTTTGGGTACTAGAGAACAGAAGTGAAATAATGAAAATAACAAAAGTCAAAGGGAAGGAGTAATTGTTCAGAATTGGTGGAGGTATCAGGTCTGATTGGGAGATTCATGGAAGCTGGGGAGACAAATGAAAATCTGAACACTTGAAAATGAGAAATCACAAAAGAGGTAAAGCAAATTTCAAATGGGTAGAGTCAAATGCGTTATGGTAATTTGACTGATTGGCATTGAGCTATTCATTTCCCATCCAGACATTCTGGATGCCATAATTTTGTAATCAATAAATAACTTTGGTGATAATGCTTTTTTTTTTTTTAATAGCCACAGAAGTAGTGTTAGCGTGAGAAAAAACTAGGTGATACAATCTGTGAGGAATGTGGCATATTGTTTCAGGGACAGGCTACAAGGAAGGGTTAATGGGTAGTGAAGCCTGAAACTGGATAGATTAACATCTGTAATATGTAACAGAGTAACAATGAGGATACCCACCATACTTCTGGATAATACAGTGCAGGGGAAAATTGGACAGACAGCATTTGAGATGGCTGCAGGGTACTCAATATCATCAGTGGAAGGTTTCAGTTAAAGCAGGAAGGAGAAAGGAAAGTTTAGAGAAGAGATTTAAGACACTCTTTTTTTAAAATTAATTAATTTTTTATTGTGGGTAAAAATCAAAATTTTCAAACTACATACCAATATTTGTAAAATGATATATAAATATATATGCATTTGCTTACAAAAATGTTATTTATATATATAAATATATTTTAAGAGGTGCTTAGATTACCCAAAATATTACACAGAACCCACTGGAATTCCCATGTTGCCCACCTCACACCTCCCACCACATCCCACACAAACATCTCCCACAAGTGTGGCCCACCACCCTCAATGGACTTACACATCCTGGGGCCTTGTCATCAACCATAGATCACAGTTCATATCGTAGACCACACTCTCTCCCACACAGTGCTGAGTGGTGTGTGTTGATTTAAAATGGCCAATGATGCTGGTGGTCTTTGTTTTCCAGAAGATGTAATAGAAGACTTTGTTTTCCAGAGATCAGTGTAGAAGACTCTCAGATGTGGGGGAAAGGTGAGATATGGAGACAAAAATGGGATGTCCATAGAGTGTTATGTTGAACTGTGACTTGGGTCTAGATGGTGGTGGCTGAGTTATAGATACAGACTAAGGGCACATGGGTACCGGGAGCCGTGGGATTAGCCCCCGTGGTCTCAAGGCATAAGGTCATGGTGTGTTTGTGAATACTGGTAGGGAGGGATGGTTGGTTGGTAATAATATCTTTATTCCTACTGAAAGAACCTTGTAGGCCTATGAAAAGCTGGCTCAGTATCATATATAGGTCTTCTTCTTGTTCCTTACAAGAGGACAGGTGGTCTTTCTCCAGGAAGGTTGTACTCCATGTGGAGTACATTTAATGAAATGTAAAAGATCCTATATTGTGTCCCTATAATGTAGGGTGCCATTATTTAAATCTTCCCTTATTCATGAATATTTATTTTTCACATTTTAAAAAGTATTTAATTCATGTATCCAAATCTCTTGTTACATGTGCAGATGTTATTTTTGAATTGATATCAGGAAATGAATTTTGGTGGATGAAGGAATATTGATTGTATATATTAATAAAGATGGAAAAATTTCCAACTATTTGCATTTTAACACTTGATTTGAATGTATATTTATCTATACATTATAATGGAGATTATAATTTTGATTTAAATTTCCTTTTTGGTGTTGGTACACTCATTTTTTTATTATTATTTGAGAAACTGTAGGTTTATAGATAATTCATGCATAAAAGAGTTTTCATATACCACTCTATTTTAAGCATCTTGCATTTGCATTATACATTTATTACAATTGTGTCCATTAAATTATATGTAAGGTATTTTTTCTTTATTTAACTAAGTTATTTAAAATTGTGTGTTTTTAAATTAGCCATGTCTTTCTATGTTATGTCTTTATTTTCTAATTATATTATTGTAATTGCTGAATAAGAACATGATTTCTCATTTAGAATACCTGTTTCCATTTTAGGTTTTCTTTGTGTACAATAAAATGTTGTTTTAGTTTGCCAAAGGCTGCCAAGGCAATATACCAGAAATAGGTTGACTTTTACAATGGGGATTTATTAACTTAAAAACTTACAGTTCTGCAGCTGAGAAAATTTACAAATGAAGGCAACATGTGAATCTCTTTTCCTGAAGATCAGGTGCTGGCAATCCTGGGCTCCTGCCACATGGCAGGGCACAATGGCAGCCTCTGCTGGGCTCTGTCTCTTTCTCCAATTTCTGTTGCTTTCAGCAACTGGCTGCTCTTTCTAGGCTTTCTCTAACCACTTCTATGGGTGCTTTTCTCCTTGCCTCTGTGCTCTGCCTATTTCAGCCTCCAAGATTCAAAACCCTCTTTCTCAGCCTCAAGGATTTACTCTCTGTGTTGGTGGCCTTTAATTTCTTTTAAAATCCACCCTGTTTATAAAGGATGTCAAAAAATGGATTAAAACATACCCTGGGCCATGCTTTATTGAAGTAATCTATACAAACCATCTCACCTAAAATAGTTTCAGATGCACAGAAATGGATTAATTTAAGAACATATTTTTCTAAGGTCCACAAATATTCAAACTACCACAGATGTCAAGTTTAGTAAACATCACATGTGCATTTGAATAAAATATGTACACTCAGTTTGGCATCAAAATATGTTCTCTTTACAAAATATATTTCATATATGCATTCTATGAGCTATTTCTTTTTCATTATTCAAGGAGCATATAATCTTATCTCCATGGTTTGTAATTATGTGAGAGCTTTATTAGTCTTAACTGTTACTGAGAATTTGTCATTATCTCCTTGTGTGTGAAGCAATGTTGGAAGGTGAATATAAGTTCATGATTTCTACATCTTGGTAAACTTAGTGCTAGTGTGAAAAATTCCTTATTTAATCCATTTAGGGCCCATAAATTCAACAAGCCTAGAACAAAAACAAACAAACAAACAAAACAGAAAAAGAACTTGAAGAAAATGAAATTACAAAAACACAGCTCTAATGAACAGAAACACAAAAATCGTCCACAAATTTTATAGCAAATTGATTTAGCAAAGTATTAAAGACATAATATATCCTACCCAAATGGGGTATAACCGTGAATGCAAGGATTACTCAATATTAGAAAATCAGTGTAATTCACTCTCTTAACAGTCTGAAGAAGGAAAACTCTATGGCCATGTCAATAGATGGAGAAAATCATTTGATAAAATCAATATTCATTAGTGATAAATACCATGAGGAGCATATTCAACTTGATAAAAGGACTTTACAAAGATTATGCAAGTGTCAAAATGATTTCTTATGAAAGACTGAATGATCTCTGCCTTTAGGATATGGAACAAGATAAGTATATCTTCTCTCACCCATTTTATTGACCACAGCAAGTGAAAAGAGAACCATCATATACAAAGGAAGCTCAATAAGACTATAAGTGCTGATTTTTCATCTGAAACCATGGAGGCAAGAAGACTGTGGTATGACATAGTGAAGGTATGAAAAGAAAAGAAATTCCAACCACAAATTCTCTATCCAGCAAAGCTGGAATTCAGAAACAATGGAGAGTTCAAAATATTCACAGATAAACAGAAAGTAAAGACTATGCCAATAAAAAACCTGCACTTCAAGAAATGTTAAAGGAAGTTCTACAGCTTAAAAGGAAAAAACAGAAGGGAGAAAGTTGGAGGAGACTGTAAGAACAACTAAACACAAAAACAAAAATAAAAACAACATATGGTATACATAAACACAAAGAATATATGGCTGTTGTAAGAAATTCCTTGCGAGTAATAATACTGAATGTTAATGGATTAAACTCTCCAGTCAAGAGACACAGATCAGCAGAATGGATAAGGAAATATGACCCATCTATATGTTGTCTACAAGAAACCCACCTTAGTCACAGGAATTCAAGGAGGCTGAAAGTTAATGGCTGGAAAACAATTTTACAAGTAAACAATAACCAGAAAAAGGCAGGTGTAGTTATCCTATTATCAGACAAAATAGATTTTATTTTTTTTTTATTTTTTAAATTTATTTTGTACATTTAATAATTGAAAATATAAACATTAAAAACTAAAAAGTAAACACAGATGAATAAATACATACATTTCTCAATTAAATGTACTGGATACATATAAATTTTTTTGAATCAAACAATTTGTTACACAATATATTTGGTTCATAGTAATGTATTCATACAGTATTTGTCCTTTTGTGTCTGGCTTGCTTTGCTCAACATAATGTCCTCCAGGTTCATCCATGTTGTCATGTACTTTATGACTTCATTTCCTCTTATAGCTGCATAATATTACATCATGTGAATAGACCACAGTTTGTTTATCCATTCATCTGTTGATGGACACCTGGGTTGTTTCCAGCTTTTGGCAATCGTGAATAATGTTGCTATGAACATCGGTGTGCAGATGTCTGTTCATGTCATTGCTCTCAGTTCTTCTGTGTATATACCAGTAGTGGTACTGCCAGGTCAAGTGACAAGTCTATACTCAACTTCTTTAGGAACTGCTAAACAGTCCTCCATTGTGGCTGTACCATTCTACATTCCTACCAACAGTGAATAACTTTTCCTATCTCTCCACATCCCTCCAACACTTGTAGTTCTCTGTCTTTTTTAATAGTGGCCATTCTGATAGGTGTGAAATGATATCTCACTGTAGTTTTGATTTGCATTTCCCTAATCATTAATGATGTTGAGCATTTCTTCATGTGTTTTTTGCCATTTGTATTTCTTCTTTGGAGAAATGTCTATTCAAATCTTTTGCCCAATTTTTAATTGGGTCGTTTGTCTTTTTATTGTTGAGTTGTAACATCTCTTTATATATCCTGGATATTAGACCCTTATCAGTTATCTAATTTCCAAATATTTTTTCCCATTGAGCTGGCTGCCTTTTCACCTGTTTGACAAAGTCCTGTGAGGTGCAAAATGCAAAACTATTGTTAAGAGAGAAAGATGGACACTATATTTTAGGAAAAGGGGTAATCTTTCAAGAAGAAAGAACAATTATAAACATTTATGCAACTAATCAGGGCAACTCAAAGTACATGAGGCAAACACCAGTGGATACATAAATGATTCTACAATTATAGTGGGGAACTTTAATACACCATTAACATCATTAGACAGAACATCTCAACAGAGAATCAATAAAGAAACAAAGACTCTGAATAACACACTAAAGCAGTTGGACCTAATAGACATATACAGAATGCTACACTCAAATACAATGGGATATACATTCTTCTTGAGTGCACATGGATCATACTCCAAGATAGACCGCATGCTAGGCCACAAAACAACTATCAATGAATTCAGAATGACTAAGATTATGAAAAGTAATTTCTCTGACCACAATGGAAAGAAATTGGAAATCACTAGGGGCCAGAGAACCAGATTAGGCACAAAGATATGTAAGCTAAACAACACATTCTTAGACAAAGAGTGGGTCAAGAAGAAATCTGAAGAGAAATCAGTAACTACCTTGAAACGAATGAAAATGACAACACAACATATCAAAACCTGTGGGATAGAGCGTAAGGTGTACTAAGAGGAAAACTCATAGCCATAAATGCATATAGTAAAAAAGAAGGAAGAGCTAAAATTGAAGACCTAATTGCACACCTGTAATATTAAACAACAACAGAAAACTAACCTAAAGGAAGTAGAAAGAAGAAAATAACAAAGAGTGGAGGAGAACTAAATGGAATAAAAATAAGGAAGCACTAGAAAAAATAAACAAAACCAAAAGCTTGTTCATAGAGAAGATCAATAAAATTGACAAACCCTTAACCACATTAACAAAGAAAAAGAGAGAGAAGATGCAACACAAAATAAGAAATGAGGAAGAGGATATCACCACTGACCCCACAGAAATAAAGAGTATTATAAGAAGATTCTTTGAAAAATTAATATGCTCTCAAGAATGATAATTTAGAGGAAATGGACAAATTCCTAGAAACTCATAAGCAGCCTACATTGACAAAATAAGAAATTGATGAACTCAACAGTCCAATTAAAAGTAAAGAGATAGATGCAGTCATCAAAAATTTCCCAACTAAGAAGTGCCCAGGACAAGATAGCTTGCTACACATGTGAATTTTACCAAACATTCCAGGAAGAGCTAACACCAATCCTCTTAAGCTCATCCAAAAACAGAAGTAGAAGGAAAATTGTCTCATTCTATGATGCCAACATTACCCTAGTACCAAAGGCAAACAAAGATACTACAAGAAATGAAAATTAAAGTCCCATCGCTCTAATGAACCCAAATGCTAAAATCCTTATCATAATACTTGCTAATCACATTCAACAACATATCAAAGGAATTGTACACCATGACCTAGTGGGTTTCATCCTCGGAAAGCAAGGATGGTTCAAAATAAGAAAAAGCAATCAATGTAATACACCAAATAAACAAATTGAAAAACAAAAAATCACATGCATCAATAGATGCATAAAAAGCATTCAACAAAATGCAGAACTCTTTCCTGATGAAAACACTGCAAAACACAGGAATAGAAGGAAACTTTCTGCACATGATAAAGGGTATGTATGAAAAACCCAAAGCTAACATCACCTTCAAAGGTGAAATATTAAAAGGCTTCCCTCTGAGTTTGGGAACAAGACAAGTGTGCCTACTATAACAACTCCTATTTAACATTGTCCAAAAAGTACTTGCACAAGCACTGAGGAAAGAAAAATATATAAAAGGCATGGAGATTGGAAAAGAAGAAGTAAAAATTTCATTATTTGCTGATGACATGATCCTATACATAGAAAGCCGTGAGAAATCTACAACAATGCTTCTAGAACATACCGAGGAGTTCAGTAACATCGCAGGCTATAAGATCAATGCTCAAAGTCAGTAGCATTCCTGTACACTAATAATGAGGAACCTGAGGGGGAAATCAAGAAAAAAATACCATTTACAATTGTAACTAAAAGAATCAAATGCCTAGGAATAAATTTAAGTAAAGATGTAAAGGACTTTTATATAGAAAACTACAGGGTGTAGGAGGGCGCACACTGCAAGCTCCCAGAGCAAGGCGGATTGGGGATGGGGTCCTGCCCGGGGGTCTGTGCTGTGCACGCGTGGAGTGAGAGGCTTGGGACATCTATCTGCGCGGATCGGCGGCGTGGACGGAACGGTGGAGATTCGGAACATAGAAAGAAGTAAGGAAATAAAATAAGAAGAAAAACTGCCAAAGAGAAAACTTAACTCACACGCAGAACCAACAGCTAAATAAAATTCTAGAGCATAGAGAAAAGCTAATC
>JAKSZT010028212.1:3514150-3573893 GCA_026826555.1 Tolypeutes matacus | reverse complement strand
CTATGGTAAAGGGATAGAGTGTGGTTGCATGTTGGGGGATGGGGCAGATGAGTGGTGGTGTTCCTGGGTTAAGTGGTGCAGCACTGGAGGGTGGGTGAATTAGGAAGGGGCGGTTCAAATCCCCAGGGCATGTAACTGTCAATCTTGACATTCCATGGGTTGGGAGAGGGGGGTATCACGGGCCCTGGGGGGCTGGGGAGAAGGGAACAGTCAAGATCTAATGGGTTGTTTGGTGGTCATGGGGAAGGTTTTTCATTACCTTTCAGTAATGGACACAGGACATGGTAAATATCATCAAAATTATTTAACTGTAGCATCTAAATTGTAAACTATACTGTAAATCACTGACAAAAAAAAAAAAAGAAAAGAAAACTACACAACATTGTTAAAGGAAATCAAAGAAGACTTAAATAAATGAAGACTATCCCCTGTTCATAGATAAGATTAAAGATCATCAAGATGTCTATCCTATCCAAACTAATCTACAGATTTAATGCAACCCCAATAAAAATCAGCACTATATTTTTTATGGATTTGGAAAAACTAACTATAAAATTTATTTGGAAGGGTGACAGGCCCAGAATCACCAGAGACATATTGAAAAAGAGAAATGAAGCTGAAGGTATCACACTACCTCTCTTTAAAACATACTACTAAGTTAAGTGGTCAAAACTGCATGGTATTGGCACAAGGATGGAAATACAGACCAGTGGAACTGAATGGTGAGTTCTGATATAAATCCTCACATATACAGTCATCTGATTTTTGACAAGGCCACTAAGCCCACTCAGTTGGGGAGAATGACCTCTTCAACAAATGGTGCTTGGATAACTGGATATCCATATCCAAAAGAATGAGAGAGGAACACCATCTCACACCTGATACAAAAATCAACTCAAGATGGGTCAATGATCTAAATATAAAAGCTAAGACCGTAAAGACCTTGGAAGACAATGGAGCGAAGCATGTACAGAACTATATAATAGGAAATGGTTTCAGGAACTTCACACCCAAATACGAGCAGCAAAAAAAAAAAAAAATAGATAAATGGCATATACTCAAAATTAAAAACTTTTCACCTCAAAGGATATTATCAAGAAAATAAAAAGGCAGCCTACCCAATGGGAGAAAATATTTGGCAACCATATATCTGATAGGAGCCTAATATCCTGCATATATATAAAATCCTACACCTCCATAATAAAAAGACAAACAAGCCATTTAAAAAATGAGCAAGTGACCTGAAAAGACATTTCTCCAAGGAAGGAATACAAATGGCTAAAAAGCACATGAAAAGATGCTCGACATCACTAGCTATAACAGAAATTCAAATCAAAGCTCAGTGAGATACCATCTTACACCCATTAGAATGGTGGCTATTAAAATAACAGCAGACTGTAAGTGTTGGAGTGGTTGTGGAACCCTCATACACTGCTGGTGGGATTGTGGAATGGTATAACCACTGTGGAGCACAGTATGGAGGTTCCTTCAAAAACTAAGTGTAGATATTCCATATGATCCAATGATTACACTCCTGGGTATATAAACAGAAGGAAAGCAAAGACACAAACAGATATATGTCCACCAATGTTCACAGTGGCATTGTTCACTATTGCCAAAAGTTTGAATCAACCCAGGTGCTGATCAACAGATGAATGGATAAACAAAATGTGGTACAAATGTACAACGGAATATTACTCAGCCATAGAAAGGAATAAAGTGCTAACACATGGGATAACATGGATGAATCTTAAAGACCTTATGTTATATGAAGCAAGCCAGGCATTGAAGAATGAACAGTACATGATATCACTGATAAGAATTAAGGAAATTAAGCAATCTCAGAAAGCTACTGTCTGTATGTCAGGTTTACAAGAAACAGAAAGAGAAGAGTCCGTTGTGAGCCATCACACATGCAGACATAATCTATGATAAAGTGATAGAGTGTAGTTTCATTTTGAAGGGATAGGATAGGAGGGTTGTGATGTCATTGGGTTGGGTGGTGCAGGGTTGACAGCTGGGTAGATTGGGAAGGGTGGTTTAGATGGCCCAGGATACTGGGGGGAGCATTGGAGAGGGACCAGGTAAACACTGGGGATTTGTGTCTATGAGGTTGAAAGTACAGAAGTGGGAATGCTTTTATGACAATATGACAAGGAAGGGTCACTTATTTAGGGTGCTGTTTGGGGGGGGCATTTGGGACTGGTTGCACATGGAGCAGGCTTCTAGGGAGTGTGTGAGTGTCCATCCTGTCAAAATGTGTTCTATCAGTGTGTGGAGCCCCACATAATTAGCGGGAAGTAGTTGGACTCCCATTTTTTGGAGGACTGATATGTTCAGAAATAAATAGGTGGGAGTTTCTCAAGAGCAAGAGCAGTTCCTAATAAGGGAGGACAAACTAGTGTGTCAAGACCTCTTGTTGTATGTAACTATGAATTTTGTCATCCAAAGAATAAAGCCAGGGGGTTGTCATGGGCCCCAGGGTGATGGGGTGGGAGTAACAGAATAGATTAAACAGGGGGTATTTAGTGGTCAGTGGAAATGTTTTTCATAACCATATAGTGAAGGACACAGAACATGGTAAATATATCAAAATTCATAAAAGTGTAAGGTCTAAAATGTAAACCATTGACAATGTTTAGTAGCTATGTTTCATTATTTGTATATCAGTTATAACAAAGTTACCATCCACATATAAAAATGTATTAATATGCAGGGGAGGAAAGGGGCAGGTATATGAGATTCTCCAGTTTTCTGTGTGTGACTTTGCAGTGACATAAAAATTCTTTGAAAACAAAATGAAAAATAGTGAGACACTGGGGAATGAGAAGAGAAAGGTTCCATGGTACAGACTGGACACCAGATAGTGCAGTGATGATCAGCAAAATGTCAAAAACAAATTTTTAAATATATTTTTTATTTTCCTAATGTCTCAATCTTTTAATTTAATTTTACTTTAAGTTTTTTTTAATTACGTATTTAACTCCTACATTTAAATGTATCATTATTCATTCATTTTCCTATTAATTGTATTTAGCTATTGTAATGGCTTCATCTTTGAAGAAGCTTTGGATCACAGAAGGGATACAACTGGGATGGGGGAGGACTGTTGGTGTGGAGTGTCAGGGATGGGGGATGCATGGGAGGAAATTCACCAAAGCATAAATATAAGGTATAGAAAAATGTTCAAATGTTCACAGGGCATTGTTACAGTGGGTGGAGAATCAATAAATGGGAGAACACTGAATTCCCATCCTGAAGACCTCTGCCACATTCTCTAAGTGAGTAACAACAGACTCACAAGTGCAGGGACAGTGACTGGTGAAGGAGGATGATCCACTGATGGGCTCTTGATATAGATAACTAACCTTATGCATCTTTGCTCTTAAAATTGAAACAGCCTATTGTTATAGGACCAGGTAGCTTCACAGATGAATTTTACAAGTCATCCCAGAAGTAACTAACACCAACACCGCTTAAATTCCTCCAAAAATAGAAGTGAAGTAAACTTTGTCTAACTCCTTCTATGATACCAACATCACCCAACCAAATCCACATAAAGACACTTCAAGAAAGGAAAACTATAGACCAATCTCTCTAATGAACCTGGATGCTAAAATCCTCAACAAAATACTTGCCAATCATATTGAACAACACATCAAATGAATTATACACCATAACCAAGTGGGTTTCATTCCTGATATGCAAGGATGGTTCAATATAAGGATATCAATGTAGTATACCACATTATCAGATTGAAAGAAAAAAATCACATGATCCTCTCTATAGATGAAGAAAAAGCATCTCACAAGATACAGCATCCTTTCTTGATAAAAACACTTCAAAAAATAAGAATAGAAGGAACCTTCCTCAACATGTTAAAGGGTATATATGAAAAACCCACAGCTGACATCATATTCAATGGTAAAATGCTAAAGGTTTTTGCTCTAAGATCTGGAACATGACAAGGATGCCAACTATTGCTGCTCTTCTTTAACATTGTGTTAGAAGTACTTGTATGTGCACTTAGGCAAGAAAAGATATAAAAGGCATCCAAACTACAAAGGAAGAAGTAAAAATTTCACTATTTGCACCAAACATGATCCTATACATAGAAAGTCCTGAAAAATCTACAACAAATCTAAAGCTGATAAATTAGTTCAGTAAAGTGGCAGGATATAAGATCAACCTGCAAAAATCAGCAGCATTTCTGTACACCAATAAGGAGCAATCTGAGGAGGAAATCAAGAAAAAAATTCAATTTAAAATAGCAACTAAAACAATGAAATACCTACGAATAAACTCCATATTGCCAAAGAGTTACCCCCGAAAACTTTCTTGTTGTTCAAATGTTTCTTTCTAACTTAATCTCAACATATAAACAAACTACCTTTCCTCTGGCATGGGACATAACTCCTAGGGATGCCTCACTGGCACTGAGGGATTATTACCAAGCACTGACTAGGAATGCATCTGGAAAAAGACTTTGACCAAATGTGGGAAATATATAGGAATAAGTTTTATGGCTAAGATATTTCAAAGTGAGTCAGGAGGTCATTCCAGAAATTACACTTATACATGTCTCAGCAGATTTCATTGACTGTCATGGTAAACAGTGCGTCAGACAACAAGGCTGCTGAGAGTTCTATAAAGATGGCAGGCAATCTTAGGAATTCAGCATACTGTCAGTGGGCCTTCCTTTGGAATTTATTGTCCCCCATGTAACAGGGTTAGTCTCATTTTTATTTTCCCTACACTTTGCTTTTCTACCTCTTTAATTTGAAACTATCATTAGCACTATACTCATCACACATATGTCCAATAGACATAAATATATGTTCTGTTCATATGCTGGTTGAACCCTGAAAATCATTAGAGTTGCAACACCTACTTTCCATGTAATTGGAGTCACCAAGGACAACTGACAAGAGATGATGATAGACAACACCTAACCCATGGAGCATAGAATGTCTGCAACTTCAAGAAAGACAGTTCCACCCATCTGCCTTATAGGATTTAAGCACTTTTCAGTTAGAAATAGAGTAGGCATGACCATCCCAAAATCCATAAGATTGGGGAATGAACAATGGTCTAAAGTAGACTTATTATTATTATACTATATACTTAATATTGTTCTAGCAATGGAAGAACGTTTATTGTTGATATAGAGACAGTGGCCAGCAGAGGTTCTGAGGGGAAGGAGAAGGAAGAATAGGTGTAACATGGGGGCATCTCTGGGATATTGGAAATGCCATCCATGACATTGCAATGATGGATAGAAGCCATTATATCCATTAGGTGTTTTCTTAACACTTATAAATTTGTGCAGAGCAAGTGTAAACTATAAAGTAAACTATTATCCATCCTTAGTAGCAATGCATCTATATGTGTCCATCAATTGTAACAAACATACCACACTAATGAAAGATGTTGTTAATATGGAAAGTGTGAGAGGAAGAGGGGTGGAGCATATAGGAATCTCCTATATCTTTTCTGTAAGATTTATATTTTCTAAGGTTTGTTTAAAAATAAAAAATAAAAAAATAAAGAAAAGGTATGAAGGACTTGTACTCAGAAAACTACACAACATTGTTAAAGGAAATCAAAGACCTAATTATATGGAAGAATATTTCATGTTCATGGACTGGAAGACTAAACATCATTAAGATCCCAATACAAATTAGAGTAGCAATTTTTCTGAGTTGTTAATGCTTATTATGAATTTTTTTTGAAAGTGGCCCAAAATATCTAAAAACATATTTAAAAAGAAAAATGGAATAGGAAGAATCACACTAGCAGACTTTAAAACATAATACAAAGCTACAGTGGTCAAAACTAAATGGTATTGGTACAAGGCTAGATATACTGACCAATGAAACATAACTGAGACTTCTGATAAATAGTCTCACAGTCAACTGACATTAAATTCCACCAAGTCCACTCAACTAGGACAGAGTGGCTCTTCAACAAATGGTTCTTAAAACACTGAATATCCACATACAAAACAATGAGAAACAATCATACACTATACAAAAATTAACTCAAGATGGATCAAAGACATAAGTATAAGAGCCAAGACCATAAAGCTCCTAAAAGATAATGAAGGGTAGAATCTACAAGATCTTGTAGTTTGAAATTGTTTCATACACTTTAAAGCCATAGCATAAGCAATGAAAGATAAAGTAAATAATTGGGAATTCTAATTTTTTTTTAAAAAATATGCTTCAAAGGAGTTTGTCAAGAAAGTGAAAAGGGAGCTTACTCACGTTGGGGGCAAGAAGGCATTGGTTTAAGTGGGTACTCACCATCTCCTTCTCAAAAGACAGCTGATTGGGGACAGGATCCTGCCTGAGTGAGCTGTTCTGAAGGACCACAGAGGAGGAGCCTTTGGGGCATTGATCTGGAGGGATCTGGACAGGGAGATAGATTGCTCAAGATAAAACCATGCATTTTTATCCCCATGGAAATCATGGATGGCTAAGCCCCACCCTCAGGACGAAGAACTAGGGAGAGCCCCGACTTCCGCTGGACACACAGTGAGAGAGAGCATTCTCCAAAAGTGGAGGGTTCTGGAAAGGCATAGAGAGGGGTTTCCTTTCTGTGGGTTTGGTTGCCTGGATCCCCTTGGGGTTTCAGGGAGCATACCGGCCAGCTCAAAATGGCACCAGTCTGAGGGGAGAGGGGAATCTGCTAAGGGAGCCTGATTTATCTAATTACCCTGGGATACAGGGGCTTGGCCTGTGAGAGGGTGAGGTCAGCCAATATAATAGTTCCACACTGAGGACTATCAGAAAATCAACTCCCCTAAGGGAGTCAGGCAGCAGAAAGCACTTAATAAGTTTTCAAGAGACTATTTAGGGTACCCTGGGAGGACGGGGTTGTCTAGAAGGGGCTTGAAAAATCACTTCAGTGCAGTGTACTCAGTCATAAGGGTGCCATTTGAATTTCAAAAGGGAACTTAACCAGACCAGGAGAGGGGAAGGGGGATATGCTCATAGAGCTTGCTAAATCAAGCTGCCCTAGAAGAGTAAAATCTGCCAGGGAAAAGTAACTGAATAGCTTTCCAAGGGGCTAACTGACCAAATTAGAAATGTAGCTCAGTGGAGGAATTTCTGCCTTGAATATATGAGGTCCCTAGTTTGATTTCTGGCTCCTCTAAGAGTAGTGATCCACAGGGATATCTAACATCCAGCTGAGACCATAGGACAGGGAAAATATAGACATTATTCTTGTACTAGCTTCATTTGGGTCCCTTTTCAAAAAAAATAAAAAAGATTATTTAAAAATTTTTTAAACTTAGCTTACTCACTAAAACCCACCTCAAATCCTGCAGAGAGAAGCCTGCAGGGTAACTGATTGATGAACACAGGCAGCCCAAGAGGTTTCACAAGGGGCCAAGAAGTAACTCTGTTCTTCCTTAGTTTTGTTTGACTCCTTGCTTGTGTGTTTTGGGGTTTTTTTCATTTTGTTGTTGTTGTTGTTGTTTTGTTGTTTGTTTTTCTTTCCTCTTTCCCCCCACCCTTTTTTTTTAAATGAGGTGCTGCTAACTTGTTCCTTCTTTGCTGTGCTTCTCCTTCCTTGATTTCCCATTTTTTTGGTATACTGATTTTGTCTACCAACACTCTCTCTTTTCCTTCCTTCATCTTTATATCTTTTGCTTTCTGTTGTTCTTCTTAGATTCCACCTTTTTTTATTAGTCCTCAACTTTACTGGTTTTGATTTCTATCTTGTCTATTCTGCTTTCTTTATTTTTATTAACTTTTTTTCTTTCTGTCCTTTCTTTTCTATTTCTCTCTCTCCTCATCATTCTGGCCCTTTAAATCATTCCATATATTTTTCTTTATTCAGGTTCCCATTTCATTGTAGGTCCTTCACTTTTTTATTGCTATTAGTCTACACTGCTTACATGAGTTAATATTCATTTCATTAAGTCTTATATGACCCTTCTTCTAAATTTTATTATTATTTCACTTATCCTTTTTCTTTTCTAAAATCTTCATTTCTCTGGCCCTAATCTCTTGACTCAAGGGAACATAGAAAACAGCAAGAAAATAGAACAAGAAGAACAAAGTGTCAAAGACAAAACTTAACACCACACACACACACACACACACACAAAAGGAGCTAAACAAAATTTTAGGGCAGAGAAAGAAGCTAATCAAATGAATAAACCAATAAAGATAAATGATGACCAAAGGGCAACAAAAAAAATTACATACCATACAAAGAAACAGGAACACATGGACCAGTCCAATGAACAAACTGAAAACCAGAAAGAAATACAGAACATTAAGCAACTAATCAAAGCTGTCCAAACAAATATCATGGACCAACTTAATGAAGTGAAGGAAGAGATGAAGGATATTAAGAAGATACTGGGAGAACATACCAAAGAAATTGTAAACATACACAAAAAGATAATGGATATGATGGTGATGAAAAGCACAATCCAAAAAAATAAAAAAGACCCGGAATCGCATAACAGCAGATTTGAACAGGCAGAAGAAAGAATTAGTGATGTGGAAGACAGTATATCTGAAATCAAACAGATAGTAGAAGAGATAGATAAAAATATAGAAAAATCCAGTAGGGACTTAAGGATTAAACGACAAAACAAATACACAGAGATATGCAATATAGGCATCCCAGAGGGAGAGGAGAAGGGAAAGGGAACAAAAGGAGTGTGAAATGAAAAAAATAGCTGAAAAATTCCCAACCTTATTGAGGGAGATGGACATACATGTCCAGGAAGAAGCACAGCACACCCCAAAAAGTATAAATCCTAAAAGGTGTACTCCAAGACATATACTTGTCAAAGAGTGCAATGCTCAAGACAAAGGGAAAAAACTTAAGGCAACAAGAGAAAACAGAACAATCACATACAAGGGAAGCACACTAATATTAAATGCTGATTTCTCATCTTAAACCATGGATTCATGAAGACAGTGGTATGACATAGTCAATGTACTAAAAGAAAAAGAGCTTTAAGCCACAAATTCTCTATCCAGCGAAGCTGGCATTCAAAAATGATGGAGAGTTCAAAATATTCACAGATAAACATAAATTAAGAGAGTATGCCAGTAAAAACCTGCCCTTCAAGAAATACTAAAGGGGAGAGAGGCAAGATGGTGTTGGGTTAGGAGGAACTCACTGACTAGCTTTCTGAGGTTTGTGCTGTGGGTGCACAGAGAGAGAAGCTTGGGACATCTGTCTGCAAGCAGATCGATGGCGTGGACTGATCCATAGAGTTTTGTGAGTTTTAAGCCTGCCTGTGGTGGTTAACACAGATGGCTGAGCCCCACCCTCAGGAAAAAAGGCTGGTTTGAGCCATGACTCCCGCCTGGCAACCCAGTGAGAGGACCTGGTGAGAGAGGGCATTCTCCAAGAGTGGGAGGGTTCTGGTGAAAGGGCAAGAGGGATTTCCTTTCTGTGGATTTGACTGCCGGAAACCCTTTGCAGCTTGAGTGAACAAAACAGCTGAGTTGAATCAACACCAGGCAGAGGGGATGGGTAAATCTGCTGAGGAAGTTGATTTACCTAGCTGCCCAGGGATACACCTCAAACCCCACCAAGGTGCTGAGAGGGAGCATTCTCCAAGAGAGGGATGGTTCTGACAGAATGTAGAGAGGGGCTTCCCTTCTGTGAATTTGGCTGCCTGGACTCCCTCATAGCTTTGGGGAGCAGATAAGATGGCTTGAAGCAGAGCCAGGCTCAGGGGAGAGGTGAATCTACTGAAGAAGCCTGACTTACCCAGCAGCCTGGTGACACTGAGGCTTGGCTCCAGAGGCAGCAGAGGCAGCCAATTTTATCGTTCTGCACTGACAAGCATCAGAGTTTCAGCTCCCCTGGGAAGGCCAGGAAGTGGGACATGCTTGAATAGTTTCCAGTGGCCTAGTTGGGGTCCACTCAGTGAAGGGGGTTGTCTGGAAGAGGAATTATTTCGGGTCCCGTATTTCACACACACAAACACACACACACACACACACACACAAAGACAGTCACTTTAAAAATAGAAAAATGAATTCTTCTTTTTAATTTGCTTTAATAGCTAAAATCTGCCTCAAAACCTGCAGACAGAACCCTGTAGGGAAATTGATTGATAAAGACAAGCAGGCTGAGAGTTTCAAGAAGGACTCTAGAAGGAACACTGATCCCCCTTAGCTTTGTTTAGACTGCTTGCTTCTATTGGTTCTTTGGTTTTCCTCTGTTTATTTGTTGTCTCTTGCTTTTCTTTCCTCTTTCCTTCCCCCTTTCTTATTTCTTTCATTTTTTTTTAAATTAGGTGCTGCTAGGTTGTCTCTTCTTTGCTGTGCTACAATTTCAGTGATTTCACATTCTCTGTCTATATTGATTTTGTATCCCAAGTTATCTCTAATCCTTCCTTCATCTTTCTGCCTTCTGTTTTCTGTTGTGATTCTTATATACCATGTTTTTTCATTAGCCCACAACTTAAGGGTGTCAATTTCTATTGTGTTTTCTTCTTTTTTTATTAATATTAACTTTTTCCTTTCAGCCCTTTCTTTATTTTTCTCTCCCTCCTCATCATTCTAGCCTTCTAAATCATTATATATATATTCCTCTACTTTTCCCAGTCCATTGTAGGTACTCCACTTTTTTCCCTACTACTCTACACTGCCTGCATGAGTTAAATATTCATTTCACTAAGTTTTATTTGGTCCCTCTTCTAACTAGTATCAATATTACTATTATCCTTCTTCCTTTCTCACATCTTTTGATTCCTCCAACACTAATATTTTGCCTTCAAGGTAACATAGAGAGAAGCAAGGAAATAAAATAAGAAGAAAAAGTGTCAAAGAGAAAACTTAACACACAAACAGAACCACCAGCTAAATTAAACTCTAGAGCAGAGAAAGAAGCTAATCAACTGAAAAAACACCATCAAGATAAAATGATGAGTAGAGGGCAACAAAAAATTACAAACCACAATGAGAAACAGGAAGACATGGACCAGACCAATGAACTAACTAAAAAACAGGAAGAGATGAAGAACATTGAACAACTAATCAAAGCTTCCCAAACAAATATCATGGACCAACTTAATGAAGTGAATGAAGAGATTAAGGATATAAAGAAGACACTGGGAGAATATATTGAAGAAATGTAAACATACGCAAAAAGATAATGGATATGATGGTGATCAATGGCACAATCCAAGAAATCAAAAAGATGATGGATTCATGTAACAGCAGATTTGAACAGGCAGAAGAACTAGTGATGTGGAAAACAATACATCTGAAATCAAACTGATAGTAAAACAGATAGACAACAAAATAGAAAAAATCCAGCAGGGGCTTGCGGATTTAACTGACAATGCAAAATGCACAAACATACGCATTATGGGAATCCCAGAAGGAGAAGAGAAGGGAAGGGAACAGAGGGAGTGTTGAAGGATATAATGGCTGAAAACTTCCCAACCCTATTGAGAGAGATGGATGTGCAGATCCAGAAAACACAGCACACCCCAAAAAGTAAAAATCCCAAAAGGTAAAATCCAAGACATATACTTGTCAAAATATCCATTGCTCAAGACAAAGAGAAAATACTCAAGGCAGCAAGAGATGAGAGAACCATGACATACAAGGGAACCACAATAAGATTAAGTGCTGATTTCTCATCTGAAACCATGGAGGCAAGAAGACAGTGGTATGACATAGTCAAAGTACTAAAAGAAAAAAACTCCCTGCCACGAATTCTCTATCCAGCAAAACTGGCACTCAAAAATGATGGACAGTTCAAAATATTCACAGAACAGAAATTAAGAGTGTATGTCAATAAGAAACCAGCACTTCAAGAAATACTAAAGGAATTTTTTCATGTTGAAAGGAAAAAACAGTTAAAAAGACAAAAACAGAAACAAAACAACATATGACATACAGTAACCCAAACAAAATATGGCTGTAGTAAGAAATTTGTTGTGAGTAATAACACTGAATGTTAATGGTTTAAATTCACCATACAAGAGACACAGACTGACAGAATGGATAAGGAAATATGAGCCATCTATATGCAGTCTACAAGAAACCCACCTTCAACCCAGGGATTCAAGAAGGCTGAAAGTGAATGGCTTGAAAACAATTTTACAAGGTAAAAATAGCCAAAAAATGGCAGGAGTAGCTATTCTAATATCAGACAAAATAGACTTTAAATGCAAAACTATTGTAAGAGACAAAGATGGACACTATATATTAGTAAAAGGGGTAATCTTTCAAGAAGAGAGAACAATCATAAACATTTATGCACCGAATCGGGGTGCCTCAAAATACATGAAGTAAACTCTGTAAAAAATAAGTGGAGAAATAAAAGTCTCTTCAATTTTAGTGGGGGACTTTAATACACCATTATCATCATTAGACAGATCATCTAGACAGAGAATTAATAAAGAAACAAAGTCTCTCAACAATACATTAGAGGAACTGGACTTAATAGACATATACAAAACACTACACAAAAATACAGCAGGATTTACATTCTTCTCGAGTGCACATGGTTCATACTCTAAGATAGACCACATGCTAGGCCACAGAACAACTCTCCATGAATTCGGAAAGATTGAGATTATACAAACTAATTTCTCTAACCACAAAGGAATGAAATTGGAAATCACTAGGGGCCAGAGATTCAGATTAGGCACAAAGGTATGGAGGTTAAACAACACACTCTTTGACAAACCGTGGGTCAAGGAGGAAATCTCAAAAGAAATCAATAACTTACTTGAAACTAATAAAAACAATGACATAACATATTAAAAACCTATGGGATGCAGCAAAAGCTGCCATGAGAGGGAAATTCATAGCCATAAATGCAAATATTAAAAAGGAAGAAAGAGTTAAAATTGAAGACATAAGTGCACACCTGGAGGAATTGGAAACACAACAAAAAATTAACCCCAGAGGAAGTAGAAAGAAGGAAATACCAAGATTGGTGTGGAACTAAATGAAATAGAAATTAAGAAAGCCCTAGAAAAAGTAAACAAAACCAAAAGCCACTTTGGCGAGATCAGTAAAATTGAAAAACCCTTCACAATACTAAAAAAGGAAAAGAGAGAGTAGATGGAAATACACAAAATAAGAAATTAGGAAGCAGACATAGCCATGGACCCAACAGAAATAAAGAGTATCATAAGAGGATACTTTGAAAAATTATATGCCAACAAGAATGATAAATTAGAGGAAATGGACAAATTCCTAGAAACCCACTCACTAGTGCCTACATTTATGAAAGAAGAAATTGATGAACTCAACAGTCCAATTAAAAGTAAAAAGAGAGACTCGGTAATCAAAAACCTCCCAATTAAGAAGAGCCCAGGATCAGATTGCTTCACAACTGAATTCTACCAAACATTCTGTAAAAAGCTAACACCAATTCTGTTTAAGCTCTTCCAAAAAATAGACATAGAAGGAACATTGACTAACTCATTCTATAGTGCCCAAATTACCCTAATACCAAAGCCAAACAAAGATGCCACAATAAAGGAAAATTACACTGATGCAAGGAAAAGATATAAAAGGCTTCCAAATTGGAAAGGAAGAAGTAAACATTTCACTATTTGCAGACATAATCTTATGCACAGAAAACCCTGAGAAATCTGCAACAAAGCTTTTAGAATTTATAAAGGAGTTCAGTAAAGTCACAGGCTATAAGATCAATGCTCAAAGATCAGTAGCATTTCTATACACCAATAGCAATCAATCTGAGGAGGAAATCAAGAAAAAATACCAGTTACAATAGTAATTAAAAGTATCATATACTTAGGAATAAATTTAACTAAAGATGTAAAGGACTTATATGCAGAAAACTATACAATGCTGTTAAGGAAATCAAATAAAACTTTAAAAAATGGATGAATAATCCCTGTTCATGGATAGGAAGACTAAACATTATCAAGTATCTATCCTACCCAAACTAATCTACAGATTTAATGCAATCCCAATAAAAATCAACACAGTATATTTTAAGGAATTGGAAAAACTTACAAAATTTATTTGGAAGAGTAAGAGGCCATGAATCTTTAAAGATATATTGAAAAAAAAATGAATTAGAAGGTATTACACTACTTGACTTTAAAACATACTGCAAATCTACAGTGGTTAAAACTGCATAGTTAGACCTACAGATCAATGGAACGGAGCATTCCAATATAGATCCTCGCATATACAGTCATGTGATATTTGAGAAGGCCACCAATCTCACTCAGTTGGGAGAGAATGGCCTCTTCAACAAATGGTGCTTGGAAAACTGGATATCAATATCCAAAAGAAGGAGAGAGGAACACCATCTCACACCGTATACAAAAATGAACTCAATTTGGATCAAAGATCCAAATATAAGAGCCAAAACCATAAAGACCTTGGATGATAATGTAGGGAAGCATCTACAGGACCTTGTAATAAGAAATGATTTCATGAACTTCACACCCAAAGTGTGAGCAGGAAAAGAGTAATAGACAAATGGGATACCCTCAAAATTAAAAACTTCTGCACCCAAAGGACATTGACAAGGAAGTAAAAAAGCAGCCTCCCTAAAGGGAGAAAATATTTGGTGCCATATATCCAGCATATATAATAAATCCAATATTGTGAAAGGAAAAAACACAGCTTTTAAAAAATGTGCAAGAGATTTGCATAGATACTTTTCCAAAGAAAAAATACAAATGTCTAAACACCACATGAAAACATGCTCAACACTGCTAGGTATTAGGGAAAAGCAAATCAAAACTATAATGAGATATCATCTTATACCTATTAGACTGGTGGCTATAAAAAAAACAAAAAAAAACCAAGACTATAGGTATTGGAGAGGATGTGGAGGAAAGGGAACACTCAGTCACTGCTGGGGGGAATGTAGAATGGTACAGCCATCATGGAGGATATATTGGCAGTTCAACAGGAAAATAACTATAGAACTGTCATGTGATCCAGGAAACTTGTTTCTCGGTATACACTGAGAAGAATTGAAAGCAGGTACAAAAGCAGATATATGTACACAAATGTTCTTAGTGGGCATTATTCACTATTGCCAACAGTTGAAAGCAAACCAAGTGTCCAAAAACAGATGAATAGATAAGCAAATTTTGGTATATACATACAATGAAATATGACTCAGCTTTAAGAAGAAATGCTGTATTAACCCAAGGGACAACATAGATGAATATTGAAGACCTTATTTATGTTGAGTGGAGTAAGTCAGTCACTGAATGAGAAATATTATATGACATCACTGATATGAATTAAGCAAATTGAGCAGACTCACAGAGTTAGAGTCTGAAAATAGGTTACCAGGTGACAGAAAGAGTGTAGTGGGAGGTGAGCCAATGCTCAATATGGGCAAAATCTATGCTAAGGTGGAAGAATTGGTTGGACATTGGATATTGCTGATAGTGGTGCAGTGTTGTGATTGGGTTCAAAGGTGCAGGAATTTGAGGGGCATTAAAGTGGGGGCTTGTGTTGGACTATCCATGAAAATTGGGGGAGGGTTGGAGAAAGGAGCAGGTGAACTCTCGGGATATGCATGTCTGTTGTTAAAACAGTAATGGTGGGAAAGTTCTTTTGGCAAATATGGCAGGGGAAGATTACTGGTGCAGGGCATCAGCAGTGAGGTGATATTTAGGATAGGGAACACGTTGGTCATGCCTCTATGGAATATTAAAGTTTTAATCTTGTCACAGTAAGTTATCTCTGGGTGGAGACTGACACAGTAAACAAGAAAATATTAAACTCCCATCTTGGGAAGTACTACTTCTCAGTTACCAGTGCAGGAATTTCTCATGATCATAGACAGTGCCTAATAAAAGAAAACAGACCAATATATCAAGCCCTCAATATTATTGCATGTAACGACAAAACCTTATTCTTCAAAAATGAGAGTTCCAGCAAGATGGCATCAGCTTAGGCGTGCACTCCCCAGGTCTCTCACAAAAAGCAGCCGAGAAGGGGCAAAATCATACCTCAGTGGGCTGTTTTGGGAACTCACAGAGCAGAAGGTTTCAGGGCATCTATTCTAGAGGAAACTGGACAAAGAGATAAAGAGCCCAAGGAAAACCATGAGTTTCACAACCCTGTGGCTGGAAACAGCAGTCAGCTAAGCCGCATCCTCAAGGGAAGAAGTCTCCACAAATCTCCTGACTCTCACCAGCCACCAAGTGGGATGAAGCATTCTCTGGGAGGAAGAGGGTTCTGTTGAAGGGTGGAGAGGGTTGTCTTTTCTGTGTGTTTGGTTACCTGGGCCCCCTTTGACCTTTGGGGAGCATACCAACTCGCACTGAGGCAACCTGTAGAAGAGCCGAGAGGGAAATATGCTTAGGCATCCTGACACATCCAGCCACCCTGGGAGAGGGGAACTTGGGCTGAAAGAGGGTGAAGACAGGCAACAGACTAGTCTGGCACTGAAAACTATCAAAATTACAGCTCCCCTAATGGAGGCAAATGGTAGGAAGCCTCAATAAGCTTTCAAGGGTCTATTTAGGGTCCCTTGGAAAAATGAGGGTCATGGAAGAGTGTCAAGTGGTTTCTTTTTGGTGAGTTTGGTCACCAGGGTCTGATTTTAGTCTGAGAAGGGAACTGGATCTGACAGGGAGGAGGGTTTCCACTGACACAGGCTGTCACGTCCAGCTGCCATGAGAGAGAAAGCAATTAGAATAGAAAGGGGACAGGGACAGACAGGTGCCTAATCAGCAGGACTCAGGCCAACTGCAAAGATTGTAACCTGCCTGAGGGAACGTGGGTGGATAGGTTTCCAAAAGGCTAACTAACCTAAGAAGAAAGTTTAGCTCAGTGGAGGAATTCCTGCCTTGAATATATGAGGTCCCTTGTTCAATTCCTGGTTCTTCTTAGAGAAGTGATCCACTGGGTTATCTCAATTCCAGCTGATACTTTATGACAGGAAACATATAGATATTCTTTTTGTATTAGCTTTTCTTAGATCTCTTATTTTTCTTTAAAAAGTTTCCTTTTTTTAACTTAACTTAGTTTACTTGCTAAAATCTAGTTCAAAACCTGAGAGATAGTAGGCAGAGTGTAATTGATTACCATCTGCCTGGGAAACTCCTTCAGATCCTAAGAGGGAAGGCTGTTTTTCCATGATTTTTGTTTGTGTGCTTATTTGTTTGTTTTTCTTTTAAAATCCTATTTCTCCTCCCTTTTTTCCTATTTAGTTGCTGCTATCTTGTTTCTTCTTTTTTGTGTTTCCCCTTTGTTTCCCTTTTCTGTTTACCAGTTTTGTCTAACTACACTAATTCTTTTCCTTTCTCCATCTTTCTATCTTCTGCTTTCTGTTGTTCTTTTATTCCACCACTTTTTGTTTGATCTTCAAATTTTCTTATTCTAATTTCTCTCTCCCTTTTTCTCCATTTACTTTCTATTTTTTACTATTTTTCTTTTTTTCTTTTCTCTTTCCCTCTCTTTGCTTCATTCTGGACTTTTAATTCATTCTATATATTTTTCACTGTTAAGTTTCTCATTTCATTTTTGTACTCCACTTTTTAATTCTTATTCCTCTGCAATTCTTAATCATGTTAATTACTCATTTTCCTAGATCTTGTACTGTTCCTCTTTTACCATTTACTATTATTCTTTTCTCTTCTTCTTTCCTTTCCTCTGGCCCTAATTTTTCTTCAAAGGAATATAAACAACAGCAAGGAAATAGAATAAGAGGAATGAAGTGTCAAAGTGAAAACTTACTACATAAACAGAAACAACAAAATAAAACCCTAGATTAGAAAGAGAAGTTAATCAACTGAACAAACCAAACAAGATAAATTGGTATCTAGATAACAACAACAACAAAATTACAACCCATGCTAAGAAACAGGAAGACATGGCCAGTCCAACAAACCAACTAAAAAACTGGAGATGCGGAATATGGAACTAATCAGAGATGTCCAAACATATATCATGAGAAAAATTAATGAAGTGAAGGAAGAGATTGAGGATATAGAGTAGGCACTGGGAGAACACACTGAAGAAATTGTAAAAGTACAAAACAAAGAAACAGATATGATGGTGGTGAATGGATCAATACAAGAAATAAAAAATACACTGGAAGCACATAAAAGCAGATTTGAACATGCAGAGGAAATAATCAGTGATGTGGAAGACATTATAGGTGAAATCAAACAGATAGTAGAAAGGGATAGATAGAATGATAGAAAAAAAACAGGGATTTGAATGACAACATGGAACACATAAACATACACATTATAGGCATCCCAGAGGGAGAAAAGAAGGAAAAGGGTACAGAAGTTGTGTTGGAGGAAATAATGGCTGAAAACTTCCAAACCCTATTGAAGAACATGGATGTATATGTCCAGTGCACAGTGAAACCCTAACAGTGTAAATCCTAGCAGGCCTACTCCAAGATATATACATGTGAAATTGCCCAATGCTGAAGACAAAGAGAGAACACTGAAAATAACAAGAGAAAAGAGCACTAAAACATACAAGGGAAGCTCAATAAGATTAAGCAGTGATTTCTCATCTGAAACCATGAAGGCAAGGAGGCATGATATAGTTAAGGTGTAAAAAGAAAACAACTACCAGCCAAGAACTCTCTATCCAACAAAATTGGCATTCAAAAATGAGGTAGAGGGAAGCGGCTGTGGCTCAATCAGTAGGGCTCCCGTTTACCATATGGGAGGCCCCGGGTTCAGTTCCCAGGGCCTCCTGGTGAGGGCAGGCCCATCCGCGCGGCGTGGTTAGCTGACCCAGCGAGCACAAGCAGCAAGGGGGGGATAAATGAATAAATAAATAAATAAAAATCTTTAAAAAAAATAAAAAAAAAATGAGGGAGAGTTCAAAATATTCACAGGTAAACAGAAATTAAGACAGTATGGCAATAAGAAACCTGCACTTTAAGAAATACTAAAGGGAGTTCTGCAGGTCAAAAGGAAAAAACAGCAGAGAGAAAGTTGGAGGAGATTGTAAGAACAACTAAACAGATAAGAAGAAAATAAAAACAACACATGACATATATAAACCCAAAGAAAATATGGCTAATATAAGTAATTCTTTGGCAGTAATAAAATTTTGTGTTAATGGATTAAACTCAGCAATCATAAACATTTAAGCACCTAAGCAGAGCAACTCAAAATACATGACACAAACACTGGAAAAAATAAGAGGAGAAATAGATGCCTCCACAATTATAGTGAGGGACTTTAATACACCATCATCTCCTTTAGACAAAACATCTCTACAGAGAATCAATAAAAGAACAAAGACTTTGAATAGTACATTAGATGGTCTAGACCTAATAGGCATATACAGAAAATTACACCCAAATACAGAAGGTTATACATTCTTCTCAAAATCACATTGATCATTCTTAAGGATAGACCACATGCTAGACTACAGAACAATTCTCAAATGAATTCAGAAAGACTGAAATCATACAAAGTAATTTCTCTGACAAAGTCAGAGAAATTATGGAATGAAACTGGACATCCATAAGGGGCCAAGAACCAGATCAGGCACAAAGATATGAAAGTTGAACAACACACTTTTGGACAAACAGTGAGTCAAAGAAAAAATCACACAAAAAAATCAGAAACTACTTTGAAACAAATGAAAGTGACAACAATATGTATCAAATCCTGTGAGATGCAGCAAAAGCTGTACTGAGAGAAAATTCCTAGCCTATATTAAAAAAGAAGAAAGAGCTAAAATTAAAGACCTAACTGCACATATGGAGTAATTAGAAAAATAACAACAAACTAACCCCAAAGGAAGGAGGAAGTAGGCAATAACAAAGATCAGAGCAGAACTAAATGAAATTGAAAATAAGAAATCTCTAGAAAAAAATAAACAAGACCAAAAGCTGTTCTTCAAGAAGATCAATAAAATGGACAAATCCTTAGCTAGAGCAGCAAAGAAAAATAGAGAGAACCTGCAAATACATAAAATAAGAAACGAGGAAGGAGTTATCATGTCTGACCCCACAGAAATAAAGACTATCATAAGAGGATACTTTGAAAAATTATACAGGAACAAAGTGGGTAATTTAGAGGAAATGAACAAATTCCTAGAAACACACAAGCATCCTACATTGATGAAAGAAGAAATTGATGAATTTAACATACTAATCACAAATAATGAGTTAGAATTAATCATCAAAAACTTCCCAACTAAGAAAAGCCCAGGACAGGACAGATTTACAGGTGAATTCTACCAAACATTCGGGAAAAACTAACACCAAACCTGCTTAAACTCTTCAAAAAAAATAGAAGTGGATCGAACATTGACTAATTCTATGATGCCAACATTACATTAATACCAAAGCAAAACAAAGATGCCACAGGAAATGAAAACTATAAACTAATCTCTCTAATGAACTTAGATGCTAAAATTCTCAATTAAATACTTGCTACTCATATTTAACAATATATCAAACAATTGATGCACCAAGACCACGTGGGTTTCGTGCAGGGTATGTAAGTATGATTCAAAATAAGAAAATCAATATAATATACCACATAAACATTTTGAAAGAAAAAAAAAAACCCAGTAACCTCTATAGATGGAGAAAAAGCATTCAAAACACTTTCCTGAATAAAAACACTACCAAAGATAGGAATAGAAGGAAATGTCCCCAACATGATGAAGGTTACTATGAAAAATCCACAGCTAAGATCATATTCAATGGAGAAATCTTTTTTTTTTTTTTTATTATGGGTAAAAATCAAAATTCTCACAATACATACAAACATTTGTAAAATGATATATAAATACATATGCATATATGTGTATTTGCTTACAAAAATGTTATTTTATATATATATATATACATATATTTTAAGAGGTGCTTAGATTACCTAAAATATTATACGGAACCCACTCGGATTCCCATGTTGCCCACCTCCCACACCTCCCACCACATCCAACACAAACATCTCCCATAGTGTGGCCCACCAACCTCAATGAACTTACACCTCCTGGAGCCTTGCCACCAACCATAGACCACAGTTCACACTGTAGACCACACTCTCTCCCACTCAGTTCTGAGTGGTGTGTGCTGATTTAAAATGGCCTACATCCATTGCCACAACAGTACTCAGGACAACCTCCAACTCCCAAAGAAGCCCCTGTATTTCAACTGCTCATCCCCTCCCTACCCAAAAAACTGTCAAGTGGCCACTGGCTCCACCTCATTGTTATAATTTCTTGCATTGCAAGAATCACCATATGTGAGCAAGAGAATACCATCAAGTCCACTCTAGTCCATAGTTCTTCCCCCAATCCAGAGGCGACTGGGATGGTGATGTCCACTCCAACTCCAAGTGAGAGAGGGCTTATATCCCATGGATATGGTGGGTGGGATGATCCTGCCTGTAGATGCAGGCCCTCTCCATTCCCTGGGATGGCCATTTCCCATCGTTGTCTCCTCACCAGGTGACTTGGATGAGTCCATTGAGCTGTAGGGTAGGAGTTGCAGCTCCACCTAGATTTCATGCACACCTGGCACATAGGTAGGTGGGAGGCTCCAGTCTCTGGAAGTATACCTAAGAAACTCCAGCATCACATGTAGGTTTGAATAGAAGGGACTGGTGAACCATGTGCGGCAACCATGTATCTGATAGGAGCCTAATATCCTGCATATATAAAGAAATCCTTCATCTCGAAAATAAAAGGACAAACAACCCATATAAAAAATGGGCAAGTGACCTGAAAAGACACTTCTCCAAGGAAGAAATACAAATGGCTAAAAAGCACATGAAAATATGCTCAACATCACTTGCTATCAGGGAAATGCAAATCAAAACTACAATGAGATACCATCTTACATCCATCAGAATGGCAGCTATTAAAAAAACAGGAGACACCAAATGTTGGAGAGGATGTGGAGGAATAGGAACCCTCATCCACTGCTGGTGGGACTGCGGTATGGTCCAGCCACTGTGGAGGACAGTTTGGCGGTTCCTCAGAAAACTTGCAATAGATCTTCCGTATGATCCAGCAATTCCACTACTGGGTATATACCCAGAAGAACTGAAAACAAAAATACAAACAGATATATGCACACCAATGTTTATAGCGGCATTGTTCACCATTGCCAAAAGTTGGAATCAGCCCCGGTGCCCATCAACAGAGGAATGGATAAGCAAAATGTGGCACATACATACAATGGAATATTACTCAGCGGTAAGAAGGAACAAAGTGCTAACACATGGAATAACGTGGATGAATCTTGAAGACCTTATGTTGAGTGAAGCAAGCCAGGCACTGAAGGATGAACAGTATATGACCTCACTGATCTGAACTGAGGAAAGTGAGCAGTCTCTGAGAACCATTGTCTGAAAGATAGGTTAACAAAGGAGAGTAAGAGAAGAGCAGGCTTTGAGCCATCTCCCATATGGACATAATCTATGGTAAAGGGATAGAGTGTGGTTGCATGTTGGGGGATGGGGCAGATGAGCGGTGGTGTTCCTGGGTTTGGTGGTACAACACTGGGGGGTGGATGGTTTAGGAAGTGCTGGTTCAAATCCCCAGAGCATGCAACTGTGAATCTTGACATTCCATGGGTTAGGAGAGGGGGGTATCATGGGCCCTGGGGGGCTGCGGAGAAGGGAACAGCCAATGGAGAAATCTTAAAAGCTTTCCCTCTAAGATTGGGAAAAAGACAAGGATGCCCACTTTCACCACTTCTATTTTACATTCTGTTAGAAGTACTTGCTCAAGCACTTGGAGAAGAAAAAGATCCTAAAGGGATCCAGTTTGTCAAGGAAGAAATAAAAATTTCACTATTTGCAGACGATATGATATTTTACATAGAAAGCCCTGAGAAATCTACAACAAAGCTTCTAGAGCTTATAAATGTGTTCAATAAATTTGAGGGTTATAAGATCAAAGTGCAAAATATCAGTAGCATTTCTGTACACCAATACTGAGCAATCTGAATAGGAAATCAAGTTAAAAAAATCCCATTTACAATAGAAACTAAAAGAATCAAATACCTAGAAATAAATTTAAATAAAGTTGTAAATGATTTATACAAAGAAAACTACACAACACTGTTAAAGGAAATCAAAGAAGACTTAAATAAATGGAAGGATATTCCCTGTTCATGGATAAGAAGACTGAACAGAATCAAGATGTCTATCATACCCAAAATGATCTACAAATTTAATACAATCCCAATAAAAATCAGCATAGCATCTTTTACTGAAGTGGAAAAACTAACTATGAAATTTACCTGGAATGGAAAGAGGCCCTGAATAACCAAAGACATGTTGAAAAAGAAATATGAAATCGGAGTATTGGCAGTACCAGTCTTTTAAATATAATACAAAGCTTCAGTGGCCAAAACTGCATGGTATTAGCACAAGTATAGATATACCAATATATTGAACCAAATTGAGAGTTCTGATATAGATCCTCGCATTTACAGTCATCTGATATTCAACAAGGCCACCAAGCCCATTCAACTGGGAAAGAATGGCCTCATCAACAAATGGTGCTTGGAGAACTGGATATCCATATCGGAAAGAAGGAGAGATGAACACCATCTCACACCATAAACCAAAATTAACTTAAGATGGATCAAAGATCCAAATATAATAGAGAATTCCATAGATTCCTTGAAAAATAATGTAGGGAAACAACTACAGGATCTTGTAATAGTAAATGGTTACATGAACTTCAAACCCAAAGCACAAAGAGCAAAAGAAAAAATAGAGAAATGGGACTTCCTCAATATTAAAATTTTGCACTTCAAAGGTGTTTGTCAATAAAGTGAAAAGGCAGCCTCCTCAATGGGAGAAAATATTTTGTAACTATACATCTGATAGGGGCCTAATATCCTGCATATATAAAGAAATCCTACATCTCAAAATTAAAAAGACAAATAACTCATTTAAAGAAATGGGCAAGTGAGTTAAATAGACACTTCTTCAAAGAAGAAATACCAATGGCTAAAAAGCACATGAAAAAAATCGTCAACATCACTACCTGTTAGGGAAATACAAATCAAAACTATAATAAGATATCATCTTACACCCTTTAGACTTATGGCTATTAAAAAACAGAGCACTATAAGTGTTGGAGAGGATGTGGATGAATGGGAACACTCACCCACTGCTGGTAAAAAAGTGGAATGGTGTGGCAATTGCAGAAGACAGTATGGTGGTTCCTCAGAAAACTAACTGTAGAACTGCCATATGCTCCAAAAATTCCACTGCTGAGTCTATACCCAGAAGAACCGAAGGCAAGGACACAAACAGATATATGCACAGCAATGGTCATAGTGACATTATTCACAATTGCACAAAGTTGGAATCAACCCAAATGCCCTTAACAGATAAACTGATAAACAAATTGTGGTATATGCATATGGTGGAATATTACTCAGTTGAATACAGTAGTAACACATGGGATAACATGAATCTTGAGGACCTTATATTGAGTGAAGCATGCTGGGCAGTGAAGGACAAATATTGCATGACCTCATTGATATGAATTAAACAAATTGAGGAGACTCACAGAGCTAGAGCCTGGAAAACAGGTTTACAGGAAATAGAGAGGGAGCTGTGATTCTAATTAGAGGTGGAGTGGTCTTCACCTTCCCAGAATCCTCAGGGTTGGAGAATGAACTATTGACTAAATTAGTCTTACTGGTATTCCACTATAGACTTGTGATTCTAGCAATGGAAGAAATTATCTCTTTGATGTAGAGGCAGTGGCTACTGGAGGTTCTGATGGCTGGAGAGGCAAAAATATGTGCAATACAAGGGCATTTTAGGGACTTGGGAATTGTCCTGCATGACATTGTAACAATAGATGTAGGCCATTATATATCTTGCCATATCTGACAGAATTGGGTTGGAGAGTGTGTAAACTACAATGTAACCTATAACCCATGCTTAGTGGCAATGCTCCAGAATGTGTTTATCAATAACAATTAATGTCCCTCACTAATGAAGGATGTTATTAATGTGAAAAAATGTAGGAGGGGTGGGGAGCAGGGCATATGAGAATTTCCTATATTTTTTATGTGACATTTGTATAATCTGCCTATCTTTTAAAAAAAAAATAGAAAAAAACACAAAAACAATTATACACAAACTTTTCCAAAAAATTGAAATGGTGTGATGACATTTCAATTTATTTTTAAAAGTCAGCATTGCCTTCATAGCAAAACCAGATAAAGATATTATGTGAAAACAATAATATATGCCAAGTTTTCTCATGAACATAAATATAAAAATTCTAAACAAAATCTTGCAAATTGAATTCAATTATATATAAAAAGGATAATACATGAGGACCAAGTGGGGTTTGTGGTAATAGTTTCATACGTGATGATGGTTTGATACATCAAAGTTTATCAAATGTTACACTTAAAATATATTCAGTTTATTGTATGTCAATTATGCCTCAATAAAACAGTTAAAAAAATTGGAACTTAGTGGTAAACATAGGTTCTGAGGGGAGTGAAAGACTAGAATAGATAGCTAGAACACAGGTAATTTTCAGGACATTGGAATTGTTCTGCCTGGTCTTGCAATGATGGATACAGGCCATTTATAATAGTGTTTGGGCAAATTGCAAATCATAATGTAAACCATTGACCATGGTTAGTAGCAATGCTTCAATATTTGTACATGGATTTGAGCAAATGCACTGTAAACTTGTTAAATGTTATTCATAGGGGAGAGTGGGAGAGAAAGTCTTAGATAGAAGTGTCAAAAAAGGACTTTCTTTTCTTGTTTCTGATCATGGGCAGATAATTTTCACCCTTTCACTACTTGAAAAGGAAATGTTTCCAGTGTCCACATTCAGGAAAATCTCTATTTAGTGTAATTTGATGTTCATACAGAGGGAAGTCCCAGGCAAAGTGCTGGCTGAAAAGAACCTGGCATTTCTCAAACTAACAGTCTAGAATTCAAGTTCTGAAGAGAATAGGGCCCTCTTTTTTCAGTTAACAGCATCATTGCAAACACCCTGAGCCCATTCTTTGCTTGTTCCCATGTCCACCTATCATTAATGGTGGTCAGTGATGAAGCAAGAGGAACCCAGGACACAGGTTGAGGATGTGAATCTCTACGTATTCCTTATGTCAATTTTTTATATGTCCACATTACATATACCTAGATCATCAGAAGTGGGGAGGAAGTCATTGGCCATTTCAACATCTTTATTCATACCTCTGGGAATAACTCATTTATCAAATGAATGTCTTGTTCTTTACCTCTTTGAGAATATCTTTCTTTTTTTTCTTTTTTGGCTTAATATGACCTTTCTTCAGTTGGTATCAGTTTTGCAGCAAAATCTTTCCTGACCTCCTTCTTTTGTATTAATTTATGCTTCATAATATTTATTTTTGCTTTTCCCTTAAATTTGTGATCTTTTGAGTAAAATCTCTCTTTTCTTCAGTGTGTGAACTACATGTGATTGAAAATGCACCAACATTTTCCCAATCTTTATCCATTTTAGCAAAGATTCTGCCACAAGGTAGGTAATTAGTAATTTTACTGAATTCATGCATGAAGATATAACTTATAGATGTGGCAGAAAGTATTTGAAATATATAGCTTTGTTTTTGACTCTATGTGCCCAACTGTGCGTTTTTCAAAATCAACTTCTTAGCCATAACTCTGTACTAATATATTGTTTTCCTTGTATTTAAGCAAAATGATGCAATTTTGTAAGGTGCCTTAAGGAATGTGATAATGACCTTGAAGAAATTAAGAATAGAGTTAGAGGTGCTTTTTTATGTCTAATGAAGAAAGCATAGACATGGGCAGGGGAAGACCAGTTTAAATCCATATCCTGATCCAGGATAGAGCCCAAGGAAGTGCAAACTATTGGATAGGAAGGAATTTCTCTGTCAACAGTTCCACTAAATAATGGATGCCTCTGAAGAAACCTGATGAGCAACTATGCCATGTGGCTCACTTATGCTGAGAGCAAGATACAGGCATCATCTTTCTTATGCATCACCAAGTGAGTCTACTTTAAATACTTAGGGTCAAGGGACACAGTCCATCATCTGTGAAATTCAGATAATTTCCACTTTTATTGCAGTGCTAAGTGCAATGTTGATTATCCTTGAGTTTTTAGTGAGGAAGAGGGCAGGGAAGACAAGTTCCTTATCTTTGAAATTCAGCATCCTTGGGTTCTTCTGGAAAATAGTTTTCATGTGATGCTACAATTGAACTTGCTATCTAATGGGGCAAAATACAATATCCTCATAGGGTCCTTTTGCAGCAAATCATTGCATTGGAGACAAAAGATATATCTACATTCCAAGAACATGGGTTTCCCAAGATAGCCCATACTTATACAATATCTGCTTGCCCACTGAAAATGTACAGCCATGACCACTCTCTGGGGAATAAATTATACATATAAAACAAATGCTGTTGCTTCCTGAAAGCCTCTACTCTTTACATGCAAATAAGTCATTTGTGCTAATTATGTTTATTCCTGTTGCTGAGCAATGAGCACACAAGTATAAAAGCCACATGTCCAAATTTATATATAATCAAATGCAAGTTGGTATTAAAGTCTTGAATTATTGCTGAGCTTGGAGATGAGGTGGAGGAAACATCCAAACTCATCTGGGTCTCCAGCTCTTCTTGCAAGTCCTGCCTAGCTGAGCCATTAACCCAGCATAGGACTGAAAATTTTAAGGACTCAATGGTAGCACAAAATTTTGCACACAACTTGCAACACTTTCCAATGGAAATATAATGCAAGATTTTTATATAGTTTTAAATTTTGTGCTAGCTATATTAAAATGTAAAGAAAAACAGGTTGAATTAATTTTAATTAATTTTAATTAATTTATGTATTTATTGCATATCTATATATAAAACCTAATATATCCAAATATTATTTCTACCTATGGCACTAGTCACAAATATGTGATTGGTGGTATGATATCAAATTAAACAGCACAGCTATAAAACATTTCCATTATAGAAATTCTTATTAGACAGCTCTGCTCTGGAGCAGAGGTGAGCAAAATTTTGCCCTGGACCAAATCCACTCTGTTTTTATAAAGATTTATTGAAACAAAGCCCACCCATTCTTTCCATATGGCCTATGGTTGTTTCCATCCACAACAGCAGGGATTCATGTTTATGTAAGAGACCAAAACCCACATGGCCCTTAAACACTTTCCTTCTCAGCCTTTATGGAAAAAATTGGTAGCCTCTGCTCCACAGTATCCTGGGCTATAATGCGATTTATGTTATTAATGAAATAATTAATTACCTCAAACTGGGTATTGATAATCAAATCTATGCCTGTGTCTCCTAAAAGTGAGAGCCATATGACAAAATTGTGTATATACTGCTTGGCACAGAGTTGAAACTTTGCCTGTGATAGTTTAATTAATGAATGACTAGATTCTCCTCCTCTTGCTTTCTCATAGTTGTCATTTTTAGAATTCTGAGTAATGTTTATGAAAAATATTTCATGTTTGACTGTCCGCTCTCATCTGTGGATTTCCTCTGGCTGACCAAGTTTACATATCTGGATGAGTTTCGGCCAGATGTGGGGTTTTAATGCAGTGTTTTCTGTCCTTTATCATTGTTCAAAATCCATCACTCCATTTTAACAAACATATTTTTTGTTAGGTCAGGTGTAGGTTTACAGAAAACTCATGCATAAAGTAGAGTGTTCCAAAATATACCCTCTCACACAGTTTTCCTATTTAACAGTTTTCATTATTATTTTACCTTTTCTACAATTGCTGAAACCATATTATTATAATTATACTATTAACTATAACCATACTTTTCATTAGGGTTCATTTGTGCATTGTACAGTCCTATGGATTTTTTTCTGATAACTTACATATAACCTAAACTTTCCCATTTTATACATTTTCAAATACACAATTTGGCAGTGTTAATTATATTCACAATGTCGTGCTCTGTCCCCATCATCAATTGCAAATACTTTTCCATCACTGCTAATGGAATCTCCATTCCTGTTAAACATTAATCCCCCATTTGCTAATCCCAACAGGCCCTAGTAACCTGTATTCTAGGTTCTGACTTTATGAAATGGTATAATTTGCTTATTTCATACAAGTGAGGTCGTAAAATACTTGTCCTCTTGTGTCTGGCTAATTTCACTCAACGTGAGGTCTTCAAGTTTAATCCAAGTTGTAGCATGCCTCAAAACTTCATTGTTTTTATAGCCTGATGATATTACAATGTATGTATATACATGTTTTGTTTATCCATTTATCTGTTCATGGAATTTTCTGTTGCTTCCACCTTTCAGCAGTTGTGAATAATGTTGCTAAAATCATTGGTGTGCAAATATCTGTTCCAATCCCTGCTTTCAATTATTTTTGAAAGTTTGTCCTGCAGTCTGACATCTAATGGTAGGCAGCAGGATCACAGCAGGGTTTTTGATTGTTTTCAATTATTTTCCTCACTTTATTTCTCAGAAAAATAGCATAGTATGAGAAATATGTAGTTGTATGGCTTTAGATTTTGGATTAAAGTTTCTCTAAGTTTTTTCAAACAAATCAATTTTATTGATGCATATTAATAAAGCATACAATTCATCCAAAGTGTACAATCAATGATATTTGGTAAAATCACATAGTTGTGCATTCATCACTTGAATCAAGATTAGAGCATTTTCATTATTTCAATAATAATAATAATAAAACCAACAAACTAGAAAACGCCTCACCTCTCAATCTCTTTCTGTTTCTCTTGGCTGTTATTGCACAATTATTTATTTATTTATTAAGCAGTTTTATTCAGATGGTTCACATACCATATAACCTATCCAAAGTATATAATCAGGGTTTTTAGTATAATTATAATATACATTCATCATCTCAAAAATTTTAGAACACTTTCTTTTCTCCAAAAAGAAAGACTCTACGGCACATAGCATTATTTCCTCAGCCCTGCATAACCACTAATCTACTTTCATCTTTATAAATTGATTTATATTTACATTTCATATAAATGGAATCATACAATATGTAATATTCTGTGTCTGGACTCCTTAACTTAGTATAATGTATTTTTTGTCTGATATTAATATTTTGTAGTATTAACTACATTTGTTCAGCTTTGAAGAAAAATGGTCTTATATATGCAATTTTACACATATTCATATTTCACATAATATATTTATATTTCACATAATATATTTAGTTCCTAATAGGGCAATCATGCAGTATTTGTCCTTTTGTGTCTGCCTTGCTTCAATCAACATATGTCCTCCAGATTTGTCCATGTTGTTGTATTTTTCACAACTTCATTTCTTCTTTCCACTGCATAATATTCCATCGTGTGTATACACCACAATTTATTTATCCATTGATCAGTTGATGGACACCTGAATTGTTTCCAACTTTTGGCTATCATGAATAATGTTTCTATGAACATCAGTGTGCAGATGTCTATTCGTGCCATTGCTCTAAGTTCTTCTGGGTTTATACCTAGCAATGGTGTTGCTGTGTCCTATGTCAGGTCTATGTTCAACTTCCTTAGGAACTGCCAAACAGTACTCCACAGTGGCTGCACTTTACTACATTCCCACCAACAGTGAATAAGTGTTCCTAACTCTCAAGATCTTCTGCAACATTTACAGTTTTCTGACTTTTTAATAGTGGCCAGTCTAATAGGTGTGAAATGATATCTCAGTGTAGTTTTGATTTGCATTTTCTTAATCACTAGCAATGTTGAAAACATTTTCATATGTTTCTTCACCATTTGTCTTTCTTCTTTGGACACTTGTCTTTCCAAGTCTTTTGCCCATTTTATAATAGGATAATTTGCCTTTTTATTGAGTTGTGTGATCTCCTTATATATCATGGATATTAAACCTTTATTAGATATGTGATTGCCAAATATTTTCTCCGATTGAGTCAGCTGCCTTTTAACTCTTTTGACAAAGTCCTTTGAGGTACAAAAGTGTTGACTTTTGAGGAGGTCTTATTTATCTATTTTTTCTTTTGCTCCTCGTGCTTTAGGCATAAGGTTTAGAGTTGGAGGTTATCCTGAGTACTGTTGTGGCAACGGATGTAGGCCATTTTAAATCAGCACACACCACTAAGAACTGAGTGGGAGAGAGTGTGGTCTACAGTGTGAACTGTGGTCTATGATTGGTGGCAAGGCTCCAGGATGTGTAAGTTCATTGAGGGTGGTGGGCCACACTGTGGGAGATGTTTGTGTGGGATGTGGTGGGAGGTGTGGGAGGTGGGCAACATGGGAATCCCAGTGGGTTCCGTATAATATTTTGGGTAATCTAAGCACCTCTTAAAATATATGTATATATATATATAACATTTTTGTAAGCAAATACACATATATGCATATATATTTATATATCATTTTGCAAATGTTTGTATGTATTGTGAGAATTTTGATTCTTACCCATAATAAAAAAAATAAAAAAAAAGAAACTAGCGCCTACTACAGGATCTTGGAGAAGTTTTCCTACATTTTCCTCTGGAAGATTTATGGTTGTTGCTTTTATATTTAGGCCCTTGATCCATTTTACGTTAATTTTTGTGTAAGGTGTTAGATAGGGGTCTTATTTATTTCTTTTGGATATGGCTAATCCAGTTCTCCCAGCACCATTTGTTGAATAGAGTGTTCTGGCCCAGCTTGGTAGAATTAACAGCCTTGTCAAAAATCACTAGATTGTAGATGTGAGGGTCAATTTCTAAGTCGTTATGCCAGTACCATTCTGTTTTGACCACTATAGCTAAGTAATATGCTGTAAAGTCAGGAATTGAGAGTTCTCCAAATTTGTTCTTTTTAAAGGCATTTTTGGCTATCTGTGGCCCATTACCCTTCCAAATAAATCTGATTATTGGCATTTCAATTTCTGCAAAAGGCTGTTGAGATTTTTGCTGGGATTGCATTGAATCTGTAAATCAGTTTGGGTAAAATTGATGTTAATGATATTTGGTTTTCCAATCCATGAACACAGATGTCCTTCCATTTATTTAAGTCTTCTTCCGTATCTTTTAGAAATATTTGGTAGTTTTCTGAATGTAAGTCCTTTATGCCATTGGTTAAGTTTATTCCTAACTATTTGTTGTTTTAGTAGCTTTTATAAATGGAATTTCTTTTATTTCCTCTTTAGACTGCACATCCATAGTGTATATAAGCAATATTGATTTTTGCCTATCAATCCTATATTCTGCCACTTTGCTTAACTCATCTTTTAATTCTACTGGCTTTGTTGTGGATCTTTCAGAATTTTCTAGATATAGGATCATGTCATCAGCAAATAGGGAAAGTTTTACTTCTGTCTTTCTTATTTGGATGACTCTTTGTCTAGCCTAATTGCTCTAGGTAAAACTTCTAGCACAATATTGAATAATAATTGTGACAGTAGGCATCCTTGTTTGTTCCTGATCTCAGTGGGAAAGCTTTCAGTCCTTCACCATTGAGTACAATGTTAGCTGTAGGATTTTCATATATGAATTTTAAGTATATAAAATTACTAATTATTTTAAGTATATAAAATTGAGAAAGCATCCCTTTATTCCTCTCTTTTGGAGTATGTTTTTTATCTAGGAAGGGTGCCGTATTTTTGTCAAATGCCTTTTCTGTATCAATATAGAGGATCATATGATTTTTCTTCTTCAACTTATCAATGTGGTTTATTACACTAATTTTCTTGTATTGAATCACACTTGCATACCTGGGATAAAACCCACTTGATCATGCATCTATATTCATTAAAGGCATTGGTTTTTAGTTTTCTTTTTTCATAATATCTTTATGTGGTTTTGGTGTTTGTTTGATGGCTTCATAGAATGAGTTTGGTAACATTCTTTCCTGTTCAATTTTTTTTTGGAAGAGCTTGGGCAAGATTGGTATTATGTCATCTTTGATTGATTGGTAGAATTCACCTGTAAAGCCATTTTGGACCTGGGCATTTCTTCTTTGGGAAGTTTTTGATTACTGTTTCAATCTCTTCACTTGTGATTGGTTTGTTAAAGTCTTCTGTTTCTCCTAGGGTCTCTGCAGGTGATTCGTGTGTTTCTAGGAAATTGTCCATCTCATCTACCTTTTCCACTTTTTTTTTTTTTTGACATATAGTTGTTCACAGTATCCTCTTATGATCTCTCTTATTTCTGTGGGTCAGTAGTTATGTTCCTCTCCCATTTCTGATTTTATTTATTTGTGTCTTCTCACTTTTTTCTTTGTTAGTCTAGCTAGATTTTGTCAGTCTAGATAGATTTTGTTGACCTTCTGAAAAAACTGACTTTTGGTTTTGTTGATTCCATTGTAATTTGTTCTCCAGTTCATTTATTTTTGCTCTGATCTTTACAATTTCTTTCCTTCAGCCTCTTTGGGATTAGTTTGTGGTTGTTTTTCAAGCCCCTCCAGATGTGCAGTTAGGTCTTGAATTTTAGGTCTTTCTTCTTTTTTAATGTAAGCATTGAGAGCTATAAATTTCACCCCAGCACTGCCTTTGTGATGTCCCATAAGATTTTTTTTTCTTGTAACAATTGTCTTTGTTTTTCATCTTTGGCACTCTCACCATAACATGTTACTACTCTCTTTGGAATTTTTCTTATGAATGATTGCATTTTTAACATCACTGATTTTTTCCTACACAGACAGCTCTTGCAGGGTTTTGGTACCAAAATTATAAGGGGAGAGAGTCCCAAAGATAGTTGGAATTCTAATGGTCTCAGAATCTCAAAAGTCAACTGATCATTGCAATGCAATTTAATGACATGAAAGAACTTAATTTATCCAGCCAAATATAAAATTGTACTAGCCCTTTGATTCTTCCTTTAAGGTCATTTTCTATCATTTTAAAATTTACAGTTTCCATAAGTTCTTATACGTTGTGTTCTCATTTTCGTTCATCTCAAGTTATTTGTTGAATTCTCCTGCAATTTCTTCTTTGATGCATTATTTAAGAATGTGTTGTTTAATCTCCATATATCTATGCATTTCCCTTTTCCATCCATTATTGATTTCTAGCTTCATTCAGTTATGATCAGACAAAGTGTTTTGAATAATTTCAATCTTTTAAATTTATTGTGACTTATCTTGTGAACTAACATATAGACTCTCTTACAGAATGATCCATAAACACTTGAAAATATTGTATATCTTTCTGGTTTGGGGTACAATGCTCTATAGATGTTTGTTAGGTCTAGTTCATTTATCATATTATTCAAGTTCTTTATTTCTTTATTTATCCTCTCTCCAGATATTCTATCCAATACCGGTAGTGGTGAATTGAAGCCTCTAACGATTGTAGAGACATTTATTTCTCCCTTCACCTTTGCTAGTGTGTGCCTCTGTAACTTGGGGCACTGAGAGTAGGTAAAACTGCCTTAAGTGCAGTTATTTATTCTTGTTGAATTGCCACTTTTATTAATATGTAATGATTTTGTTCATTGCTTATAACACTCTTACTTTTAAAATCTATTTTATCTGATATTAGTATCACAAATACAGCTCTTTTTTGGTTACTATTTGCATGGATTATCTTTTTCCAAACTTTCACTTTTAACCTGGTTATGTTCTTACATCTGAGGCGAGTCTATTGTAGACAACCAAGAGATGGTTCATATTTTTTTATCCATGCCATCAGTCTATATTTTTATTGATGATTTAATCCATTAACATTCAACATTATTTCTGTAAAGGCATTATTTGACTTATCCATTTTGACGTTTGGCTTTCTGTTGTCATATCGTACTATTGTTTATCTTTTTACCCTTTAATTAAACCTTTCTAATATCTTCATTTTACAGTCTTCTCTAAGTATCTCACCTTTTTTTTATTCCTTTCAGGCTGCAGCACTCTCTTTTGTGTCTCTTGTAATTCTGTTCTATTGGGAACAAATTCCACAAGTTTTTCTTTGTCTGTGAAGTCTTTGAACACCCCTTAATGTTTTTTTGTTTTTTTGTTTTTTTGACATTATTGGCATATTTAATTAATTAATTAATTTATTTATTTATTTATTTATTTATTTATTTATTTATTTATTTAAAAAGATACTTAGATTACATAAATGTTACAAAAAAATATAGGGGTTCCCATATGCACCACCTCCCACAAACCCCCACATAAACATCCACATTAGTGTTGCACATTAATTGCAATTGATAAAAACATCCTGGGGATTTGCCATTAAGCATGGACTATCATAGTTCACATTGTAGACCACACTTTCTCCCACACAGTTCTGCATTTTATATGATGATATAAAATGGCCTATATCTGTCGTTGCAATGCCACACAGGACAATTCCCAAGGCCCAAAAATGCCCCTGTATTACGACTGCATTTCCCTCTCCCTGCACCCAGAGATCCAGTGGCCATAGGCACCACATCAATGTTGTAATTTCTTCCATTTGTTGAATCACAATATGTCTATTGTGGAATGCCAGTAAGTCTACTCTAGTCCATAGCTCTTCCCCCCATCCTGAGGAGTCTGGGATGGTGATGTCCACTCCACCTACAATTGAGAATGGGCTTATATTCCATGGGAAAGATAAATAGGATTATCCTGTCTGCAGCTGCAGACTGTCTCCATTCTCTGAGATGTCCGTTGTACATCATCATCTCCTCGCCAGTTGTCCTGGGTGAGTCCAATGAGCTGTAGAGTAGGAGATGCTGCTCCACCGAAGTTCCCAGGACCAGTGGGCACATGGACAGCTGAAAGACTCAATTCTCTGGATGTCCAGCTACAAACTCCAGCACCAAGTATAGGTTTGAATAGAAGGGACAGATGAGCCATGTACATGGAAGACTTAGTTGAGTCCAATTCTGTCACTCTCAGGAGCACAAATTCCAAAGTAGAGCCCACTGGCAAAGCTCCAAACTCCAGAGATATCTGCCCTGACATAGGACCTGGGCATCTCCAGAGCCCTTTAGAGCCTCATTATTTAGGGTGATGTCCACTTTGGAATTCTATGAGATCCTACTGAGATGTGCATAAGCATTAACTCTGGGATGACCTCCTAACTCATTTTGAAGTCTCTTAGCCATATAAACTCATTTGTCTTTACCATTTACCCCTTCAATCAAGGCCTTCTTCCAGTCACATTGCCAGTTGGCACTTGGTAGCAATCCCTTGGTGGCAGGGAGACTCAACCCCAGGAGTCATGGCCCATGCAGGGAGTTAGGCAATGCATTCATATGCTGAGCTTGGTCCAGAGAGAGGCCACATCTGAGCAACAAGAAGACTCCCAGAAGGAAACCCCCAGGCACCCCACAACAATAGACAAAATTTCAAATTCAGAGCAAAGGCTCTTAAGGCTATCATCCATATCAAGGTCCCATCAGTGGATCATCTTCCTTCACCAGTCACTGCCACTGCACTTGGGAGACTGTCACTGCTCCCTTAGAGAACATGGTAGAACTCTCCAGGATGGTAATTCAGTATTCTCTCATTTATTGATTGATTCTCCACCCATTGTGACAATGCCCTGTGAAAATCCGAACATTTTCACCTACCTTATATTTATTCTCCAGTGAACTTCCTTCCCTGGACCCCTCATATCTGACACCCCACAACAATGACCCTCCCCTGCCCCAGATGCAACCCTTCTGTGATCCAAAGCCTCCCCAAGGATGAAAGGTTTACAATAGCTGAATACAATCAACAGGAAAATGAAAGAACAATGAGAAGTTCAAATGTAAGTGATAAAATACATTAAAAAATTTTAAAAAACTAAAAATAAAACAAAATTAAAATATTGGTATATTAAATAAATGAAAAATATAAAACAATTTTTTTTTGCCTTTTGCCTTTCTTCACTGCAATATCTGGCTTTCAATCTATGCTCTGAGACCTTCACCTTCTCATTCCCCAGTGTCTCACTATTTTTTGCTTTTTTTTTTAGGTCACCACAAAGTCACACACAGAATAGAGGAGACTCTCATATACCCAACATCCTCCTCCTTTCCTGCCCTACCATATTAATACCTTTTTATATGAGGATGGTAGCATTGTTATAACTGATATAAAAATAGTGAAACATAGCTACTAAACATTGTCAATGATTTACACAATGGTTTACATATTAGACCATACAATTTAATAAATTTTGATGATATTTACTATGTTCGCTGTTCACCACTGTATGTTACTGAAGGATATTTCCACTGATAACTAAATACCCCGTTTGATCTATTCTATTCCTCCCACTCCATCCCCAAAGATTCCACAACAACCCCCTGGCTTGACTCGTTGGATGACAATATTCATAGATACATGCAAGAAGAGTTCATGACACACTGGTTTGTCCTCCCCTATTAGGAACCATCCTTAATCTTGAGAGACTCATGCCTGTCTCTTTCTGAACAAATCAGTTCTCTCAAAGATAGGAGTCCAACTCCGCCCCGCTCATTATGTGGGTCTCCACCCACTGATACAACACATTATGACAGAAAGAACACTCACACACTCCCTAGAAGCCTGCTCCGGGTACATCCTGTCTCGAATGCCTCCCCAAACAACACCCTAAACCAGTGACCCTTCCTTGTCATATTGCCATAAGACCATTCCCACCTCTGTACTTTCAAACTCATACCCATAAATCCCCAGTGTTCACCTGGTCCCTCTCTCAACTCTTCCCCCAATATCCTGCACCTTCTAACCCACCCTTCCCAATCTATCCACCTGTCAACCCTGCACCACCCAACCCAATAATATGATTACTTTCCTGTCCTATCCCTTCAATATGCAGCTACACTCTATCACTTTACCATAGATTACGTCCATAAGTATGATGGCTCAAACCTTCTCTTCTCTTTCTATTACTTGTAAACCTATCTTTCTGACAATAGCTCTCTGAGATTGCTCAATTTCCTTAATTCTTATCAGTGAGGTCATGTACTGTTCATCCTTCAATGCCTGGCTTGCTTCAAGCAACATAAGGTCTTCAGGATTTCGCCATGTTATCCCATGTGTTAGCACTTCATTCATCCTTAGAGCTGAGAAATATTCCATTGTATGTAGGTGCCACATTTTGTTTATCCATTCATCTGTTGATGGGCACCTGGGTTGATTCCAACATATGGCAATAGTGAGCAATGTCACCATGAACATTGCTGTTCATATACCTGTTCGTGTCTTTGCTTTCAATTCTTCAGGGTATATACCCAGCAGTGGAATCGTGGGATTGCATGGAAGTTCTATAGTTAGTTATTTGACAAACCACCAAACTGTCCTCCATAGTGGCTGGATCATTTACAATCCCACCAGCAGTGGATGAGGGTTCCCATTCGTCCACATCCTCTCCAACACTTATATTCAGCTGTTTTTTAATACCACCATTCTAATGGGTGTAAGATGGTATCTCACTGTAGTTTTGATTTGCACTTCCCTAATAGCTAGAGATGTCGAGCATTTTTTCATACACTTTTTACCCATTTGTATATGTTCCTTGGAGAATTGTCATTTCAGGTCACATGCCCATTTTTTCAAATAGGTTGTTTATCTTTTTATTTTTATGGTGTAGGATTTCTTTATATATACAGGATATTCAGCTCTTATCAGATATATGGTTGCCAAATATTTCCTCCCATTAGGTTGGCTGCCTTTTTAATTTCTTAAAAATGTCTTTTGAGGTGCAGAACTTTTTAGTTTTCAGATCCAATTTATCTATTTTTTCTTTTGCTGCTCATGCTTTGGGTGTGTAGTTCATGAAACCATTTCCTATTACAAGGTCCTGTAGATGCTTCCCTACATTATCTTCCAAGGTCTTTATGGTCTTGGCTCTTATGTTTAGATCTTTGTTCTACCTTGAGTTGATTTTTGTATAAGGTGTGAGATGGTGTTCCTCTCTCATTCTTTTGGATATGGATATCCAGTTCTCCAAGCACCACTTGTTGAAGAGGCCATTCTCTCCCAGCTGAGTGGGCTTGGTGGCCTTGTCGAATATCAGATGATTGTAAACGTGAGGATCTATATCAGATCTCTCAATTCAGTTCCATTCGTTTTGACCACTGTAGCTTTGTAGTATGTTTTAAAGCCAGGTAGTGTGATATCTCCAACTACATTTTTCTGTTTCAATATGTCTTTTGTGATTTGGGGCCTCTTATCCTTCCAAATAAATTTTGTAGTTAGTTTTTCCAATTCATTAAAAAATACAACATTGATTTTTATTGGGATTGCATTAAATCTATATATTTGTTTGGGTAGGGTAGACATCTTGAGATGTTTATTCTTCCTATCCATGGACAGGGAATATTCTTCCATTTCTTTAAATCTTCTTTGATTTCCTTGGACAGTATCGTGAATTTTTCTTTATATAAGTGCATTACATCTTTAGTTAAATTTATTCCTAGGTATTTGATTTTTTTAGTTACTATTGTAAATGGTATTTTTTTCTTGATTTCCTCCTCAGATTGCTCATTATTCATGTGCAGTATATTGCTACTGATTTTTAACATTCATCTTTTAGTCTGTGACTTACGGAACTCCTTTATAAGTTATAGAATCTTTGTTGTAGATTTCTCTGGGCTTTCTATATATAGTCTCATGTCATCTGCAAATACTGAAATTTTAACTTCTTCCTTTCCAATTTGGTTGACTTTATATCTTTTTCTTGCCTCAGTTCTCTAGCAAGTAATTCTAAGTCAATGTTAAATAGATTATCCCTTTTTGTAATATATAGAGTCCATCTTTGTCTCTTATAATAGTTTCGCATTTATAGTCTCTTTTGTCCAATATTAGCATATCTACTCCTGCCCTTTTTTGGTTATTGTTTGCTTGTAAAATTGTTTTCCAGCCATTCACTTTCAACCTCTTTGAATCCCTGGGTATAAGGTGAGTTTCTTGTAGACAGCATATAGATGGGTCATATTTCCTTATCCATTCTGCCAATCTGTGTTTCTTGATTGGTGAGCTTAATGCATTAACATTCAACGTTATTACTCTCAATGAATTTCTTACATTAGCCATATTTTCTTTGGATTTATGTATGTCATATGTTGTTTTAGTTCTCTTTTTGTCTTTTTAGTTGTTCTTACACTCTCCTCAAACTCTCTCTCCTGTTTTTTTCCTTTCAAACTGTAAAATTTCCTTTAGTATTTCTTGAAGGGCAGATTTCTTATTGGCATACTCTCTTAATTTCTCTTTATCTGTGAATATTTTGAACTCTCCATCATTTTTGAATGCCAGCTTTGCTGGATAGAGAATTTGTGGCAGGAAGTTTTTCTTTTAGCACTTTGACTATGTCATACCACTGTCTTCTTGCCTCCAATATTTCAGATCAGGATTCAGCCCTTAATCTGATTGAGTTTCCCTTGTATGTGATGGTTCTCTTTTCTCTTGCTTCCTTGAGTATTTTCTCTTTGTCTTAAGCATTGGACATTTTGACAAGTATATGTTTTGGAGTAAGCCTGTTAGAATTCATACTGTTTGGGATTTGCTGTGCTTCCCGGACATGTGTGTCTATCTCTCTCAATAGGGCTGGGAAGTTTTCAGCCATTATATCCTTTAACTCCTTCTGTTCCCTTTCCCTTCTCTTCTCCCACTGGGAGAATGCGTATATTTGTGCATTTTGTGTTGTTGTTTAAACCCCTAAATCCCTGCTGGATTTTTTATATCTTTTTATCTCTCTGTTCTACTGTCTGTTTGATTTCAGATAAACTGTCTTCCACATCACTAATTCTTTCTGCTGCCTTTTCAAATCTGCTGTTATGTGATTCCAGTGTCTTTTTGGTTTCTTGGATTTTGCCATTCATCACCATCATATCTGTTATCTTCTTACATATGTTTACAATTTCTTCATAATCTTCAGTATCTCCTAGTGTCTTCTTAATATCCTTAATCTCCTCCTTCACTTCATTAAGTTGGTCTATGATATTTGTTTGGAGAGCTTTGATTAGTTGTTTGATGTTCTGCATTTCTTCCTGGCTTTTAGTTTGTTCATTGCACTTGACTGGAAATTACAAGAAACTGTACTTTCTTGTTGCTCTCTGGTCATCATTTATCTTGATGGGTTTATTCGGTTGATTAGCTTCTCTCTTTGCTCTCGAGTTTTGTTTAGCTGCTGGTTTTGTGAGTGTGTTAAGCTTTGTCTATGATACTTTGTTCTTCTTGTTCTATTTCCTTGCTGTTTTTTATGTTCCAGTTTTATTTTGAGCAGTCTATCTCCCTATCCAGCTCCCTCCAGACCAGTGTTCCAAATGCTCCCACTCCATGGGCTCCCCGAATATCTCACCTGGGCAGGATCCTGTCCCCAGTCAGCTGTCTTTTCTGAGAGAGATGGTGAGCGTCCACTTAAACCAATGCCATATAGTCTCTCTCCCCTTCATTTTAGAAGGACAGCTTTGTTGGACACAGAATTCTTGCCTGGAAGTTTTTCTTTTTCAATACATTAAATACATCATATCAATTTCTTCTCACATCCATGGTTTCTGATAAGAGGTTGGCACTTATTTTTATTAACTTTCCCTTGTATGTCAGTTTTTGTTATTCTCTTGCTGCATTTAGAATCCTATCTTTATCTCTGATATCTGTCGTTCTGAATAGTAGTTATCCTGAGGTAAGTTTATTCAGATTTATACTTTTTGGGGTGCATTGTCCTTCTTGAATATCAATATTTATATCTTTCAAAATGATTTGGGTTAGTTTTGGTCATTGTTTCCTCAAATATTCTTTCTGCCCCTTTTCTCTTCTATTCTCTTCTGGGAAACCAATAATGTATATCTGTTTAGTTTTTGTGTTGTCATCCAATTTCCTGAGAACCTGTTCCATTTTTTCCAATCTCTTCTCTTGCTATTCTTGTGTCTTTTCCCTTTCAGATGTTCTGTCTTTGAAATCAAGAGTTCTGTCTTCTAACAATTCAAATAAATTCTTATGTGTCTCTAATGTATTTTTAATCTCATACATCATGTCTTTCATTCCCATAAGGTCTGTTACTTTTCTTTGCAGACTTTCAAATTGTTCTTTATGCTACCCAGTGTCTTCTTAATACCCTTTATATCTTTAGTCATATTTTCTCTCAATTCTTTAAATTGATTAAGGAGGGTTGTGTGATTACCACTGATCATCTTAAATCCTGAATCTCTTCAGGATATTTGGTTTGTTCCTTTAGCTGGACCATCTCTTCTAGTTTCTTCATATGGCTTGTAATTTTTTGCTGATCTCTAAGCATCTGAATATGTTGATGAATTTATTCTGATGACCAATTTCTCACTCTTGCTTATTATTATTTTTTTCAGCTCTTTTTTGATATTTGGCTCAAGTTGTCATAAGTCCTTAAAATTAAAATTGCCCAGCTTAAGTTATCAAAATTATTCCAGGGACTCACTAATGGTACTCAGATTTTCTCCCAGAAGTTAAAGAACATAAATGCCCAAGTGCAGTTTTTTCCATGCAAATTTCAAACTTAGAAGCAAATGATGCTCATTGGGTCACCTTTTCATGGAGGTGTGTCTCTTGGTTTTCCTTTGTTTTGGTCTGGCTGGAGGAGAGATGCACAGCAGGCTTTGCTGGTCAAATTCACTGAAAAAAAACAAAGCCCCCTGACTCCCCCTCCTTTTCCTTTATAACAGCAGACAGTGAGGAACACATCTGCTCTTCTCCTAGTCATGTGCAAAGAGCTAAGGGTTTTTCCCTAGGGGAGCACTTCCCTGTTGCTGAGAGGTTTAGTAATTCAAAATTTGTTTTTTCAAATTCTTCTTCTCTCTATTCCTCACCATCCTGGGAGTTGTGAAACACAGTCCTGGTCTGTTGACCACCAAAGCATGTCCCTCAGGCTGTTTCTGACTCTTTCTCCATTGTTTATGTGAGAAAGCAGGGACTTGTCTGCCTAATCTGATGTTATCTTCCAACAATCCCCTCAGTTTTTTAATTTTTAATCACATTTCTTAGGACAGTGCTGGATAAATATATACCAATCTAAATGCTAAGTAGTACTTGAAGATACAAGGTTCCAAGGAAATCCACCTTAATAAATTAGTGCCAGAATATGAATGGGCAGTCATGGAAGCTTGGTTTGTGCCTAAGGCATTTAAAAATTAATATTTGATTTACTCATCTTTAGTTCAAACATGTTTATTTCACATTTATTCTAACTTAGTTGAAAAGTTGGGCTCTGATGGTAAAACAGTAATTAAAACATTCTAGATTTTCTACTGTAATATTCTGTAATAATTTCTTCTATTCCCAATGTAATAGCAAAGAAAATAATTTTTCTATGTTAATTGGTTAATGGAAATTGCTTTCTCTTCTGTAAAATATGGTACTTTGAATTTGGAAAGAAAATAATACTTATCTATATTGTCATCTATACTTGCCAAAGAATTAGAAGTAGCATTCTCAGAGCCTTTTATTCCTTGTACCTCTGGAAAAATATTGTCTTTCTCTTTCTTAATACTGTCGTTGAGATAGCTCTTCAAAGAGTCTGCCAATGCACGTGTTTAAGGGTGCTAATTTAAATTCATCATTAATAAGTTGTATGTTTTGGTTAATTCGGGATCCTAATCAGTGGGCATGTAATCATGGAAGAGGAAGATCAATGATTCAGAAAGGGCCATTACTTTATGAGAAGAACAGAATGGGGGTGGGATTAACTCCACACCCCATTTGAAAATGTAGGTGCATGAAGGAATGTTTCTTTCTCTCCATGAAATACACTTTTTTTCCCTTGTGTTTCAGGAAATCCAACAATTAATACCTGATAAAGTCAGACATATCCCTGAAGGAGATTCGGGAGTTGACAGGTTATTACACCCAACTTCAGCTCCACAAACTCCATAAGCCCAGACCATGAAGAAATGACAGAAGGGACCAGTAGAGCAGAGTTCTGCCCTCAACAGAAAGGAAGATACCAGGGTAAGTGGCAGCTTGGCCCTCTCAGGAACCAAGGTGAGGGGTTACGTGGACCACAAAGAGTGAGTCTGAACATTGATATTTCTATTCCCATAACTAACATTTCCCTGCTGATCCAAAAACTGGCCTGGATTATGACCTGACCAGACAGAAGAGATGGTTCAGTACCTCTGAGGGCAACCTCATTCTCTATTGTCTTATTCACCCAGGTAATTGTCTGATACTTGAAATTTGGTTGGTTACTCATTCTTAATAACTTCCAATACTTCCTCTTATGGTCCCTCTAACATATGCCTGTGAGCAGGGCCAAAATATCTTGAAAATTTATACCTAATGGCCCATATATATATGTCTTCTTTCCCAAATCAATATTTAACTCCCAAAATCTTTCATTTTTTAAAATCTTTATGGTAGAATATTTCCTTTCCTTCTCCAGCCTTTGGTGTTTCCAGGAATTCCCTGATTTGTGAATGCATTTCCTGGCTTATGAATGCATAATACCAATCCCTGCTTTCTTCTTACACTCCACAAAACATATGTCCCCCATCCCCATTCTCAGACCTGCCCAATCACAGAATGTCCTGAGAGTGCCTCACAAATGAACAAACTGCTCCCAAATCCTAATCTCGAGAGAGACCCCAGATTGGGACTCAAATTGATCCTCTAAGCCCTGGAAGTGATCCCATGTGATCTGATGTTAAAGTGGCTGGGAACACAGAACACTGTCTGCTGGCTGACTGGCCAGCAGCTACAGGTTGCTCCTCTTCCTATCCTTGCAGGGAACTTCCCTTTTGGGAGGCAGGAGTGCTTCCCATGGCCTGGTTTCCAGCCTGGTAAGGGGCACTTTGAAACTATTGGAGTAATGTGAGAAATGGAAGGCTGGGTCACTTCTCCTTTCAAAGATTCCTTTCAACTGAACCTATTGTTGCTGAGGAGTTCATGGTCCACACCTTCTGGGAAATGTGAAATCTCTCAAGATAAGCTTCTAGCCTAGCCCTTTCCTGGCCTCCTCCAACTTGCATCAGACCAAAATACAGAGCCACAGGTCCATGCTTGTGATGCACAAATTCTACCAAACTCACAGGCTATAGAGAGGGTGTCAGCCACTGAACTGCCCCAATCTCCTGATGCTGCCCACTGCCCACCCCTGATGCACATTGACACTCCCCAACCTGCCCTGAACTGCCCAATGTCCCCCATTTGACACACTATTGTGTGCTTCACTGACCACTGATGCTTGTCCCAATACTTCATCTCCACGATGGTGCCAACATGAAATGTCCAGTGAAAGAACTGCATTTTAAACTTGAACAACACTCCTTATTTTTAATTTGTTCTGAAAGTACATCAGAGTCAGAAAACTTCTTGGAGAAAAGATAAAATGTGTGGGATGTAAATTGTGATTATGCCTTTCTGCCAGGGTATTCTTTGAGAGGGACTAAGAGGGAGAGGAGATAACAGGACCATGATTCTGTGATACTCATCCTTGGTGAACTCTTGGCCATTCCACAGAACTGACTGGTTCACAAGCGAACAGGGTTCCACTGGGTCATTTCGGTTCTTCTTCCACAGGGACCGTTGCAAATTTACTGATGTAGTCTACTGCAATGAAATGTTTTTTTTTTTTTTTTTTTTCTTTTTCAATATGCTTTAGAATAGTCTTTAGTTTCTGTTAGGTGCAGTTTCTACCATAGGGGAGTGAAAGTTTGTACCCAGTGAGACTTCAGGTACAAACAGGTACTGGAGAGACTGAAGGAGCTTGGCTGGGCTACATGGTGAAGTGAGGAGTCTCTATACAGTTAATGGGGATTCCTCAGAATAGGGCAAGAGCTTGAGCATAGAAGGACCTTTTGCTCTCCCCATTTCAGTTTCTGCCTCACTTGCTAGAGACCAGAGGGGGCTGAGCTTGACTGAGCAGGATGCCCTGGGGATGAGGAAGATCAATGATGAAATGAGGGAGGAAGGGGGAAAAGGAGGAGACATAATGAGGAGGAAGGAGACAGAGGAGGTGAGAGAGACGATAAGAGGGATAAGGGGGAGAAATGGGAGGAAGAGACTGGGATGGGTAGGAGAGGGAGAAGGGATGGAGGGAGTCTACTTTACCTTCTATCTGACAGGACAGAAGGGTGAAATGCCCAGGATACAAAGACAGGTAACAGGAAGCAGTTTTCACATTCATTCCTCATTTCTGAGCAAATAAGAACCCAGTCATCTCTGATAAATCATTTAGAATGTGAGGCAGGTTTTTAATGACTTATGCTCAGGTAAGCCCTGGCATTGCTCCTTCTTCTTGTCCTGAACCTTGAGGTTCTAGATGCCCCACTGCCCCTTGTCCATCCTACTGGACACAGAAGAACCCAGGGCACAGGTGAATTCAATCCTGTCCAATTTCCCTGTGGATTCTCCCACCTCTGAGACTAACCGGTCTTCTCATTCCTCAAGGGGCCCCTTCCTCGGAAGGCTGTTTGGACAATGAGTGCAGCCTCCCTAGCCTCCACTGGCCTGGCCTGTGGCATCTCCTTCTCACAAGGGGCCAGCAGTGTGATTCCTCCCATCTGAAACAGAATTTAGTGCCCAATCTAGCAGCCATGACTAGAATAGCTCTGGTGGTTCATTATATTTAAACATACCACCTTTTTGCTCTTTCAACAACTCTCCCTTTGTCACTGTGCAGATTCTTTCAGAGAGTTATCAGTATGTGAGGTTGAAAGAGGGGCAGTGGGAATTTCAGAAAGGAAAGAATCAGGTTTCCTGAAAAGGTTTCTCAGGGACCTGAAGGTTTAGGTCAGTCACAAATGAGTGTGAGGCCAGCTAGTGTGCAGCCTAACTATAGGAACCCCAAGGTGCACAATGCCCAATGTCAGATGGAGTCTGGACATGGATTCTATGGAGTTCCAGCCAGGAATGTGTAGATGGGAGAAGCTGCATTGCTGAGATCTCAGGAGAGAGTCTGGTGGACTTGAGCAGGGGAGCAGAACTGAAACAGGGCAGGGGGCCAAAAGGAGGGGGACTGCACTTTGGGAGGGAGCCTGAGGGAGTCCTAATGCAGAGGACGGGTCTTGACCTAAGGAAGGTGTCTGAGTGTAGGGAGGCACCTAAGATGGAGGAGGGTTCTTAGACTGGGGTGGGCCTTGAGCTGGGGCAATTGCCTGAGGCTGGCAAGGGATCTGAACTTGCAGCTTCAACAAGGATCCTGAGAAAGTGGCCCATATGTTACCCCACCTCAATAACCTCAATGTAGACATAAAAAGTACATTTACACACCACAACTAGAAAAGATGTCAAATAAAATATAATTGTTTCCCAACCTAAGCCAAAATCTAACCATTGAATATAAATTACCCGATAAATTTTAGTCACAAGAGATTTCTTTGCCTACCCTAAATGATGACTAGCTCAAGAAGAAAGGACAATATTGAGTGACACAAAAATTAAAATATAAATTAGAACACAAGATACTGAAGTTTAGAGCATCCCGATGCAAGACTATGTTCCAGTTCAACAAAAAGGGCCTGCAACAGAAACATGGACATAGACTAGGGCCTGTGGACAGTGGCATGCAAAATGACCCACAGACAAGCCAGAGGGAGGGGCCTACAGGAGACTAGTGAGGGACACATCATCCCAGGTGTGTTTGCTCACAGACTGTGGGTGAAATACTGAGGCAGCTGCAGTGGTGTTCCATCACGGTTAGGCAGAACTTGGAAAGAATTGAGGGATGGGCCCAGGAGACCATGTCACATCACACAGATGTGGACAACAATTCAGGAATATAGAGTTGAAAAGACCAGAGTGGCAGTGGAAGAGGTTTCAGGCTGCAGGCACACAAAGAACAGGACTCAGCAGGCCCATGGGGGTGGGTGAGACAAAGGTGTAGGAGGGAGAACAGCTGGAAGGTCCCTGTTTCCTCTGTCCAACATGCATGTCCTAAGGCCCTACTATCCCCCGTGTGACCCAGACCCCACCCTCAGGGAAGCCCTGCCTGCCCAGAACCCACCTCCCAACAGAAGTTAATACCTGTAACTTCCTCAGGACCTTTCCACCAAAGGTTGTTGGACTGCTCTTGGGGGAATTATCCCATTGGACTGCACTGTCCCCAAGGGCAAGGGCTGTGCTGGGCTTTGTATGCATATGTGTAGCCAAGAGACGGTGCATCTGGAAAAAGGAGAGGGGCAGGAAGGGGCTTTGACAATGTCTGTGCTGTGGACATAGCCCAAAGTTTGGATAATGAGGCAGATAGAAATATGACTCCCCCAAGATGACCACATCCATGTTCTCAGAAACTGTGAGCTCATATAACAAAGAGGAATTAAGACTGCAGATGGAATTAAGGTTCCTAATCAGCTGGCCTTAAAATAAGAAAGTTACCCTGGATTTTCCAGGTGGACCCAATGTATTTGCCATGGTCCTTACATATGGAGGAGGAGACAGAAGAGGGAGATGTAAAGAGAGCAGAGTGACAACCTCAAAAATGCTGGCCTTGGAGATTGAGGAGCACCCTGAGGAAAGGAATGTAGGTAGCCTCTATAAGATGGAAAAGGGCCACCAGAAGGGACCAGTACTTCCCCCACCTTGATTCAGCCCAGTAAGACCCATTTTGGACTTCTGACCTCCAGAACTGTAAGATTATAAATTGTGTTATGTTAAGCACTAAGTTGGAAATAATTTGTCACAGCAGCAACAGGAAACTCATTCAGACAGGGGCACTGATGCTGGGCTGTGTTATGGCCCAAACCTCCCTCAGAGGTAGGGTGATGCCACCATTAGGAAGACATAATGCCCAAGGCCTCCACACATTTAGGGGCCCATTGATTTAGTTTTACTTTGGCTAATCAGTAGAATAAATGAAAATAATAACAATAAATATAGAATAATAAATATAGGTTGATAATTTTCATCTTTATACCTACACAGTACAGAAATATAATTTTAAATATTTTTTATGCATGAAAGGGCCTGCAAAGGCAGAAGTGTCCAGGACCCCAAATTCATAGTGTGGGACCACTAAGAGGGAACAGAGGAGTGCTCACCTGAGCAGGAGTAAGGTTCATATATACCTTTCAAGGTGGGAGAGCAGCTAGGTGGCTTTTGCAGGAGCTGGAATCCCTTTTCCCTGAGTCAGGAGCACAGAACCTGGGATGAAGTGGAGACCATAGGGTAGCAAGGCTCCCCTCTTCTCATACTGTTACTGTTCCAAGAGAAAATCTGAAGATGGGCCTCTCGCCCTCAGAAACCAGTCCCTGTGGCAAAATGCAATTCAGCATTGTGCATACCAGACTTAGAGTTCAGAGGTGCCCTGGACCTCCAGACTGGCTTTTAGAGACTTCAGCATGAACAACAGGACCATGAATGCAGATCAGTGAGCTCTTTTGGCTCAGAATTCACATGTACACACACATATATATACACACTGACACAAGGCACAGACACACAGAAACAAACATCACCAGGAACATATGCATGCACACACAGAAATGTACACACAGAAACACAGAAAAACACACAGACTCACATGTATGCACATAGAAACACACATACACAAACAAACACAGAGGTATGTAGCATACATGCAGAGTAATGCACATGCCCATACATGTATACACTCAGAAACACACACATACACAGAAACACACTCACAGACACAGACACACAGAAACACATGTACACACTGAGAAATTCACACATAACACACATGTACACACAAAGAAACACACACCTCCACAAAGGTACACATATAAAGACAGACACAGATGCACAGGAACACACATACACAGAATCACACATAGAAACACAGAGACACACAGAAACACACACAGAAACATACACATAGAAACACATGTACAGTAACATGTGCACAGAGAAACACACCCATACACACATGGACACAGAAACACTGGCATAGATAAACAGATACAGCAATACACACATGCACAACTCGCATACCCTCTTTTACAAGTAAAGAATCTAAGGTCTGAAGCCCTCCACCACCACTGGCCATTGAGTTTATTCTTGACATCCAGGCAACTGTGTGTGTCATTGTTGAGTGGTGATGAACCCCTGGCCTGCCTACCCCTCCAGGCCCCCAGAACAGAGGGACCAAACCTGCCTTTGCCCTCGGCCAGGGAAGTGGACTGCCACAGAACAAAAGGGTGAGGAGATGGTCTTTCTCTTCAAGATCTACCCCATCATTATGGGGATAAAAGCACCATTGGCTAGTGTCCTGTCCCTGGGACTTTCACAGCAACCTCCTACCCCAGCATTACCCTAAACATGGCTGAGCCAAATCACAAGAAGCTTCTGTCCTATGGAGTATGAAGTAAAGCAAATGCTGCCCCCTCTGGGGAGCCAGGGATTCTTTCTCATTTGTAATAGCTCATGAGAATTCTTCTGATTGATTTTTGTGATGGTTGGTTCTCAGGCCCCTGAAAACATCAAAGTAGTCTAGAGAATAGTTTTCTCTAGAAGCTCTGAGGAGAGAAAACCCCACCTCAGCCTATTATCACCTTATGTCCTTCCTTGAATAAAGAATCTAATAAATAAGGGAGGAAGGGAAGAGGTAAGGAGAGAGGGAGGGAGAGAGGTACAGAGGTAAAGAGAGAGTAGATTGGAAGAGAAATGGAAGAGATGGGGAGGGAAAAATAGGGTAGTAATGGAGGGAGACTGGAGGCAAGAGAGAGAGGAATGGGTGAGGGGGAGCAAGAGTGGAGTGTGGAGAGGAGTGAGGAAATGAAGGTAGGACTGGGTAGAGATAAAAGGAGGGAGAGAGGAAGGAGAAGGATTATAGTGTTGTGGCAGGAAAACTTAGATGATGAGAAACCCAAGTGTGCACTCAGAGAGATGGAGGAACAAAGGTTTTATTATGTGCTGGCCCATAGGAGAATCCAGTCTAAAATCTGAGCCTTAAGTTTTATCTTTCATGAGATTGTATAGGGACCTTTTGCAGACAAATTCCTAAGCAAGTGGGCAGGTGGGGTTTACAAAAGCAGAAAGTGGGAGTTTAGTTTATCTTCTTAAAGCAGAGGGCCTTAGGGAGGAAAGGAGTCATTATCTACTTAAAGTTGTAAATTCTAGTTGAAAGGGGTGGATGAGGAAGCACTTATCTTCCTAAGTTGTGGGTTCCAGAGAGAAAGGGAAGAGGGGTGCTTATTTTTCTAAGGCTGTGGGTTTCTGCTGAGGGGAGTTAGGGCTGCAGCACTTTCTTCATCATTCCTCCCCTTGATGCCCTTACTGGCTTATACTTTCTCAAGGCTAGGATTTTTGTAGTAGCTCTGTGAGTTATGGTCATTTCGATGAGCCTGATGAGTATATTTATTATGCATGGGTCAAAGGTGACAGCCATGAAAAAGTTAGTTAAGGGTCTAGCCAGAGGCAGGAGCCAAGAGGTCCACTGTCCAATGCCCCAACCCTAGAATTCATTTAGGTGTTCCCTCCACCTTTGGATTCAGTCCCTAAGTTCTTTCACTTTGGTGGTGACTATCCCTGACTGGATAACATAATAGCTGCATTCTCCTCCTAGGAAAATACATGCTCCCCCTTTTTTGGCAGTTAGCAAGTCAAGGGCTCTCCTATTTTGTAGGGCTACTCCAGCTAGTGATTTGCTCTGGTTTTGGAGAGAAACCAAAGAATCTGCCACTCACTCTATGTCTTCATTTAGTTGTCAGTAAAGCTTATAATAGAATCCAACAGAGGAGCCCAGTTCTCCCAGCCCTGTTCCTATCCCCGTGGCCACTCCTGTCCCTATGAGGATGGAGGTGAGTAAGACCATTTTGGCTCTCTTTTGATGGGGGCTTAGCATCAGCTCCAGTTTTGTTTCATTGTAGATTGATATCTCAGGTGTTAAAAACACCAGAACACAACTTCCTGTCCACTAAGCACCTATATGCAGTACTTCCACATAGGTAAAACAGTACCCGGGGGGTGCACTGAGTCTGATTCATTAATAAGGTCTGGTAGGAAGTACACAAAGTTTCAGGGATGTCCCCACTAGACTTTGACCCTGGTGCAGGAATGCTTCTAAGACAGGTTAGGTTACTCTCCGCGATGTTTAGGCAGATGTCGAGGGCTATAGGGGCAGTCCAATTACCAGTTTCTGTCAGAGTTGTATTTAAGTTCTAATCAGGAGGTGCCAGGGTGCCTGAATATTTTTTTTTTCCTGAGGGACAGACACAACCAACAGTAGTTGGTCCCAGGCTGATACTGTGGAGGAGAGCATAGGTGGTGTTAATCAACCTCCTCACCTATTGATGAACGGGGACTGTGAATTGAGTGAGCTGATAAAATCCAGTCAAATTTGCTTGCTTATACTTGGGGCCCTCAGCTAGCTGGATGAGGTTGATCCAGACTTGTTTTAAATTTTCCTTCCGGGTTATATCTGGTACGTCCCCCATCCAACATGCCTGCATGCATATAATAAGTCTAATAACTGACCTACCCTGGTGTGCCATAAGTTCTGTGGCTACCCCTAAATTTCAGTCTGGCTACCCAGAACTTTTGTCCCCTTTTCTCACAAACTGAGGATTCAGATAACCTATAACATTCTGCTGGCATATAGGTACACTAGATAAAGGAAGAGGAGGGTTGGTACTTTCCTGTGAGCTATTTTAACCTATTTGCTGCTGAGAAGAGGGTGGATTTGTAACAACTGAAGCAAGGCTGAGAACTGGTGCCAGCCCTGAGGCAAAATAGGAAAAGCATCTTAAGGCACAAAAATATCCTACAAGGCACAGGTATGTCACTGAGATTAAGGCTCTATTTACTATAGTCCAGTCTGCAGGAGCTAAAGCAGCCAGTCCAATTCTGAGCAACAGCGTGAGTGGTCCAACTGGGAACAGGAACCACCAGGATCAGGTGTCCATTCAGCTGGTGGTAGATGACGATGGTTTTCAGCAATTCCAGGCAACTTGAACTCATAAGGGGTGGCCGGGTATGGGTTGGGTTTCCCAGCTGTCTGGTTCTTTGCTGGGGTGTGCTTTCTTGACCTTGATGTGGTGGATCCAAGGCACGATGCCTGCAACTTAAAGAGCAGTGGGAGTTACAAGAATCACAGTATGTGGACCTGTCCAGGTCAGCTGAAGGTTATTATTTTTTTTTTCCAGGCTTTGACCCAGACTAGGTTCCCTGGCTGGTGATGGTGCATTGGGTGTCCCAGTGGGATGAGGTTTAAGGACAAAACCGTTTTTTGTATTTGGGCTAGAGTTTTTCCCAGCTGTTGGAGGATGGAGTCTTGGCTAGCCTCCCCCAGAAGTTTGAGATTTCCTTGAAGGCCTGGATAATTAGGGGTGGCCGTCCAAATAGAATTTGAAAGGGTAAATGGCCTGTGGGTCCTGGAGTGCACCTAACTAGGAGAAGGGTTAAGGGAAGTCTACCCAGGTGAGACCAGTTTCTTGGCAGAATTTGGCTAGGTGGCTTTGAGGGTTCAATTCTTGCATTCAACTTTCCCTGAGCTCTGGAGCCTGTGAGCGGTATGTAGTTTCCCCTTGATTCCTAACATTTTGGCCAGTACTTGGATTACAGCAGCCAAGAAGTCCAGGCCATTGTCACTTCTAATAGATAGTGGCAGCCTGTGTCAGGGAATGATTTCTCTAAATAAAACTTTAGTCACTTCTCTTGCCTTTTGGTGTGAGTGGGGAAAGCTTCAACCCAGCCTGAAAGGTGCATATATCACTGACAGATATTTGTACCACCAACTTGGTTTCACTTCTGTGAAATGTACTGTGAGATCTTTGAAAGGGCCTGTCCCTGTGTGCTGGATGCCTGCCAGAGCTCAGGGGCCCTGCAGCAGGTTGTGTTTGACACAAACTTGGCACTGGCTGTGGATGTTGGCACAGAGGGAAGCTAGGCAGGCTATGTAGTATTATCTCTCAAGCAGGTCTTCCAGCACAGCTTTTCCTAGGTGGTAGAGTTTGTGGTATTGTTGGATAAGGGCATGAGTGACTCCTTTCAGGATGAAAATCCAGTTATCTGGGAGCACCCAAGTTTCTTCAGAGATTTGGTTTCCACCTTCGGTCTTGGCCCATTCCTTTTCTTCCCAGGTATAGCTAGGTTGATTAGATTCTTCTCCTAAGAGGGACAGCTGCGGTGTTGATTCCGGGACTCATGTTATGTGGGTTCCTTCAGCCACTTGCCAAGCTGCTTTGTTGGCTAGCCTGTTTCCTTGAGTGATCATATCCATTCCTTTCTGATGTTTCCAGCAGTGGTTGATGACAACTCTGTCTGGTTTCCAGATTGCTTCTAATAATTGAAGGATTTCTTTTTTGTTTTTGATTTCCTTTCCCCCTGCAGTTAGGAGGCCTCTTTCTTTATAAATTTCTCCATGGATATGAATGGTAGTGAATGCATATTTAGAGTCACTGTAAATGTTTACTGCCTGCCTGGTGGCTAACTGCAGGGCTCAGATCAGTGCCCAGAGTTCTGTGCATTGTGCAGACCATCCTCGGGGTAGAGATGCTGCTTCCACCACCTGTTCAGCTGTGGTGACTGCATATCTAGCAAGCTTCTCCCTGTTTTTAAAAAGACTTCTCCTATCTGTAAATAGTATCTGGTCCAGGGAAGTCTTGGAGGTTGGGGTGACTGGCATAAACGTTCTCAGTCATTTTAACACAATCATGTTCAGGGAACCCTTCCTAGTCCTGGAAGAAAGTGGCAGTCTTTAGTCTGTGCACTGTTTCTATTGTTATTCTGGGGTTTTCACAGAGTAAACCTTGGTAATGTGTGATCTGGGGGTTAGATACTCACGGATGCCCATGTGAGTTCATTACAGCAGTGACCACGTGTGGCACTATGACATGAATAGCCTATCTGATGGTTAATTTGTCAGCTTCTTTGACGAGGGTTATGGTTGCCACCAGGGCTTTCAGGCAGGGCAGCCATCCTACAGCCATGGGTTCTAGCTTCTTGGAGAGGTAAGTGATGGGCCTTTGCCAGGGGCCAACTGTTTGTGTTAAGACTTTCAGTGCTACTTTGTTCTTTTCATGCATGAAGAAGTTAAAGTTTCAAATTACATCTTGGAGCCCCAAGGCAGGGGCTTGGCTGAGTTGTCTTTTGATGTTTTGAATGGCCCTCGGTTGAGCTCCTCCCCTGTTGAGGGGCTCCTTTTCTGGACCCGTCAGAACTTTGTGGAGGGGTTTGGCTATGGTTGAAAACCTGGGAATCCAGATGTGACAGAACCTCGCAGCCCCTAGGAACTCACAAAGCTTTCTTTTTGTGATGGAGGTAAGGATGGTGCAGATTACTTTCTTTCATTCTGGTCTGAGTGTCTGGTGCCCTTGTGTGATGCTGGACCCCAGGTATATGACTTGCTGTTTACAGATTTGGGCTTTTCTCCAAGACACTGTACCCAGTCTGTGTTAGAAGTTGTAGGAGAGGCTGTGTTCTTCTCCAGCAGTCCTCTTCCATGTCACTGTCAAGTAGGAGGTCATTTACATATTGTAAGAGGGCACACCTGCAGTCCTCCTAGGTGTAGTTGGCCAGATCTGCCACCAAGCTTTCCCTGAAAAGGGCTGGGTAGTTCTTGAAGACTTGCAGGAGCCGAGTCCAGGTTAGTTGAGTTTTCTGCCAGGTTCTGGAAACTTCCCACTCAAAGGCAAACAAAGTCTGGCTCAGGGGGACCAGTTGCAGGCAGAAGAAGGGGTCTTTCAGGTCCAAGCAAGTGAACCAGGTGGCTTCAGGTGGCAGCTGACCTAGCAAAGTGTACGGGCTGGGAACAACCTGATGTAAGGTGAGAGTGGCCTTATTAATGGCTCATAAATCATGCACTGGTCAATATCCGGTACCATCTGGCTTCTTTATTGGTAATAACACGGTGTTCCAGGGTGACTGGCACTAGATCAGGATTTCCAATTTCCTCGGGTGATCTGTGCTTGACTAGGCCCAGTTGTGCTTCGTGGGGGATCAGATACTGCCTCTGCTGGACCAGGACCACTCCAGGCTTCAGGATGATGATGATTGGTGCATGAGTCCGTGCCATTCCCAGTAGGTTTCTTTCTGCCCAAACCTGGGGGAAAAGTTCCAGCAATTTTTTCCAGATTCTGACTTGAATTTTCTTCCATATGATATCTCCATGCCTTGCTTCAGGTTATGGTGACAAGGAGAGTGCAGCAGGTCCCAGGCCTCAGGGTGAAAAGAGGTGTAGATTCTGAAGGCGTCACAAAGTTGTTCATAGAAATCTCCTGAATATTCTTCAGGCTTTTTAGTGATTAAGGTTATCTTTGTCATGTTTGTGGATCATTTTGCCCTTTCTAGGACTCCTCAAAGGAGCACTTACCGATATCGCTGGACTACAGCCCATCGCTGATCTGTGTTGAAGTTCCAGTTTGGTTGGGCCTCTGGTACCTCTTGTGTCCAATCTTTTGAGTTTAAGATGTCAATAGAGGTCTGATCCTGTAACCACTTTCAGGCTTTCATCAGAATACATTGCCTTTCCTCTGTATTAAACAAAGTTAGGAAGTGTTGGTGGCAATCATCCCAAGTGGGATGATGATGTTGGAAAATGGATTCCATGAGATCAATAAGGGCCTGGGGCTTTTCTAAGTAGGAAGGGGTGTGCTGCTTGCAGTTTAAGAGGTCTGCAGTTGTGAAGGGCTGGTAGTGCAAAACAGCCCTCTCGGGTTGGATGGTCCTATCCTCGTCAATCTGGGTCAGATCCTGTGTCGCATGGATAGCTATCTGTAACATGGGTTGTGCAAGCCCAAGCCTCCTTGTTATTTGGGTTCTGGGGCTTTCAGAGGGGGTCAATGGTCTCAGAGGGATTGAAGGTAAGGGGTGTTTCTGGGAGCTCTGCCTGCACTCCCAGGCTATGAGGGGGAGAGGCTAGAGCAGCTAAAGCATATGGTGGGTGTGGTGGTTTTTTTCTGAGGATCCTTGATGAATGACTGGTTTCATCATGACTGGGGCCCTGTTCCTTGTGCAACTAAGACCTTTTTCTGTCCTTTTTTCCAAAAGCAGAATACCAGCCACACTGCGTGGACCTTGGCTACATCTAGTGTCCCTTCCGATGAGCAGACTATGTTAAAAGTGGGCCAATCTAATTCACATAAGGTTTAGAGGGTGCCGGGGTTCATCCATATGCCATAATCTCCAGAAAAGCCCTTTTTAAAATTCTTAAGCATGCAGTCTAAGACAGTGGGTTTTGACTGTGATGAGCTCATACCCTGTGTTGGTGGTGCAAGACAGACAAAGGAAGGGGTTGCCTCTTCTGAGACCACTCAGATGCCCACCTGTCCATGTCTCTCACAAGAACTTCAGCTCAAATTAGCTAAGGCAGCCAGGCAGAGTTTACGTGTGCCATTATACTGTATGACATAGCCATGGAAAACAGGTTAGGGCCCACTCAGGCTCTGTAGCACAGTCCATGGAGTCACACACTGGAATAACAGAGGTAAGCCTCTGTCATCTTCACTCGCACACACAATTACTCAGAAGTTACACAGTCCCTCCCACAGGGATTAAGAGTGATAAGTCCACACCCTGAGTTGGAGGTGCAAGACAGACAAAGGAAGGTATTGCCTCTTCTGAGGCCACTCAGATGCCCACCTGTCCACATCTCTCATGATAACTTTGGCTCATCTTAGCTAAGGCGACTGGGCAGAGTTTGTATGGGCCAATATGCCATACGATGTAGCCACGGAAAACAGGTTAGGGCCCACTCAGGCTCCAAAGCACAGGATGTGGAGTCAAAGACTTGAATAATAGAGGTAAGACTCTGTAATACTCATTCACACACACAATCACTTAGAGATTATGCAGTCCCTCCTGCAGGGTCTGCCCTATCCTGGGATCTTGATATTTGAGACTTTGGAAGGTGATCTGTCTCCCTTCCATTTGGAGATGGGCCTGACTGAGGGCTTGACACCCAGGGACTTACATTTCCAGAGTCTTCTGTCACTGTTCAGTCCCCCACCCCACTGAGTCAGGCTGGGGTGTGGAGAAGTGGCCCTTGGGGACCGTCTCAGAAGGAAGTCCCATTAAGAGGACAGGTGTTTCTTACCTTGTTTGTTTAGAGATTGTCATTGGCCACACTCTTCAGCCCCAAACTGGAGGCACAATGGGCCTGCTTGATTGAGTTTCCCAGCCAATGCACCAAATGTTGTGGCAGAAAAAACTTAGATGATGAGAAACCCAAGCATGCCCTCAGAGAGACAAAGGAAAAAAGATTTTATTACATGTGGGCCCAGAGGAAAATCCAGTCTCCAAAATCTGAGCCCTGAGTTTTATCTTTCATAAGTTTATATAGGGACCTTATACAGGTGGGCAGGCAGGGTTTACAAAAGCATAAAGTGCAAGTTTAACTTATCTTCTTAAAGCAGTGGGCCTTAGGGAGGAAAGGAGTCTTTATCTAGTTAAAGTTGTAAATTCTAGTTGAAAGGGGCAGATGGAGATGTGATTATATTCCTAAGTTGTGGATTGCATGGAGAAAGGGTGGAGGGGCACTTATTTTTCTAAGGCTGTGGGTTTCTGTTGAGGGGGGTTAGGGCTGCAGCACTTTCTTCATCATTAGGAGGAAATGAAGAGGATGGAAATGAAGGGGAAAGGGAGGGGAGGCAGCCAGAGGTAGGACATGAAAAAAACCCCACCCTTCTGTCCATCTGCTACATGTGGGAAGTGTTCTTTCCCCACAAAAACCCACTGCCCCAGGCTTTGCAGGGACCTCCCAAGAGCTCACAAGACCCCTCCTTGGGTGCCCTTCCACATGAGAAGGTCACCAAGCAGTCATCCACATACAGGGAAAGTAGTCCTTCTCAGGGCAGCCACTGTCCTTTCCCTGCCCTCTCTGTCCCTGCTCAGGGAGGCTGGATCCTGGGTCCCAGCAACAGGTTCCACTGAAGAGAGATTTGGGTGGGTGGGAAGATGAATGGTCTGAGCAGATGTCTCTTAAGAAGGATAGGCCAGAGAGAGGGAAAGAGCAAGAGGGAGAAAGAGGGACAGGAGACACTGAGGCAGAATGGAGGGAGCCTTCTGTGTGTGATTCTTCCCTGCAGGCAGACAGGTGCTTTTATCCACATTATGATGGAGTAAAGCCAGTCCAGAGCCCAAAGTTCCAGCTCCAGGTCACACTGTGTCACTGACAGGGAGCTTCCCTTGCAGAGCTTCCCTTCTCCTCAGGGAGAAGTGGCAACAGGTGGATCCCTTCTGTTTAAGCACAGGATAGGGAAACTGCAGGATATCAAGGCTAAGTAAAATCTTAAAAGCTACCAGAGAAATGAAACAAATTACCACCAAAGGAAGAATTAGATAGAGATGGTAGATAACCCTTCAGCAAAAATATATGCCTTATCATAATGGCAAATTTTTTATTTTACACAGTATACACAGAAAATTCTCCTTTCCAACCCTTTGCTATCCATACCATTAGCCCAACAATGATGGAAAAATATATTCATTAATTTGTCATTCATCATTCCTGCATTTCTTTCTGAAATAAGCAAATGTACATTCATACATACATGCATATCTAGTTATATTCTTATTTCCCCTGTTTTTATCAAAAAAAATTTCCATGCTTGGTATTTTGCTTTTTAAATTAAAAATATATTCTAAAATTCTTTGTACCCTTTCCCCAGATCACTTCATTATTTTTCACAGTTGCATAGTATTCCATTTTGCAGATGTACCATGATCAATGAACTAAGTATAGTCATTTATTATTTTTTTCCAATAGCTAGGTGTCACAAATATGTTGCTATAAATAATCTTATGCACATGAATTTTGAGATTGTTTGAGGTGTAGTTTCGGGATAAATTCCTAAATGTTTAATGAATGGGTTAAAAAATAAGTAAATGCATATATAGTTTGATCAATTTCTCCCCCATGGGTGTTGTACTCTTTTTTATTTCCACCAACAATTTGTGAGTGTTCTTCTTTCCCCACCAACTTATCTTGACATGCTTTTGAAATTTGATCACTCAGAAAGATGAGAAATTAGATTTCAGCATAGTTTCAATTAACAGTTCTCTTATTAAGAACAATATTAAGTATAT
>JAKSZT010028212.1:3354777-3408284 GCA_026826555.1 Tolypeutes matacus | reverse complement strand
TTTCCCCCTTTTATTCAAGGTCTTTTTCCAGTTGTGTTGCCAGTTGGCACTTGGGAAAAGTTTTCAATTAGCAATAATCGTGCCTCGGATAAACCTGATTGGCTACGATACTGCCACTGTGCAAAGCTGCCAGTTGGTACTTGGTATTAATCCCTCGTTGCCAGGGAGGCTCATCCCCAGGAGTCTTGTCCCACGTTGGGGGGAAGGTAATGCAATCATATGCTGAGTTTGACTTAGAGAGAGGCCACATTTGAGCAACAAGGAGGCTCTCAGGTGGCAACCCTTAGGCACCCCACAACTGCAGGCTAAGTCTCATTTACAAGAGCAAAGACTCACAAGGGTAGTCATCAATAAATAAAACACATCATCCTATTTTGACAGGCACTGTCCCTACACTCAGAGGACTATTGCTGCTCCCTTGGTGACTGTGACAGAGCTCTCCAGGCTAGGAATTCAGATTCCCTCATTTATTGTGTGATTATCCACCCATCGTGACCATGCCCCATCCCCCAATCCTTTGAATGATTTTGAATATCTTTCATCTATATTCGGATGAACCAATCCCCACAACCCCCCCCCATAATCCCCTGCAGTACCCCTTGTAACCCTTCTGTGATCCAAATCCTCCATGAACATTTAGTCCATAAAATTATCTGCCTCTAATGTATTTTTAATCTCATCCATCATTCTTTCATTCCCATAAGCTCTGTTAATTCCTTTGCAGGATTTCAAATTGTGCTTTACACTATTCCAATATCTTTTTTAATATCCTTTATTTCTTTAGTCATATTTTCTATAAAGTCTATGAAGTGATTTAAGATAGTTGTGTGATTATCCATGATTAATTGTCTTAAATCCTGTATATTTTCAGGATATTTGGTTTGTTTTTTGGTTGGGCCATCTTTTCCTGTTTCTTAGTATGGCTTGTATTTTCTGTTCATGTTTAGGCATATGAATATGTTGGTGAATTTACTCTGATGAGCAATTTCTTGCTCTTTCCCATTGTTCTTTTTTTCTCACAGCTCTTCTTTTATATTTGGTTCAGCTTGTTCTCAGTCATTAAAATTACTCAGCTTAAGTTTTCAATATTGGGAAGGGACTCACTAGTGGGGTGCAGATTTTCTCCCAGACGTTGGTTACAGATAATGTGAAGTTTTTGTCAATGTGATTCACAGAATGGCCGGCAGATGGCATTAGTCAGTGTACTTTTGCATGGAAGTGTCTCAGTCTTGGCTTTCCTGTGTTGAATCTTCAGATCAGAGATTTAAAGCAGGCCCTCATGGCTGGATTCACTGAAGAAAAGCATTCCTACTTCCCCTCCCTTTTCCCTTGAAACAGCTTCCAGGGAGGAAGATGTTCCCTTCTCAGTCAGTTGCAGTGAGCCAGGGGTTTAACCCAAGCTTAATACTTGTGTGTGGGGGGTGGGGAGACCTTTCCAGCTGCCATGGGGGCTTAGTAACTCACATTTCTCATTTTGGCTTCTTCATCTGTCCGTTCCTCATCCTCTTGGGAGTTGTGTAGCCCTGCCCTGGTATGCTGACCCCCAAACATTTCCTTTCGACAGATTTTGGCACTTCCTCTGTTGTTTTTGTGAACAGCATTCAGCTTGCCTGTTAGTCCAACACCATCTTCCCACAATCTAGGGATTTCTATTTAATTGATTTGGTGCTACAGTCCCTCTGATACTTGGTTCAACATAATTTGGAAGTTTATAGTGGCTTGTGTTTAGCCAAACTGAATTTTTTCAGATCTTTTTCATGTGTTTTTTTTTTTTTCCCTTTCTCCCTTGCTGGTTGCATAGTAGGAGCTGAGTACTGTAAGTTACACTACCTAAATTTGCCTTCAGTGCCCCATGAAATGATGAAACTTCTCCCACCTTTTCCCCCTGACAATGGTAATAATGGAGCTTCAGCCATTTTTAGTAATCCAAGATGTGCAAGGAAAGAACATCTGTGGTTGCCCAGAGAAACTGATGATGCTTCAAACCCATTTCTGCCCTGCCTGGGGTAGCGATGGAGATGCAGGTGTAGGCAGCAAACTAAGCAGTGTGGATAAAAACTGACAGCAGTTGCCCATGTAGACTGACAAACCACCAGCTCCCATGATCCCCTGCCAGGTACAGGGATTGAGCTCCAGGCATGACAATCATCTAGTTCATATGGTCATTTGCATTTGCAGTTGCCCTGAGAGGCTGTGGGAACACCATCCATTCTGCTCTTTCAGGGGCTGGGACATAAACACAGGAGGGCCCAACAATTTAGTCCATGTGGACCAGAAGTACATGCAGTTGCCCTGGGAAGTTGAGGAAACACGACTCTACTCCTTTCCTTTTGGGGGTGAAGATGGAGTCACAGTTGTCCAATATTCCAGTTCTCCAATATTCCAGTTAGTTGCCCAGAGAGTCTGGGAAAACACCACCCCCTCCTATCCTATCAGGGACTTGGGACAGGAGTACAAGTGTCCAACAATGCTGTCTACTTTTAGCTGTTCTTAGGAATATACTTTTAGCCAGCCAAATTTACTAATCAGAAGCTAAAGTCAGTGCCTGACCATCTCTTACTCCCCCATTTTGGGAAATGGAGCTTCCAATTCCAGCCAGGGAATAGATCCTGAAGTGGCTTATGCAGCCACAGGAGGATGGGCACTGGCTTTTGCAGTGTAGAATGCTGTACTCAAGAATCTTCACTGAAGATGAACTGTCTCCTCCTTCTGTTATTCCAAGGATTTTGCAGGATGTTCTTCTGGTCACCTGGGCCCCCCAAAAAGGTGTTTTAGATAGATCTGAGTGATCACTTACTACACTGTAGGATGAGCTTATTCTTGAAACTCCTTAATTTGCTGCCATTTTACACCTTCCCCTATTAATCTCATTTTTGACTCATAGTCTACTATGTTTACATAGGCCCCACAAACTCTATGATATCTATTAAGAATTTCCAAAAGGAAACCACTTCCAAAAACCACAATTCTCCTTTGAATCAATGTTATGATGAAGAAAATTGATTATATATGGAATAATTTTATATTTCATTTATTCTAACATACAAATGTCAGCATTTTACTTATTTTGTATTTTATTAACAAAGAAACTGAATTTTTCTCAGGAAGGAAGTATCCTTCAAGACAAGTGGAAAAATGAGGAGAACAATAGTCTTTTTCTTTGATTTTCTGCCTTTGTGAATAATTAATGATACTATGATGACTGAAAAAGGAGGTTGAAAATATGTGTGTATATATATATTGATCCCAATTTTGTTTCTATCAATGTGTGTACATATGAAATACATTAAAAGTATTTGTATCTAGCTGTAGGGATAGTACATATTATATGAAGAAGTTTCAATTACATAAATCCTACATTGAAAAACATATATGGATTTTTATTCACTTTAGGGATTAGAAAATCCATGGGAGCAAATATCTTTCTGGATGAAGAGTAAAGATAGAAAGATCTAATGGCAGGGACCCTGAGAATTCTGCAAGGAAGAAGAAGGGGAAACCTAAAGCATTTCCCAGGGGAGAAATTCTTCTCTGTAAAGAGCAAGAACAACTTTGGAAATGCTACCTTGACTGGAGAAAGCATCTAAAAGAAAAGCAAAATAATAGTTAAAAAGTTTCTTTAGGTTTTTAGGGAATTGACTGGACAGTAAAAACAAACAAAAACAATTTGGAATTCCTTTTTTAAAAATTATATTTTATTACAGAAGTTGTGAAGTTACAAAACAATCATGCACAGGTGTAGAATTCTCATTCAAAAACCCTTCACCAACACACAACACCCCATACAGTTGTGGAACATTTGTTACAGATTAGGAGACACTATAATCAGAATATCACCACTAACTATTATCTATAGTGTACATTTGACATATTTTTCCATACCCCTCTTTATTAACACAATACATCTTTGATATTAATGCAAGAATATAACAGTATTGCTGTTAACTATCATCCATAGGTTACATTAATTGTATTTTTCCCATGCTTCTCCACATTCCCACCACCCTGGAATAGTGATGTATATCCATACTAATTCACAGAAGGACATGCTTGCATTTAAACTATGAACCACAATTCTCATCCACCTCTGGGATCACTGAATTATTCAGCCCCTAGATTATTCTCTAGCTTTATTTTTTTAAAGATACTTAGATTACATAAATGTTACATAAAAAAATATAGGGATTCCCATATGTCCCACTCCCCACACCTCCCACACCCACCCACATAAACATCCTTCATTAGTGTGGCACATTCATTGCAAATGAAAAATGCATCCTGGGGTTTTGCCATTAAACATGGACCATAGTTCACATTGTAGTCTATACTCTCTCCCATACAGTTGTGCATGTTATGTGATGATATAAATTGGCCTATAACTGTCACTGCAATATTACTCAGGTTGATTACAAAGTCCCCCCAAAAAGCCCCATAAAGCAACTGTTTTTCCCTCTCCCTGGCCCCAGAGTCTCCACTGGCCACTGGCTCCACATCAATGTTGTAATGTCTTCCATTACTATAATCACAATATGTCTATAGTAGAATACCAGTAAGTCAACTCTAGTCCATAGCTCTTTCCCCATTCCAGAGGATTCTGGGATGGTAAAGTCCACTCCAACTCCAAATGAGAAGGGACTTACATCCCATGGGGAAGATGGATGGGGCTATCCTATCTGCAGCTGCAGATTCTCTCTGTTCCCTGGGATGGCTGTTGTCCATCATCCTTCCCCCACCAGTTGTCCTGGGTGAGTCCAGTGAGCTGTAGAGTAGGTGCTGCAACTCCACCAAGGATCCAGGCCCAGCTGGCACATGGACAGCCCAAAGACTTGAGTCTCCAGATGTATACCTACATATTGCAGGACCATGTATAGGTTTAAATAGAAGGGACAGATGAGCCATGTGTATGGAACACATAATTGAGTCCAACTTTGCCACTCTCAGGAGCACAAACTCCAAAGTAGGACCCACTGGCAAGGCACCAAACTCCAGAGCTATCCACCTTGACCACAGGACCTGGGTGTCTCCATAACCCTCAGGAGCCCCACTATTTGGGGTAGTATCCACTTTGACAGTCTATAAGATCCTGCTGTGATGTGAGCATTACCTCTGGGATGACCTCCAAACTCACTTTGAAGTCTCTTAGCCATATAAACTCATTTCTCTTTACCTTTCACTCCTTTTATTTGAGGTCTTTATCCATTTGAATTTCTAGTTGGTGTATGGTAGCAATTCCTCAATGCCAGGTAGGCTCATCTCTGGGACTCAGGTCCCATGCTGTGGGGAAAGTAATGCTTTCATATGCTGAGGTCTGGCTTAGAGAAAGACCACATTTGAGCAACAAGGAGACTCTCAGGAGGCCACCCTTAGGCACCCCATAACAATAAGCTAAGTTTCATTTTAAGAGCAAAGGCTCATAAACCTAGTCATCAATATCAAGGGCCCATCAATGGATCATCCTCCTTTGCCAGTCACTGTCCCTGCACTTGGGGAACTGTGCATTTCTCTTAGAGAATGTGGCAGAGCTCTCTATAATGGGAATTCAGTGTTCTCTTGATTATTATGTGAGTTTCTACCCACTGTGACAATGCCCTGTGAACATTTGAATATTTTTGAATACCTTATATATATGATCAGGTGAACTTCCTCCCACAAATTGGCCAGCACTGACACCCTACACCAATGTTTACCCCCTACCCCAGTTGAAGCCCTTCTATGATCCAAAGCTTATTAAAAAATAAAGCCATTACAATAGCCAAATACAATTAATAGGAAAATGAAACAATAATGATAAGTTTAAAAATAAGAATGCAAATACATACAAATTTTAAAAAAACTAAAAATAAAATTAAAATAATGGGATATTAAAAAAATAATGAAAAATATTTTTTAAAAGTTATTTTGTCATTTTGCCTTTAATTACTGCAATATCTGGTGTCCTGTCTGCACATTCCCCCACTCATTCCCCAGTGTCTCACTATTTTTCATTTTGTTTCCAAAGAAGTTTTAGGTCACAGCAAAGTCACACACAGAATACAGGAGACTCTCATATACACAACATCCTCCCTATTTCCTTCACCCCCATATTAATACCTTTTTATATGTGGATGGCACCTTTATTATAACTGATATACAAATAGTGAAACATAGCTACTAAACATGGTCAATGGTTTACATTATGGTTTACATTTTAGACCATACACTTTTATACATTTTGATGATATTTACTATGTCCTGTGTCCATCATTGTAAGGTCATGTAGAAAACTTCCACTGCCCACTAAATACCCCCTGTTCTATTTAGTCTGTGTCTCCCTCCTCCTGCCCTCAGGGCCCATGGCAACCCACTGGCTTCACTCATTGGATGACAAGATTCATAATTACATGCAAAAACACTGAGGTCTTTTTTTTTTTTTTTTTTTTAAGATTTTATTTATTTATTTATTCATTTATCCGCCCCCTTGCTGCTTGTGCTCGCTGGGTCAGCTAACCACGCCGTGCGGGCGGGCTTGCCTTCACCAGGAGGCCCAGGGAACCGAACCCGGGGCCTCCCATATGGTAAACGGGAGCCCTACTGATTGAGCCACAGCCGCTTCCCACCACTGAGGTCTTGACACACTAGTTTGGCCTCTTCTATTAGGAACTGCTGTACTCTCAAAAGACTCCCACCTGTCTATTTGTGAACAAATTGATCCTCCCGAGGCTGGGAGTCCAAGTCCTTCCCACTCCTTGTGTGGGTCTCCACCCACTGATACAACACATTATGGCAGAACGATCACTCACACACTCCCTAGAATCTGCTCTAGGTGCAACCTGTCCTAAATAACCCCCCATCCAACACCCTTAACCAGTAACCCTTCCTTGTCATATTGCCATAAGAACATTCCCAACTTTTTACTTTCAACCACATAATTGAAAATCCCCAGTGTTCACCTGGTGCCACTCCCAACCTTCCCCAACCCCACCCCAGTTCACTGGACCTTCCAACCCACCCTTCTCAATCTACCCACTTGTCAAATCTGCACCACCCAATCCAGTAATATCACTTCCATCCTGCCATATACCTTTAATACGCAGCTACACACTTTTACCTTACCATAGATTATGACCCTATGGGTGTTGGCTCACAGCCCTCTTCTCTCATTTTATTTCTTGTTGACATATCTTCAGAAAATAGCTCTCTGAGACTGCTCAATTTGCTTATTTCACATCAGTGAGGTCATGTACTGTTCATCTTTGAATGCCTGGCTTGCTTCACTCAATATAAGGTCCTCAAGATTCATTCATGTTATCCCATGTGCTAACACTTTATTCCTTTTTACAGCTGAGTAATATTCCATTTTATGAATATACCACATTTTGTTTATCTATTCAACTTTTTATGGGCACTTGGGTTGAATTCAACATTTGACAATATTGAATAATGCTGTTATGAACATTGGTGTGCATATATCTGTTTGTGTCTTTGCTTTCAATTCTTCTGGGTATATACCCAGTAGTGGAATTGCTGGATTATATGGAAGTTCTATAGTTAGTTTTTTGAGGATCCACCAAACTGAGATCCACATTGGCCGGACCATTCTACATTCCCACCAGCAGTGGATGAGGATTCCCATTTACCACATCCTCTCCAACACTTATAGTCCACCAATTTTTAAAAAGCTGCCTTTTAATGGATGTATAATGGTATCTCATTGTAGTTTTGATTTGCATTTCCCTAATAGCTCGTGATATTGAACATCTTTTCATGTGCTATTTAACCATTTGTATTTCTTCCTTGGAGAAGTATCTTTTCAGCTCGCTTGCCCATTTTTTAAAATGGGTTGTTTGTTTTTTAGTTTTTGAAGTGTAGAATTTCTTTGTATATGCAGGCTATTAGGATTCTTTCAGATATATGGTTGCCAAACATTTCCTCCCATTGTGTAGGCTGCATTTTTCCTTTTTTGATAATGTCCTTTGAGATGCAAAAGTTTTTATTTTGCATAAAAATAGGAGATCCCATTTATCTATTTTCTCTTTTATTGCTCTTGCTTTGGGTGTGAATTTCATGAAACCATTTCCTATTACAAGATCCTGTAGAAGCTTGCCTATATTATCTTCCAAGGTCTTTATGGTCTTGGCTTTTATACTTAGACCTTTGATACAGCTTGAGGTGATTTTTGTATAACGTGTGAGATGGTGTTCTGCTCTCATTCTTTTGGATACAGATATCCAGTTCTTCAAGCACCATTTGTTGAAGAGGCCATTCTCTCCCAGTTGAGTGGGCTTTGTAGTATGTTTTAAAGTGGGCTTTGTAGTATGTTTTAAAGCTACCACTGTAGCTTTGTAGTATGTTTTAAAGGCAGGTCGTGTGAGACTTACAATTTTAACTTTCTTTTCAATATTTCTATGGCTATTCGGGCCTTCTTGCCCTTCCAAACAAGTTTTGTAGTTAGTTTTTCCAATTTGACAAAATACCAACCCTTTTCTGATAAAAACACTGCAAAGATAGGAATAGAAAGAAACTTTCTGAACATGTTAAAGGGTATATATTAAAAACACAAAGATAGTATCACCGTCAATGTTGAAATCCTAATAGCTTTCCCTTTACATTTGGGAACAAGGCAATGATGCCCAATATCACCGTTCATATTTCACATTGTGACAGAAGTACTTGCTCAAGCATTGAGGCAAGAAAAAGATAAAAGGATAAAGGAAGAAGTAAAAATTTCACTATTTGCTGATGACATGATCCTATACATTGAAAGCCCTGAGAAATCTACAACAAAGCTTCCAGAACATATAAATGAGTTCAGTAAAGTTACATTCTATAAGATCAGTGCTCGAAAATCAGCAGTATATCTGTACACCAATAACAAGCAATCTGAGGAGGAAACCAAGAAAAAAATACCATTTACAATTGTTGATAAATTAATCAAATACCTAGGAATAAATTTAACTAAAGGTATAAAGTACTTATATATAGAAAACTACACAACACTGTTTAAGGAAATCAAAGAAGACTTAAATAAATGGAAGAATATTCCCTGTTCATGGATAGGAAGACTAAACATCATTTAAGATGTCTATCCTATGTAAACTATTCTACAGATTTTAGGCAATCTCAATAAAAATCAATACAGCATTTTTTATTGAATTAGAATTGCTTTCAAGTTAGTTCTTTAGAGTCATAACAAAGTTCACATCCTAGATTGTTCCAATAACTTGGATAACTGTTTAGACTTGTCCTTTAAATTTCTTACCCTGTTAAATTATGAAATAGAATATATAAAGAAGAGTAAAAAAAAAAAGACTTAGAGTTGATTTAATCCTGAAATCTCCCTTTTAAATCAAGAAGCAGAACAATGTCATGATCTCTAAAGCCCATGTTATGATCCTTCCTGAATGTAACCCTTCCTTTCTCTTTAAATTAAGTATTCCTCTGGCTTTAATTGATAATCTATTCCTTACCTGATTATCTTAGATAGGATTATCTCATGGAAGTTCTTAGTGTTCATCTCATTGGGTTCCTTTGAAGACAGAATGAAATTATTTGGTATGCAGATCATATGGTAAGTGCTGAAACATGTTTGCTATTACTTATTCTGCTCATGCAGCAGATTGGAAGCCAGGAAAATTAGAATGACTGAATTTGTTCAGTGTCAATAATTGTGGGTAATACATTGTTTTGCATGAAATATAAGGTACTATGAAAAATTAGGGGTTGTCTTTTGTGATTATGAGTTTGAGCTCTGGACTAAGAAAACTCTGGTTTCAAGATCTGACTTCCTAAGTGCTAGTTAGATATTCTGTATGTAAGTAAGCTGGGAAAACCTTAAGTATTTTTTATCTCTTTAACATACAATTACTCTTGTATGTGCTACAAACTGAGGACAATAACATGTCAACTTAGTATTTTATTCTTCCTTAATGTTTCCTTTATCTATCTTAAATTTGAAACTCAAAACTGACTCACTTATTTAGTTATGTGATAAATATTGTCTCTATATTTTAGATGAAGAAATCATTGTTGAAAGAAATGAAGTTACTTGTCGAGTTCACAACTAAAATCAATGGCAGTGTCAAGAATAAAAAATAGAGATCCTCTCTAGTCTACAATAAAGGAGCTAGAAAATTGGTGGCAGTTTATACTTGGTGAATCATTAATTTCAGGAGAAAGTGAAATCAAAGGGAAAGATTTCAACAAGTGAAATAAAGCATCATCTGTGACTTTGGAATTGGAGAAAACTGGGGTGTCATATACATATTTATAAACATTATTTGGTTAGCATATAAATTTAATTAGAGTAATTAACTTTGTAGCAATAAATGCAGACAGAAAAAACAGAATGTTTGGCTTTACCTGAGTACTCTACTAATCTTGGTTTCTTAAGAATAGTAATTTCATATGTAAACCATAATTTTCTGAATTCTGTTATTTTTTACTTCATGAACTTCCCAAAATCATAAAAAAGTCCCCTTCATTTATAATCTAATGAATGATAAGAAACTATAGACTCATAACATTTTACTTCCACAATAGAAAGTAATTATTTGAAATGTTTGCAAAAGTTGGAAGGAAAGAGTGAAAATGCACATTTCAAGTGGAAAAAAATCATCATATATATATATATATAATGCAATTTATATTATATATGTGGAAATTTATTTTTTTCTATTTGAATTCAATATTTATTTTTTCTAGTTTAGTTGGATTTTTACATACCATTTTTAATTTTAATGTGGGAGTTGGAGAATAGGGGGAAAGAAATTCACATGTGTTTGTTTTCGCCATGCACATGACTAAAATAATTTTATTGTTTATATCCTCTCAAATTAATAAGCAATTAATTTAAGAGTTCTCCAAACCAGTATTTTAAATATTAATTTAAAATAAAAAAATGACTTTTCACTTATAAGTGAGGACATATTTACAAAGCATATTTGGGGGAATACTGAGAAGCTTTACTCCCAAAGGTTTATACCAGATAATTCTAAATTTTAAAATTGCATAATACAGAATATGATTTAGATAGATCAAGTTGTTGGTAATGTCTTCCTGTTGTATATGTTCTGTACTACCAGACAGTTACCTTCTGGTTTTCCATGATTTTGAGAACATGAATGATTTTTATAATTAAAGATAAGCTAAAAAATGCATAATTCAGATTAATTTATTTTTAAGGCTACATCTTCATTGCAATGGAATTTTTCATTTTGAAGTTGACAATAATCAACTAAATCTGTGAGAGAATTTTGAAGAGGGAACTTAAAAATTAATTGATGGAAAAAGATATGAATATGTGGAGGGTGCAAGGTGATGGCAGAATAAGGAGCCCTAAGAGCCAGCTACCTAAATCACTGTGTTGGGGGACCTATGAGAAAAGAAGAGCAAATTACAGCATCCCATCTGCAGTGACATTCATGAGTAGGGCACTCCATACTGAGGAGGCCAAGGCCCATCCTCTACAAGAGGCACAAATCACTTCAGGATCTGTTCCCTAGCTGAAGTTGGAAGTTTCCTAAAATAGGGGAGGAAGAGATGGTTAGACACCAATTTCAGCTACTGGTTACTACATTTGGATAGCTAAAGACCAATTCTAAGAACAAGTAAACTTTGAGTATGTCTAAATCAGAAATAGGCCAGTAACCTCCATATTAACTCTGCCCCTGGAAAGAGGGGAATTGGGGCTGATTGAAAATAACGAATACAGGGATTGCTGTCTTTCCTCACAGGTTGGCTTCAGCTTCACCTCCACCATTGAGGAAGCTGGTGGTATCTGCAGCAGGCTTTCTTGTGCAATTGCAGGCACTTCTGACCTGCACAGACTAAGTTGATTGGCAAACTTGTGGATACATCTCCAGCCCCAATAAAATAAAATGTGGGTGGTGTTTCCTCAAATTCTCCAGGCAACTGCAGCTGCTTTCTACCCACACAAACTGGATTATTGGACACATCTGTGGCTTCATCCCTGTCCCTGACAGAACAGAAAGAGGGGCAGTCACTTTCTGTAGGAAACTGCAGGCAAGTTCAACCTGCAAATTCCAGATTCTCTGGCATACAGGAGCCATCAATACCACCCATTGGAGGGGAAGATGGAGGTATGTGCTTCTTAGGTCGACATGGGTAACTGCAGTAGTTTTGACTCACACAGCTTAGTTGGCTGCCCACTCCTGTGGCTCAGGCCTGCCGCAAGTAGGGGAAGAAGTGTGGAACTTGTTCAGTCCCTCCTACCAACTACAGATTGTCTTAGCCTGCATGGCTTTGATTACTGCCCACAGTTTCAGCTACATACCTAATACTGCAGGAGAGGAATTGAGAAAAGCTTCTTCACTTTCTGGGACAATGTGGTCAGCTTCAGTCTCTACAGCTTATACTAACAACTGCATCCTTGGCTCCTATTCTTCAACAAGCAAGAGAGAAAGGTTAAGAAACAGATGAAAAAGAGCTTGAAAAAATCAGATTGGCTAAGCATGAACTACTATGAAGTTTCAAATTATGTTGAGCTAAGTATTGAAGAGGGACTGTAGCACAAAACAAACCAAATAGAAAGCCCTAGACTAAGTAGAGAAAAGGGACCAAGAATAAATACATATAGTATATCAAGTGTTGAGACAACAACAAAAAAATTACAATCCATACCAAGAAACAGGAAGATATGACCTAGTCAAAGGAACAAACTAACCTTCCAGATGACATAAAGGAGTTGAGAAATGTTATCATAGATGTTCAAACAAATTTCCTTAGTAAATTCAATTAGATGACTAAAGAGATTAAGCATATTAAGAAGACACTGAGTAAGAACAAAGAAAAATGTGAAGGCATACATAGAAAAATAGGAGGTCTTATGGAAATGAAAGGCACAATAAAAGAAATTAAAAATAAACTATAGGCATTTAACAACAGATTTGAAGAGACAGAAGAAAAGATTGGTGACCATGAAGACAAGGCCTTTGAAAGCAACATATAAAAAACAGGTAAAGAAAAGAATGGAAAATGTTGAACAGGGTCTCAGGAAACTAAATGATGGCAAGAGACAAGCAATAATATGTATCATGGGAGTCCCAGACAGAGAAGAGAAGGGAAAAGGGGCAGAAGGAATATTTGATGGAATATTATTAGAAAAATTTCCAACCCTATGGAAGGACATAGGTATCTGTGCTCAAGAAGCATGTTTTCCCATTTGAATGGATCTGAACAGACCTACTCTGAGACATATAAATCAGGATTTCAATTGCAAAGATAAAGAGGGAATCCTGAGAGAGGAAGAGAAAAAAGATTTATCACATATAAGGAATGCCCAAGAAGAAACCCATACAGGCAAGAAGGCAGTGGTATGGAATATTTAGAGCCCTGAAATACAAAAACTGCCAGCCAAGAATCTTATATCCAGCAAGACTGTTATAAAAAAAATGAGGGCAGGTTTTGAATATTCACAGATAAACAGAAACTGAGGGATATTGTAACCAACAGACTGGCTTTGCAGGAAATACTAAAGGTAGTGATACAGGCTGAAAAGATAAAGGCAGGAGAGAGACATTGAAGAGTCTAAAAATGAAGATTAAATCAGTAAAAGTAACTAAAATGGTAAAATGAGTGGTGAAAACAATATATGACAGATAAAAACTAAAGATCAAAATGGGTGAATTAAGAACAACCTACACAGTAACAATATTGGATGTTAAAGTGTTAAACTCCTTCATCAAAAGACACAGACTGGCAGAATGGGTAAGAAAATATAATCCATCTATATGCTGTCTACAAGAGACTCATCTGAGACTCAGGGATACAAATAGATTGAAAGTGAAAGGCTCAAAAAAGATTTTCCATACATGCAGTAACACACACAAAAGCTGGAATAACTATACTTATATTGGATGAAATATACTCTTAAAACAAAGCTCTTATTAGACACAAGGAAGATCATTGTATACTAATAAAAGGGGCAATTCACCAGGAGGAAATAGCAATCATATATGTATATGCATCTAAACAGGAGGCCCAAATTTACATAAGGCAATTACTGGCAGAACTGAAGGGAGAACTAGATGTCTGTACAATAAAAATAATTGAAGAGTTTAAAACACAACTTTCTTCATTTGATAGATCATCTGGGCAGAGGAACAATAAAGGAAAAGATAGATTGAATAATATGATAAACCAAGCCTAATAGTCATTTATAGAACATTGCACCTCCCCCCAAAAAACAGCAGGATATACATACTTCTCAAGTGCTCATGGATGGATATTTCTCCAGGATAGACCATATGTTTGGTCACAAAGTAGATTTCAATTAATTGAACGAGATCAAAATTTTAAAAATCACTTTCTCTGATTAAAATGGAATAAATCTGAAAATCAACTTCAGGCAGGAAAAAGGAAAATTCACAAATACATGGAGGTTAAACAATACACGATTATACCATCAGTGGGTCAAAGAGGAAATTGCAAGAGAAATCTGTAAATATCTCGAGATGAATGAAACTGAGAACACAACATATCAGAGCTTATTGGATGCAGCTAAAGCAAGGCTGAGAGGAAATTTATAGCCCTCAATGCTTACATTAAAAAAAATGAAGAATACTAAAATCAAGGCCCTAAGCACACAGCTGGAGGAACTAGAAAAAGAACAGCAAACTATGGTTGGAGCAAGCAGAAAGAATGAAATAACCAAGATCATAGCAGAAATAAATTAAATTGAGAACAAGAAAACAATAGAGATAATTTACAAAATCAAAAGTTGTTAATTAGAGATCAACAAAATTGACAAACCATTATCTACATTGACATATTTCACTTACAGTCATATATGTATATATATATGTGGTATATATGTACTTGATTCCTCAGTGCTAGGCACCAGAAATAAGTTCACCTGAAAGAAGATTATACTTTTTTTTAAGAGCAATATGATTTTTCCAAAGCATTGTTGTGGATATTAAAGTAACAAATATAAAATACTTGTAGAATTCTGGTAATTTGGGGACATCTATGTTAGGTACATAAACATTTATTATTGTTCTTTCTTCTCAGTGAATTTTCCCTTTTATTAATATGTAGGAATTTACTTCATCTCTTATAAGAGTTTTGATTGAAAATCTATTTTTATCTGATATTAGTATTGATGCACCCACTCTTTTTCGATTGTTATTACTATGGAATAACTTTTTTGAACCTTTCACTTTCAGCCTGCTTGTGTCCTTGCATCTAAGTTTACTCTCTTGTAGATAACAAATAGATGGCTCATATATTTTATCCATTCTATCACTATGTCTTTTAATCATGGTGTTCAAGCCATTATCATTCAGTGTTACTACTATAAAGATGTTACTTACTTCATCCACTTTATCCCTTGACTTTCTGTTGTCATTTCTTAATATTGTCTGTCTTTTCACCCTTTCAATTTCTTTTATTTATGATTTTCATTTCTACACTCTTTTCCAGGCTCTCTCACTTGTCTTTTTCTGGTAGGCTGTAATACACCCTTTAATATCTCTTGTAGATTCAATCTCTTGGAAACTTACTCTCTCAGGTTTTTTTGTCAGTAAGACTTTAAACTTGCCTTAAATTCTGAATGATTGTTTTGTAAGTTAAAGAATTTTTTGCTGGCAGTTTTTCTCTTTCACTACCTTAAATATATCAAACCACTGCCTCTCATCCCCATAGTTTCTGAAGAGCGATTGGCACTTAACATTATTGAAGCTTGCTTTTAAATAATTCATTGCTTTTCTCTTGATGCTTTCAAAATCCTTTACCTTTGGCTTTTGACAATCTGAATAGTAAATGTTTTGGAGAAGGTCTATTAGGATTTATTTTTTGGGGGTGTGTTTTCCTTGAATATTGTTATTCATGTCTTTCATAACAGTTGTAAAATTCTTAGTCCTTGTTTCCTCAAGTATTCTTTCTACCCCCTTTCCTTTCCCTTGTCTTTATGGAACACCTATAATATATATGTTTGTGTATTTCATATTTGTCATTCAGTTCCCTGAGACCCTGTTCAAGTTTTTGCATACTTTCCTCTGTCTCTTCTTTTAGCATTTCAGTTTCTAGTATCCTGTCTTTGAAATTATTTATTTATTCTTTTAACATTTCAAATCTGCTGTTATAGGCCTCTAATATATTTTTAATCTCATCCATTGTATCTTTCATTTCCACAAGCTATTACTTTTTTTGCAGGCTTTCAAATTATTCTTTATGCTCACATAGTGTCACCTTAATATCTTTTATCTCTTTAGTCATATTTTCCTTCAGTTCTTTAAATTGATTAAGCAGGTTTGTTTGAACATCATTTAAATCCTGAGTTTCATCTACATTCTTGGCTTGTTCATTTGACTGGTCCATATCTTCCTATTCCTTAGAATGGGTTGTTATCATTTGGTGATACCTAGACACCTGTTTATGGTGATGACATTATTCTGTTTATCAATTTCTTTCTCTTGCCTAGTGGTTTTATTTTACAGCTTTCATTTCATTTTTAGTTTACTTTTTCTAAAACTTTAATATTGACTTGTTTAAGATATCAAAACTGGGATAGGGAGCTGCTAATGGGGCCCAACCAGGTCTTTTGTGCCTGGGAAAGAATTGGAAGGGACCAGTCCAGCTTCCTTCACTTTCCTGGCTGGCCAATAAATGGTGCTCCTCAGGAAAACTTTTCACACAGATGAATCCCTCAATTTCCACTACCTCTTCAGAGATAGCATGTTATGGTAATTACATTTGCCAATGAGAAATCACAGTCAGCCCTCCACTGCATCGTCCCTTTTCCCAGGTAAGAATCTGTTCTTTCCCCATTTCTGCTGGCCACTCAGCTGTAAGTTTTACTAAGGCTGCTTGTCTAAGGGTTGGGGACTGGGTGATATTCCCAGATATAAGTGTAACAACTCATGGTTTACCCTCTGGCTTCTCCATCTCTGCATCCCCAATCCCTCCTGAAGGATGTGTGTGGCATTTCCCTGGCTTGCAGATATCTCCAAAGTGGCTCCTTTAGACTACTTCTATGCCTTCTCCTCTATTTTGCAAGAGAGCTTTGCCCTACCTGAGCTAGTCTGGTGCCCAATTTTCAACTTTTAGAAATGTTTTCTTTATCATAATGCATGTTAGTCAATCCTTGTAACTGCAGCTAAACATGTGCATTTGGTTCTGCAAGATTTTCCTGTGTTATTTTCATTATCATTCAAGTGAAAAAATATATTCCAAGTACATGATCTTAATTATCACCACAATTTCCTCCTTTCTGTAAAGTAGGAAAAATCATCATGACTGAACAATCCATTGTTCTGCCAGGTCCTAAAACACATTCCTGGAATGTTGAATCCCAGTGGGAGAACTTGGATTATGGATTTATAAAGATATTTTTAATTGATTGGAATGTTAAAGAATGTCCATTCTACTTTTATAAATGAAGGATTATATTTCACAGTCAACTAATGGAATATCAAAAGAAGTTGGCTGTCTCTATTTTTCAACACATTATCTCAGACATAAGAAAAGCTAACATGTACACAAGAACCACACTAATGCAAAGTGTTCATAATAAGGAAAATTCATGTGTGAATGGGGTATATGATAACTGTACTTTCTGCATGCTTTTTCTGTGAATCTCTAATTTAAAAAACAACAACATGTATTTGACTTTTAGGAGGTCTTTGCCACTTGAGAATTAGCTTCAATTGTTAGAGATTCATCCACTCTCATACTCACTTTGATAAGTTGGCTTCTTTTTGATTCATGTAAACAAATTTTTCAGTTCTTCCTAATCAATATTTCTAAAAATATATCTCAAGTTTAGTGCCCATGCTGCCAGTCTTAGTAACATAGACTAGCTTTTCTCTTCTTCTTTCCCAATATTTTCACTCCCTCCTTCTTGCCATTATTATAAAGTAATATAATACCACCTCTATTAATGTTGCTATGGTAATAAATGTTAAATGTTAACAGATAAGTATCTCTCTACTGGAGAATTTCAAGCATCATTGATAAGCTAAGAAAGAACTATTGAAAACAAGCTTTTAGTCCATTCCTTCAAATCACACTGTAATTTCTCACTTCACATATATAAAACCTGAACCTTAGTATTTAAAATATTTTTTATTCATTATTTATATTTTCAGCACCAAGGTATTTACAATTTATTTTCAAAATTATAAGTCTCCCTAATTTTTCCTTTCAGTAGAGTTAAAATCATACAAATTTGTGCATATAAAGCTCTTAAAACAAAGTAGGATTTTTGGAGGTAAAAGGTGTTTAAATCAAACCAGAGTATGATAGCATGAATTGCCCCACAATGTCCTTTTTTACTGAATAGTGAAGGAGAGATATCCATAGTAGTAAAATTAGGTGTCTAATTCAATTAACAATCACAATTTAGACTTTTAAAGTTATTCCCAAATTTTCAAAAAATTTAATGCTTTTTTAGAACTTATTTAAAGATTATATTCATATTTATCAGTGAAAAAAACTCTGTTACATATTTAATTCCAGTCTATCTTTACTTCACCTTTAACTTGATGCATGAGCTTGATCTCTTCACTCAAGACTTCTCAGTTATTTTTCTCTTGCCAATAGACTAAGACTCTGCTTGATTGAACCCATTGAATCTCTATGAGATTCTTTATCAGGTAATAAACCAACTCATGTTTGAATGACATTTTAAATGTCACTATGTTAAGACTTCTTTTCATACCAAATGTGGAAAGTAAACATGTATGTATTTTAACACAGGTTATTTTTGATAAATTTTTGTGTAATCTCATAAATGTCCTGAGTCCAGTTTATTAGAGCGATGGAAAGAAATATGAAGAAAGGAGTACATTATTTTACTTTAAATCTGATACAAACTCCAAATGGTGCACCACTCAAAAAGTATATTCGATGCTCTTGATTCACTTAATATATAATTTCCCTATTTTCAAGTATATGTGTAAAAAGAAAATATGACCCTTATATATCTACAGGAATCATTTAATACCTTCATATTTATTAAAATAGTAATATTATGCCTTATCAGTACCCATAATTTAAAACAGTGGACTATTTCAAAATCAGAGTTAAACATTATCTCCTTTATCTGGCTATGCTACTTTCTAAGAAGATGATTTTTTTTACCTCACATCTCTGCACTTCAGTTTAACCATAAGTAAGATGTGGGAGTTAAGTTAGATGATTTTTGAGGGCCTCTCCTGGGCCTCATGCATAATAGATTTTTTTTTTAATCAAGAAAGCAGTGGAGTTTACTGATTTATTTTTCAAGGAAATGTCATTAATTTCATATTAGTGTACTGATGTATTTAAACACTTAGTAATAGTATCCCAAGCTGCTTACATATATCCAACCATCCTTGACCTTCTATGATAAGCAAATATCACTGAATATGAATACTGCTATGAAATCAATAAAGAATTTTATTAAGTACCCACTCTCTATAAAAACCTGGTATTTAGTTTTCAAATGCTGAAAACTGCAATTCTTTTTTTCCCCGTTTTTAATTAATTAATTTATTTTTAATTTTAAACAATTAATTGAAGTATATCATTCATACATGAACATACATAAACTATACGTGTTCAGTAAACATCGTGATCTTACAAAACAAACATGCATAACATCGTACATGGCTCCCACACATCACCCCACACAAATATCTTGCATTGTTGTGAAACATTTGTTAACAAATCATGAAAGAGCATCGTCAAAGTACTACAACTAACTATAGTCCAAATCTTCCTTCCCTATATATATATTTTAAGGATTTATTTATTTATTTATTTGTTTGTTTGTTTATTTATTTATTTATTTATTTATTTATTTATTTATTTATTTTTATCCATTTCCCCTGTTTTTGCTGTTTCTGTGTCCATTCACTGGGTAACTCTCTGTGTCCATTTCCTGCCCTCTTTTTTCATCCTTCTCCTGTCTTCACTGGGATTTGATCCTCGGAGCCTCTGATGTGGGAGAGAGGCATCCTACTACCACCTGCACCACGTTAGCTCCCGTTTTTTTGTTGCATATCATCTTGGCTCTCACTTGTGTCACTCTCCCGTTATGTCATCATCTTGCTGTGTGGCTTGTGGGGCCAGGCAGCACACGCATGCATGGGGCCTAGCAGCTCACCTTCACTCAGGGCCTGATGGGTCACCCATGCATGGGGCCTAGTGACCCAGGTGACCTCTATATTTTTCTTTTTTTTTCTTTTTACTGGGAGGTCCTGGGGTCAAACTCAGGTCCCTCCATATGGGAGATGGATGCCCAACCACCTGAGCCTCATCCGTCTCCTTGCTATATCTCTTAATTTTGACCAAAGATACCCAAAGTTACAGTCTTTTCACATACAGGATGGTCATATAATAAATCAGGCTTAGTTTATCACCAGCATTCTAAAAACCAGACCTAGGGAGAAATACTAGGTCTGGGCACACATGCATGGTTCTAATATAGCGAATGTTAGCCTACTCTGATTATCACAAAAACAGGACAGCGAGAATATTCACATCATCATTCATTTTGAGGCAAATTCTAAGAAAGCAGCAACTGGGTATTATCTTGCTTCGAAGCACTTCAGAATAAATTCACAATTACTGCCTCAGGTCATTTTCTCTCCTATTTCTTGTAACATCCTGGATAATAATATCTTCCAATCACACAATCACTGAGCTGCCACACTCTCCTTTCATTGGATGCACCATGACTTTATAAACTCATTAGACATTGTTAATTTAATATAATCCACATACTCATAAATCTCCAGTAAACACTATAGTTCAAATCATCATTTAGCCATAAGATTCCTTACGTCTACCTGCTGCAGGAGAACCAGGCATTCACCATTCACAACCAGGTCTTGCTTAACCCATCAGAGTCTACTCAGCTCCCACCATTTCCAGATTGATTTCACTGATTACTGCAGCCCACCAGACAATGAATACTCAAATCTCCTAAGTCCTTTGAGATTTAGAATTGACTACTTGGCACTATATTTTTTATTTATCTTTGTACATGTGTTAAATAAATTAGCTTATCTCTATAAGTGAATCTTAGCTCAGTGAGTGTTAGGTACAGTGCCTCATATTATCTCTGAACTGGACATAATGGAAACAAAACAAAACAAATCTTTATGCTCTTCAGATTTGTTTTAATTGTTAGGTACCTGAGTTTGAATATTTTCTTGTACACTTCTCTGAAATACAAAACTCACCTTCTGATTTATTTATTTCCTCTCAACTTTTCCAAAAATCACAATAAAAGAAATAATTGTAGCCCTTCTTTGAATTCACTTATGCAATTTATACAGAAAGTGCAAATTATCATATATGGATTCTCTAAAAATATATATCCACAATAGATGATCTATATTACCAAGTAGAAGTTGTAATAGTATCAACAATTGGTTGCATTTTTATTAATAACTTATGGCCAGAGTTTTCCAATAAACATTTTATTCAAGATGCAAAAGATCATTGTTACTATTTTTATAATAAATATCAAATTATATTTCTTATTGATATTGGACAGTGATTAGTTGTAGGCTGCTTAAACAAAACTTAACTGGTGCCCAATGTCCAATTCTCTAAGTTCCCTATTTAAATCTAAGATATGTGCAATGATCCACATCTCCCATATGGTCAGAATCAACTGATAAGTTCCATGAATATGTATTAATAAATTTCAATATGTAAATAGTCCTAAAGAATCCTGAGGATGGCACTTACCTAATTTCTAAAGAAAGGTTTCAGTTTTTTCTAAAACAAATTCAAGGACCTTTTCCCAATTTCATTTCAATTTTCAAGAAAAGAATAAACCAGTATCTTCAGCATTTATGTTGCCATATATTCTTTATCAATCCTAAGAGAGTATATTTATCACAGTCTCTTGTGAAAATGAAAACAAAGACAATACATGGTTCCTGTTTGATTTCCAAACAAGTTTAACTGAGAAATATTTAATTTGCAGAAATTTTTTTCCAGTACCTCTGTGAGCTTTTAAATTTCCATTGGGATAAATTGACCAATTGATAAATTGACAAAGTGAAGCTGAACTATTTTCTCATTTAAACTTTGTTCAAAGGCCTAATAATACTAATATCAATCAAATCATCTTTTTTTTCCAATGCACATCTGGAAATTAAGATAAGATGAGTTTCCATTTTGCTATAGGAATACTTGTAGGAAACTCTGAAGGCCTGGAAAGAAAGTACTAATGCCTACAACACAGGAAAGAAAAACAGTAGAAAGGGTAATAAAACCTTAGTAATAAGTAAATGGGAAGCACTAGTGTTGCCTCAGTTTATCATCTAAAGTCTAATAAAAACTTTAAAGAGCGAACACAATGTATTACTTTTGTAGTTTGAGTCTTTTGGGGACTCCAGAAATTTATATTCTTGAATGGGTCTATTCCTGTGGGTGTGAACCTATTGAGGATGGGACCCTTGATTTGATTACTTCAGTAAGCTGTGTCCCATGGTGGGTCTTATAGATTGTGTGATAGGAGAATATGACAAATTTCCATAAAACTTGGAAAGGCTCCCTGACAGTGTGCTGATAGGCCTGAGGCTAGATGACAAAAACAAATTTACAGAGTCTAGAGGTAAGAATAAGAGGGGAGATGATAAAAATGCTAAAAGGAGCAAGTACAAAGTGACTATGGGGGAGTAAGGGTGTCAAACTGGGAAAATAGTATGTTCTTATATTGTTGAAGTGGCAGCCTCCAAATTGAGCCTTCCAGTAGCATTTCATACTCTTTCAGATCTTCCTCATATCATAGCAAGAATGCATTTTCTAACATACAATATTTACTTTATTATTTCATAAATCCCTTTTGGTTCCACAGTCTTTCTTTATAAACTCCTTAGCATGTCATACATGGCCATTTGAGTTTTGTCTCCTGTTTTAGTTTGGTTAGAGCTGCGGGAGTGCCAAGAAGAGTTTGCCTTTTATAGTGAGAATTTATTAAGTTAAACACTTAATGGTTTTAGGCTGTGAATACGTCCAAATAAAGGCATCATTAGAAATTCTGTCACCTAAGTTTGGCTTTAGTGATCCTGGAGTCGTACCATGTGGCAAAGCACACCGAAACATCTGTTTTCCTTCTGGTTGTTTTTGCTTCAGCTTCTGGCTACTACATTTGTGGCTCCCTCTCTCCCACTTTCCTCTCTGAGCTTCCGGCTCCTTCAATCCATGTCTGCACCTTTTCTCTGTGTGTCTGCTACTTTCAGTCCTCCAATTCTAAAGGACGCCAGCAAGAGGTTTCAAAGTATTGCAGCTAACAGTTAAGTCTCTATATTTATTTTCACTACATCATTCTTTCCTTTGCCACATGTTTTAACCATGTAGACTACAGCTTACTAAATACACCATGACCATTTAACTAACGCCATTGAATAGTCTTCTCCTTTTGACTTCAGTTTACCAATTTTTACCTGCCCTTTGGACTGTACATTCATTTCATGGCTCCAAGACAGGAAAATGTTCCTAATTCCTTCTTCATCCTAGTGAAGCCTCTGTGTCTTATCAGTCCTAATTGATCTAATTTGCTTCTTATACATCATTATGTTGAACATATTACACTGTATTGAAATCACATGCATGTCTGTTTTTCTTCTACTAAATTATATGTTTTATAGGGAATGGATTTTGTTTAATTCATTATGTCCCTCCTACAACTATTGGTATGCCTAGAATATAGTAATCACTCAAACAATATTTGCTGAAATCATGTAATTCTCTTTTCAACCTGCAACTGAGATATTTAAAATAGATTAAATGGAATATCATCATCAGTGTTTATTGGTTCATTTGTTGCTTTGTTTCATCACCAACTCTTTATATTTTTTATTAATTGGTAATTGTGGAAGTGACCAAATACACATATTAGGCCAAGTTCAATATTAATATAAAAAATGAAAATAAAAAATTAATGAGTTGCTGTAGGAATATAGTCATTTACCATCTTTGAATATTTGTGGCCTTATTTTTTAAAGAAAGGAGGATGAAATAAACAATCCTCATAGTACGTTAAAACTATGAATTTGCTTTCAATTAGTGTACAATAGGGACTTCATTTAATTTATGCAGAGACCCTGCCACATATAGATTCTATTTCTCACTTGTAAGAGAAAAACAAATTTATGCTTTCGACTACTATTTTTAGAGGATAAATTTGTACTCCTGGATTATATTTTTAAATTTTTACCAATTGATATGTAATTTAGTTGAGAATAAGACATCATTTAATATGAGAGAAGATCCAAGATGGCAGAGTAGCAAAAGGCAGGCTAAGCTCCTCCTCTATAAACTGCAGGAAGTTAGGGAAGCTTGCTGGGCAGAAGGGAACATGCAGGACAATGGGGGCAATTGGAGAGAGAAGCTAGAGAGGTGTTATTCAATGGGCTAGGGGATTAGGAAGCAGGGTAATTGATTTGGCTGGAAGACCACTGCTCAGTCATCTCTGAGAGTGAGGAAGAAACCAAGGAACCATGTTTCCAATGGCCAGCAGGCTCTTGAGGTGGGGGACTTCTGGAGAAAACAGGTGTGGGGAGCGGCACCCAGCCAATTCAGGGAGCTAGAGAAGGGGGGAGAAGGGGGTATAGTGCTGGTGGATGGGCCTTGAGCCTGTTCCCAAGTAAAGGAGAAACATCAGCCTGTGCTGAAGGAGATCCAGGTAGAATGAAAGGGGAAGCTAACCAGGTGGACTATCACACGTACTGTCCCTGGATGAGAGAGGAAATGGGTAAGTGAGGGGGTGGGCTGACAGGTGCCCAACAGCCCTGGTGAGAGAGGAGCTGGGAGTGGAAGCATGGAAGCTAGCAGATGTGCAACCATCCTCAGGGAAATGGGGGAAGGGAGAAGCAAAGTGTGAGCTGACAGGTGACCAAATAGCCCAGAGCAGAAGTGAGCCAGAGTCATCCACTGAGTTGTCAGGCAGCCAGCCAACTCCCTAGGGGAGGGTCAGTTGTGGTATAAGCATCCTCTTGGTAGAAAACTTAGACTGAGTTTTTTTTTTTTATTATTTTTTATTTTTATTTGTTTTTATTACATATTCTTTGTTTTGTTCTCTTCATCCAGGTACATTACTTGCAGAGGACAGGCTACAGGGTGATTGATTGCTGAGCACTGACAGCATGAGAGGGTTGTTAGTGGCCAAAGAAGGAGGCCAGTTTTTTTCTTATTTCCCCCCCTTGTTTCTTATTTCTTTTTTCCTTTTCTCATTATTTTCACTTTTTCTTTATTTTTAAAGAAGTTTTGATTTATGTAAAAGTTACATTGAGAATATAGAGGATTCCCATATTCCCCACCCCGCCCCTCATATTTTCCCCTATTAATATTTTCATTAATGTGGTACATTTGTTATAATTGATGAACAAATAGTGAAGCATTGCTACTAACTATGGTCTATAGTTTAAATTATGATTTACATTTTGCACCACACAATGTTATAGGTTTTGACAAAATGTATAATGTCTTATATACATTATTGCAATATCATGAAGAACAATTCTAAGGTAAGAAAAATACTCATGTTACACCTATTCTTCCCTCTCCCTCCCCTCAGAATCTCTGGTAACCACTGTCTTCATAACAATGTTACAAGTTATTCTATTACAAGAAAAATAATAATTTTACTTTGTTCCATACTTACATTGTCCTCTTATGGTTTTCATTCCTCTGTCTTGAGGATTTGGGGATGGTGAAGCCAACTCTGCTTCCAACTAAGAGGGGGTTAGATCCCATGAGTCAGAGGTATGGAACTATTGGCTTGGAGTTATAAATAATTTCTGTTTTTTGGAGTGGGTTTCTTTCATCATCATTCGTTTGTTAGTTGTCCTGGGTAAGTCTGATGAACTGGAGAGTAGGTGTTGGCTGCACCTCTGCTGAGATTCAGAGCTCAACCAGCATGTGAATAGCCCAAAGATGTAAGTCTGTGGGACATGTATTTAATGGGTACCATACTACTTGTAGGTTCAAATAAAATTGTCAAAAGAACCATGTATAGAAAAATTATGAATGAGTCTAACTCTACTACATTGGGGTGATAGGTTATCATATATTCCAAGGTAAGCCCTACAGACTGGGTGCTGATTTGCTGGGGTTGTATGCCCTGCTTATATTGTCCAGACATCTCTAGAGCCTTCAGACTTGAGGCATTGTTTTCTATGGAAGTCAGAGAGATTTTCCAAAGACATACACACATGTAACCTCTGGAATGAAATCCTAACTCATGTTTGAAATCTCTTAGCCATAAAAACTCATTTGTATTTACTACTTCCCCATTTATCCAAGGTCTTTTTCCAAATGCATTGCTAACTGGCACTTGGTATTAATCATTCTGTGCCAGAGAAGCCCATCCCAGGTATCATGTCACATGCCAGGGGAAAGGCAGTGAGATTATATGCTAAGTTTGGCTTAGACTGAGGCCACATATTAGTAAAAAAGAGATGTTCAGGAGGTAACTTTTTGGCAAAATATATGACTAGGCTAAGTTTCAATTTTATAAGAATAAGGCTCATAAATACAAGCATTAATAAGGTATTATTAATAATATTAATAGGATATTTTTAAATGACCATTCTTAGAATCCACAAGCAGGACTAGGATAAAATTTGAATTTGGGGCATTCTGAATCCATAAATCAGGGAAATCACCTAGTCTGGACATACTAAGCCTACTGTCACCTAAAGCATAACAGTAATAGCTAGCATTTACATGGTCTTAATATCCACCAGCCTTTAATTGTTCTGTGTTTATATGTGTTAGATTATTTCATACTAAAGCTAGATCTATGTGAGAGATAGAGTCCTCTATATTTTCAGATGGGTAAAGTGAGGCATGGAGAGCTCAAATGAAACATCCAAGAACACATGGTCAGTAAAGGATGAAACTGAGACTTAAACAGAGGACCTAGGCTAGAGTCAGTAAAACTGCCACTTACCAACCCCCTTGAAGCTGGCACATACTAACCCACTTTTCAGAGTAGGCACTTCATACTGGTTTGTAGAAATTTTTAAAAGTTTTTTTCTTCACTGTTGTTCAAATGCCCACCTCATTTTTATTCATTGGAGGCTTGCTGCATCATGAGATATGTTACTGATTTTTCTCCCGCTTGCAGCCCCTACCAAAACCAGCTCTGAACAGTTCTAACCAGGGAACATCCATTTTAAGATGAAGCCTAACTACCAGAGTCAGATGAGTGGTGTGGGAGAAAGAAATATCCCATTATAGTTTGTTATGGATCTCTATACTTTTTTCTTTCTCCCACAACTGACAGCAATGTTTTTGAGGGCAGGGAAATGTTTCAATTCAATTTTATTATATAATGTCACCCCTCTCACCAAAATATGCTTCTTTGATGCCATGTTTTTCTTGTTGCCATGTTTAGATTCAAACTGAGCTCACAGAACTGAGCTATGTCAGTGATGATACCATACAAAGGTTACTGGAAGACTTGGCACTCATTCAGCTCCCAACTGCTCCTCTATGAGGTTGTTAATCTTGATCTCCCTGTGGGAGAGTGACTTTGGCTGTAAACTGACAGATATTAAGGACTAAATCACAGTCCACTCCTCAGGAAAAGTTGGGACAACACTTAAAACTAGGACAAGTGATAAAATCTTTCAGAAACTATTTTTTTAGGTTCACATCACGAAGATGAGATGAAACAACAATCTGGGAAAAAGAGATCTTTCTCTAAAATTTTAGGTAAGGATGGAATGAAAATTGTCTGACTGATGGGAGCTGGAAAATGAGGGGTCTGATTCTCCATGTCCAGATTTCCCATGATTTCTCTGGGACCTGATTTATCATGGGCCAGAACAAAAATTAAGGATTTGAGGTTAGGGGATAAAGCTCACTGAGGCTTTTGCTAAAAAAGTACTTTTTGTTATTTAGTAGAAAATTAACAAAATATCTTAATATGAATGAATAAATGAGTGAACAAATCCAAGAATTCTTAGTATAAGGGTATTCAAGAGTTGGCTCAGAAAATTTATCCAATTATGGATTACAAGATCTAAATGTTCTATGTAGATAAAAAAGGAAGATATAGGGAAGTGGGGCAGAGGAGTGTGGAACAGGGGAACAGGGTGTTTAGAAAGATTTTTACTTCGTGTAACTGTTATTACATTTTCTAATGATATTGTATTTTTTGAGGAATTTAGGAAAGCAATCCAATTGAGATCATCTAATAAGGGCAAGGTAATAAGACCTTCTTTTCATGAAAAAGCAATTTTTACATTAAACTGTTGCTTGGTTAAAAATGCTAAAAAGAAGAGGTATAACTGTGAGAACTAATGCACATTATATGAGTTAATATTTTTCTTTAAACATAATTTCTTTTCCATAAGCCTTCTCTTAAAAGAAGTTTGGAAACACATTTTAAAAAGGTGACCATTTCTCCTATTTCAGTGTTTGCATTCTGAATTTGTTAAGAAAATCACTTTCATAAAATACTTCTTTATAGACGTAACTTACTATTAGGAAAGTTCAGGCATATGAAGTGATTTCAATGTCACAAATTAGAAAATCATATGGAATTCAAAAATAGATACCAAAATTTATATATATACGTGCATCTATAGTTGTAAACAGAAAATCCCAATATTTATTACACTGTTTTCAAAGAGTAGAAATGTGTGCTATTAGGAGATAACTTATCACAGGCTCCCATCTCCAAGCCCAGCAAGATTCAAAGGGTATCAGAGATGTCTTCAACTTCCACTGAGAAGACCAATACTTCATTGACCTATGGGTCTGCTTCAGAGAGTCAATGGTCAGGTACAAATATTTTAGCAGAATGTGCAGAGTAAAGGGTGTAGCTGTTGAGGGACAAACCAAAACCACATATTCACCAGTGGGAAAGCCACTCCGGATCTTTGAGGCTGAGCTTTCCAAAGAGAGCTCCAACAGCTTTCTCCCCAATATAAACAATATTGAGTCCTTGCTCAGCTCCCAAAAGCCCTTCCAGGAGGAAAGTGAGACTTGCATCACTCAGCCCACTGTAAAAGTGGAGGAGGATGAGAGGCACCATGCTGTGACACTAGACTGGCTGGTCATCAGGCAGCATGACTTTCATTGTGTGGCTTGTTGCCACATGTTTCCCTCCATGGAGGCATTACTTGGCACATGAATAACATGAAGTGAAGGAGGGATTCAGCTGCCACATCCTCTTTGAGGGGATGCTGGAAAGGCGGAGGTCCTACCAAGAAGAGTGCCATCCCAGATGGCGCCACCAACAGCCCAGTGAATCCTGAAGGCCAACATGAAAAAGGAAATGAAAGATAAGGAAAAAATCTGTTGCTGCTTACAGGAGAATTCAGAAATACAGAAACAAGTGTTCATCACACTGCAACAAGGGCTGTCAAAGGCTGCAGAGTCAGGAGGTCTAGTTTTCTTCCTTAAAAAATAATTCACAGAGTTTTTTGTTACTCAACTGCTATAACTCTTTCATTCCAATGACTACATAACATTAGGGTATCATGTGACTGTACCATAAATTATTCCCCACTAGTGCCCACTCTAGGATTAGGGGAAGGGGTACAGTAATCACTGCAGGGAGGCTGAAACTCACTAGCATTTATTTCAACTTACCAGCCTCTTTCTCTAGCTCCTTCCTGGATGCTATATTCTATTCTGCAGTATTTCAAAATTGTTGATTCCGTTTCTGCAAATTCAATGGTTGTCTTGGTGTGAGGACTGATTCCTGGAGCTTCCTGCTTTGCCATCTTCCCCACCATCTTTTAAGCTTGTTCTACTTCTTGAATCCCTGTACATGTCCTGGAAATGAACCCAAGGTAATTCATACTTACTATTGTGTAAGTTGTCTATTATTATTCATACCTAAATAATTATACCAAGTTATACTAATATGTATACTCTATTATGCACATATATATAAATATTCATATACATGTGTTCAAATACATTCATGTATTTATTATTTTTCTGACAAAATAGGCTCATTTTATAATATATATGCTACCCTCTATCTTACTTATCTCCATGTATCATACTCGACAGAGCATTCTCTTTTTCAACTTCTATTGCTGTCTTTCACTCTAAAAACTCTTTTCAAACCTGCATGCTTAGTCTTTAACACAAAGTCTAACACATCATTAGAGCTCAATTATATCTGACAAAATAAATAAATGATAGAGATTTCCTTATTCTGTATTATATTTTATAACCTTCCATCCTGCCCCTCATATGTTTTCTTCCAAGCCCCTATGCCAAGCAACCATGTAATTCTTAAAATCACTAATTCCCACTAAATTACTTCATTTCATTCTTCAGTAAAAGGCTAACTTACAAACACAAATATGATCATATAATTTTGATGCTTCAAATATTTCAATGCATTTCTACTAGAAATTCTCTGTGAACCCCTAATATTTTGAATATAAAATTTCAGTACAAATACTTACATTTATTTAGAGTCAAATTGATACCAATAACCAGATAGAAAGTTGGTAAACCACAAGACCTATCTAAAATGAAGAGTTTTAGGGAAGCGGCTGTGGCTCAATCAGTAGGGCTCCCGTTTACCATATGGGAGGCCCCGGGTGAGCCCGGGGCCTCCTGGTGAAGACAAGCCTGCCCGCATGGCGTGGTTAGCTGGCCCAGCAAGCACAAGCAGCAAGGGGGGGATAAATGAATAAATAAATAAAATCTTAAATAAAAAAAAAAATAAAATAAAATAAAATGAAGAGCTTTAAGGTTTCACTTGCTTTATATTCTCTAGACTACAGACTAGAACCACCAAAATCCACAAATGAGAGAGACATCTGGAGTAAGGCATGTTTGGGTGCCTTTTGAGATATTTAGAATCATGACTGAATTAAAGGACATAATCTGTTCTAGTTGCATCTCTGTATGTACCAAATTAAAGGGAAAGGATTTTGTATAAAGGGCCAGATCTTGATTAGACTTTTTTTTTTTTTTTTTTTTTTTGGTCCTGAGCTGGGGATTGAACCTGGGACATTGAATGTGGGAAGCCTACGCTCAGCCATTGAGTAATATCCACTCTCCTGAGCTGTTTTTCCCATCTTTCTTTTTTTTTTTTTTTGGAGGCACCAGTGATGAACCCAGGACCTTGCACATGGGAAGCAGTCACTCAATCCCTTGAACCACATCCACTTCCTAGATTTATCTTGATTGACATCCAAATTAATCAGGATGCATTGCTTTAATTGCATGATTCATTAAATCATCAAGTCTATAAAAAGATTGTTCACCATCAAAAATTTGTTTCTTTTTTTCTCATGACAGCTTCTTCAATAAAGTATTGTCTTCACTTGTTTTTCCAATCTAATTGGTTCTAGTGACTAATGAAGAAAATGTTCAACATGACTCCCTTTATTTTTCAATGAATTTTTCATCAGAAGATAACCGTTTAATTTAACTACAGATATTTCAGGTAGGTGGTCTTCTGAGGGTAGGTGAGGTAATTGTGAACATATTTCTCCTGATTTAAAATGCATATATAATGGTCAATAGGAAATTTGCCTCATCTTAACATTCATGGATTGATTTTTCTATGTCCACATCATGGGAGAGATAGATCTAACATAGAGCTAATGTAAATGTTAATATTGGTGGAGTTCAGTGATACAATCCCTCAGGAATTCATATTTGAACTAGGAATGAAAGAAAATGAGTATGGAGTGAGAAGGTATGTTTGTGGATCATGGTGGAAATGAATCATGAAAATGTGCTTAGTATATATATGGAAACACTGTTTCATTGTCTTTTGAAGGAATGTAAAGGATCAGTCTCTGGAGTTCTAGTGGGAACCTTAACTAATATTGAAGACTAAAGGAGATGCAATATTTATTCTTTGGGAGAGAGGTAATGTTCTGAAATATACTCCATTTTAGGGGTATGTAAATAAGCATATAATGATGATAGCTCAGAAAAGCATTCCAGAGTAATGGTTTGTTACTTTCAATTCAGAGATAGGAATGGAAGAAAGTAAAATCAATTAAATATGTAATCATGTCAGGATAGTGGATAAAAGGAGAAAAGAGGGGCTAGGATTTAGTTTTAAGATGTTCCAATAATATATTGAGCTCTTTTTGCAGTGGATAAGTGGAAGAAGTAATACAGTAGTTTGAAAACAGGAGACTAAGATGTCAGAGAAAGAAATAAAAAGCAAAGGCCCCCAAAGTGGGTCATGAATCAATTATATAAGCTTACATGATAAGGTCAATTGTGAAGAGAGGGAGAGGCTTCTGGTAAAAGGGATTGAATTTATGATTAGTTTATAGTTTCCAACAAAACTGGAGAGTAAGAGTTCAATTGGATACATTGAACACAGTCAGTGGTACCATGACCTTCCAATTTAGTAGGAGAGAAATAGTAGCCAATGTGTGTGAACACAAGAACTGTTAAAAAATATTATGGTATTAAAGAGTAAGTGGCCAAACTTTATGATCCATCTGCCTAGTAGGAAGCAATTCAATCTTTTGAAAGTGAAAGGCAATGTGAGAATGTGTGAAATTCAAAAGACATGGAGAAGATTTGCCATGTTTATGGAGAATAGTGGAATTATTTAATTACCAATACAGTATTAATACAGTAGAGTTACCACATACTTGATAGCCACTAGCGTGAATCTGTTTGTGCCTGGAAAAATATCCTAATCATGTGCTCAGTCAGATGCCATCATAGAAAACTGTAAGTATGTGGAGTGTTTATTGGTAGACATAGAAATAGTAGGATGGACATAAGAAAAATCAAAATATTGGTCTTGGTATGTATGTGTTGAAATGAGTAAATGTGTATTAAACTACACTGAAATAATGAAGATAGAGTCAGTATAGTTATTGATATTTGGCAAGGGGGATCAATGTACTGCAAGTTTCCATGTGGTAGTTAATCTGGGCCTGAGATGCAGTCATGTAAACAAGCAAAAAAAAAAAAAGTGGCTAAAACCACAGGCTGTGGCCCCTGGTTATTGATGTGACAAAGTACATTCCAGGGTAAACCTAGGTATGGTATGTAAAGCTCTAGAAATTTAAGCATGGCATATAGGCAAAGCAAAATTCAATTCCTAGGTTTATCATTTTATAGCCATGTAATTTTTTCATGCTACAAAAATTTTCTCATCTTCTGATCATGTCCTTTTTCATAAATAAAGCATAAATTTTTTTTCATAAATAAACCATAATCTAAGATTATTTTGAGAATAATCTAAGTGATTCCTTCACATTTACTATATCCTTTTCCCTTTTTTCTAGATTTCAGATGCAAAGGGGTGTTTTCTTCTGTTTATAACACATTATCATTTTGCCCATGAAATATAATTAATTATTAACAAAGTGTTAAGAGGGAACGTATAGTTCATAAATGATTAATGCAAGGATGTTTCAGTTAAAGATGATTAATATTGTACAGGATATCAGCAACCATTTTCCTAAAATATCAAATACAGGAAATATGTACCTTCCTGTACCCACCCAGTCTGTTTTCTGAGCCTCTTTATCTTATGAGTTTTCTGGCATATGGCAGAACATTACAACCCACATAATCTGTTACTTTCTGATGAAGGGAGTTTAAGGACTAGATATGGAGGATGGATGATATTGATACCTCAAATGATCTAAATGCTTAATTGATTAACTTCATTATCAATTGCATTTTCAATTTTCATGGACAGGATCAAAGTCTTTTGGGGATATATCTAAAAATCAGGGTTCAGGGAGTGATATTTCTAGAACTCCTATGTGGGAAAACCAAAATGATTTCAGACAAATATATACAAAACAGCAGGAGTAGGGCAGAGCATGAAGGGAGTGAGTGTCCAGGGGACTGATAAACAGCTAGTTCATAAACCAAAATTCCTTAAATCTGAGAAATTCCATAGTGTTTGTCTGTATGTGGAGACCAAAATCCACATGTGGCCTGAATTAGGGATACCTATGTTTTGTAATCAGGGAGAAAATGTAAAATTAAGATCACTGTGGGCTAATTGACATATACAACAATGGTTTACATATTCATATCTTTAATATATCTGTATAGATATTTTATTTATTCACAACAAGAGCCATAGTCATCTCTTATTACATTGGAAGATGACAGTCTTCCTACAATTTTACTGAAGCACTCTGTGTATTTGTTGGTTGGGTATGGTACAGTTAGGGTATTAATAATCAGTGAAAGTTAGGATGTTAATAACCATAGGCTCTGGAAATTGTGGCTTCTTTCTCCACTGTCAGCATTGCCTGTTTTATCCTCTGCCTGTTCCTGAGAGTCAAAAATCATAGGAATACAGCTGATGGCCAACTTGCAAGTGCATATCCTGGTGAGTAAGGTATTGCTTTTTCTACTGAAATTACATCTCTATTGCTAGAACATGGCCAGATTTCTCCTATTACACTGTCTGTTCTAAGTGTATTCAGGAGACATTCAAGGATCTGAGAATGACTTAAGTGTGCCCATTACTCTGGGATAATTATGATGGGTCAGCAACAGATTAAGAAATAATCTCCTTCCAATATTTACACTAATTTGTTCCAGCCTCCATTAAGGCTGTGTTTTCAGAGAAGAGAGGGAGTCCATGCCTTGGTGGGGAAATAATTTCCTTATTAACCTTACAAGTGGTAGTAATGGGTTTAGGATTGTGGTGACAACATGTGACAGAGGTGAGTAAGAGCACAACTTGACACTCCAAATAGGAGGTAGATATTTGAGCAGGTGAGTTGAATCCAGTGTTAAAGGTGCTGTGCTAAGTGTTGCATAGTGTTCAGAGCAGCACAAGAGACGGTTAAGCAAGGTATGCCATGAGAAACAATTTGTTTATTTTCTCTAATAACAAATATATTAAAGTGTATATAGATATTTTTGTGTTTTGAAAAGATGTTTGGATTTCTTATCACCACCTTGTTCCTAATCAGTCATTTCCCTCTTTGTAAATAATGTTTGTGCAAATTTGTAAGTGGAAGCAATGAATAAGGGAATATTTTTCACTTGATTTTGGCTTTCATAGAGGGAAAGTTTACTAGTTACAGCAAGATTTTAGATTCAGTGAAAAATGTTGAAGAGCTGGAGAGACCAGAACACATTAAGACATTAACTCTATATTTTATATGAGAATCAAGGATAAGAGAAGATAGAAAGTGATAATTACTATATGAAAGCCCAAGGTAAAATTGAGTATGGCCTCCTAGAGCCAGGAAGAGTGGGCCTAGGATTTTAATAGCATACAGCATTTTTCAAGGGTCCCTGATGTGTGTTATTAGACTGCCTAACCTTATCTCTTATAATCACACCAAAACTCATGTGATATTGCTTTATAATGAAATATTATGTATTCAGTATGTGAATGTCTCTGCAAGTATATCTAATATACAGATACCACATCTTCATTCATTATGTTCTGACTGGAATTTCAAACATAATTTGAACACTCTTTCCACAAAGCTCCTCCATTCCTAAGGATGTCATGTAACTCATCTTCCTGTGATATTAGTGTGGATAGTCCTGTCTTAATTTTAATGTTTCTTTAGTTTTAGGAATCAATGACCTTCAAACATGTAGCTATAGACTTCACCCAGGAATAGTGGGCCATGATGGACACAGTCCAGAAAAAGCTATTCAGAGAAGGGACGCTGGAAATTATCGATCATCAGATTTCTATTTATGAAAATCCAAAATTGTATTATCTATCATCTATCTATCACTTATCTATCTACCTGTTTATGTACCTATCTATCTAAAATCTATCTATGATCTTCACCATCATCATCTATCTAACTCTCCATCAAAATTTTCCAATTTATCCTTTAACTATTCAACAAGTATCAGGATGAGGTTTCTCATATGCCATTCCAAGCTCTGCCCCTATCCTTTCTTAAAACATAAAAGTATCTGGAAGAAATTTGATTCTTCACTTATTAACTGACATCATTTTTCACACTGCTGGTCTAATCTTTCAGACTATAATTTCATGTATTTCCTGTTACTCAATCTCCAATTCACAGAAATGTGCTGAGAACCTAATGAAAATTATTTAAATGGATATATAAATTGGTTCAATATTATCTAATAATTTTTATGCTTTAGGGACTATGTTGGTATTTTACAACACAGTCAAAAAATATTCAGGATATATTTTCCTTATATAACCATTTGTTTTTGATAAACATTATGACTATTGTATTCTTTTAAAAAATACTATTCAACCACTGTGGAAACATAATTTTCCCTTTATGCAAGAAAAAGTTGCTTCAGTCTTTGAACCTGGCATGGGCCTCAATGACCACAGAGTCTTAATGTTTTATGGCATATGGTCAAGCATCCTTTGCTATTGTAGTATTGTCAATATGCTGTGTTCAAGGTGTGCTTCCCTGTTTTGACCTTCAATGTTTACTTTATTCTTCAGTGTAGCCTGTCTTGGAGTTAAAGATAATGCACTGTTATTAGCAGATAACTCAAAATCCATTGCATCTCTTTCATATAAATAGGGTATCAACTCAGCAAATCAGATGTGATTTCTCAGTTGTAGCAAGGAGAGGAACTCTGGAAAAAATTATTAGAATTTATCCAAGTCCAGAGACCAGGAGTGTTCCAGGAATCTGTGCATTCACACAAGAAGGGGCTTGGTCAATAAATTAGTAGATGCTTAGAAATATCATCAAAAAATGCCCTTAAGTGAGTGATATTCTCTTAAATGTTGGCATATACTAGTCTCTATTCAAGTATTCATCTGCCATTGTCTTTGGCTTTAGGCAAAGGGATATTAATACACTTATTGCAGTTAAACTTCCACATAATGTTCACTGCCATGGACCTTCTCTTTGAGGTTTTATTTTCACTTTACCTCCAAATATCTAATCTTCATTTTATTTTCCCCTTACTTTAATTCTGAAAATACTTTTACTCTCAGTTTTATAAAAAGAGATTCTAATCCCTATGGTGTAACTTAATGTGACATCCTTTCACCATTCCCTATCTATAATTGACAATATTGAAATATATCACAGTAACATTTAGGTTTCTCAGATTTTTGTATTCTGTTAATGCCACCCTAATAAAGCTGCTTTTTCCCCAATCATTTCAGGCAGGAAATCTGTCATTTTCTTTACTTTTAAAGAAGCTTTAGATTACATAAATGTTACACCAAAAATATAGGGGATTCCGATATAACACACCCATCCCTCTCCTACAATTTCTCCCATTAACAACATCTTTGATTAGTGTGGTATATTTGTTACAATTAATGAACTCATATTGCAGCATTTCTACTAAGCATGGTCTAAAGATTTCATTATGTTTTACACTGTGCACTGCACAATTTTATAGATTTTAACAAAATGTATAGTGGCTTGTATCTGTCATTGTAGTATTATGCAGAACAATTTCAATGTCCCCAAATTGCCCCTCCTCCCATGTTACAAATTTTTCCCTCTTACTCCCCTCAGAACTTCTGCTGACCACCAACTTTACATCAATGTTACATATTCTCCCATTCCTAAAATAATAATAAATCTAACTTATTCCATACTTGCAGTCCCACCTTATGTTTATTCATTCTTCAATCATGAGGATATTGAGATGGTGATCCCCTCTCTGGATTGGATTGAGAGGGGTTTTAGATTACAATAGGGCAGATGGATGGAACTGTCTCTCTTGCAATTGCGGATAGTCCGTTTTTTGAAATGCGTCTTTTCTATCATTATACTTTTGTTAGTTGTCATAGTTAGGTCAAATGAACTGGAGAGTAGGTGTTGCCTGCAGCTCTGCTGAGATACAGGAGTCACCTAGCATATGAACAGCAAGAAGATATAATTCTCTGGGATGAATAAAAGGGACAGAAGAACCACATGTGGGATAACTGTACATGAATCTAACTGGGATACATTGAAGAGATAGGTTGTCATATGTTCCAAGGAAAGGTTTACCAAAGGGGTGCCATTTCCTGGGATTTTCAGCTCTGCCTATAGTGTCTAGATATTTATAGGCCCCTCAGGAGCACGCCTATTTGAGGCTTTGTTTACTGTGGCAGTCAGTGTGATCCTCTTGAAATATGCATAAGTGTAAAGTCTGGAAGGATTTCCTGTCTCACTTTGAAACTTCTTAGCCATAAAACTCATTTGTATTACATATTTCCTCTTTTTTTCTAGGTCTTTTTCCAAATGCATCAGTAATTGGCACTTGGTAATAATTACTTGATGTCAGGGAGGTTCATCCCTTGGGGTCATGTCACATGCTGGGCAGAAATTATTGAGCTTATATGCTGAGTCTGGCTTAGAGAGAGGCCATGTTTGAATGTCAATGAAAATTTCAGAAGGTAACTCTTAGGTAATATAAATTACTAGGCTAAGTTTCAATTTCACAGGAACAATGTTTAAGTACAAGGATGAATATCAAGTGCCTGTCATATTGGTCTATCCACCTGTTTTAGGCACTGCTCATGTGCTCTAGAGATTCATACACTCTATTAGAGACCATAGCAGGATTCTGCAGGATGAGAAGTCAATATTCTGTTGTTCATTGTGTGTGTGTCCACCCACCAAGATAACCCCACATGATCACATTAACACAGTCATGTTCCATAGAGGCATGCCACAGGTATACCACTCCCCCAAAATTCTCCCACCACTGATGACCTGGAACAGTGACCCTCCCCTCCTACAATAGCAACCCTTCTGCAATTCAAGACCTCCCAAAAAGCAAAGCCAAAAAATAATAACAAATTTCAATAAATTAAAATAAAGTAAATGTAAAGATTTTTTTTTTTAATGCACTGTGTCTTTCATCACTTTAAGCTCTATTATCTTTTAGGTATACAGACAATTTCTTCTGTATGTTACCCCAGTGTTTTATTTTTTCTTACTTTATTTTCTGATAAGCTTTAGGTTACAGAAAATTCACATAGAATATATAGGGGAATCCCATATACCCCTGTACCCTCATGTCCTCCCCTACCAATAACATCCTACATGAATATGGTACATTTAGTACAATTATGAACAACTATCAAAACCTTAATACTAACCATGACAATGGTTTAAATTATGGTATACATTTTGCACTGTGTACTTTTATAGATTCTGACAAAATGTATAATGACCTGTACCTATCAATGCAAGATGATGCAAAACAATTCCAATGCCCACAAAATACCCCATATTCCACTCATTGTTCCCTCTCCTTTCACTCAGAAAGTATAACCAGTAATTTAAATGATTAACAATAAGGTTTATAGTTACATGCATTTATATTGAAGGCTTGACATACTGGTCTGTTTCTTTTATTAAGCACTGCTTATGTACTTGAGATTCTTGCCCCTATATTTGAGAATGTAGCAGGATGGGAGTTTAATATTTTCTTATTTATTGTGTGGGTCTTCACCCACTGGGATGACATCCTATGAGAAGATGAATATTCATATTCCATAGAAGCATGCCCCAGGTGCACTCTTTCCCACTTATTTCCCCACTATCAATGCTCTGCATCAGTAAACCTCCCCTACATATTTACCAAGAGAACATTCCCACCATTGTGGCATCAAACATAGACTTACAAATACCCAGAGCTTACCTGTTCCTTCCTCCAGCTCTCCCCCTACTTCCTTGGATATTCCAACCCAACTCCCTCACGCTGTTCACCCTCACATTCCAGTACCTTCAGCCATTATTTACCCCATCCACTGCCAAACCACCTCCTTCCTCCTCATCATGTATTTTGCCCGTATTGAGCACCAACTTACCACAGTAAACTCCCTTTCTCTGCTGAAAATCTATCTTCCCAACTATAAGTCTGTGAGTCTGTTCAAGATGCTTAAGTCTTATCAGTGAGATCATGCAATATTTGTCCTTTATGACTGACTTACTTCACTCAATATCAGGTCTTCAAGATTCAATCATCCATGTTTTCATGTGTGTCAATACTTCATTCCTTCTTACAGCACTGAAATATTCCATTATATGTATATATCACAATTTGGTTATCCATTAATCTGTTGATGGACACTTCAGTACCTTCCAACTTTTATCTATAGTAAATAATGCCAATATGAACTTTGGTATATGTGCTTGTGTCCCTGCTTTCAATTCTTCTGGGTATATTCATAGTAGTGAGATTGCTGGATAATATGACAATTCTATAGTTATCTCCATAGGAATCGCCAAATAGTCCTCCAGAATGATTGCACCATTCTACATACTGAACAGCAGTGGAAGAATTTCCCTTACCTCCACATCCTCTCCAATACTTGCAGTTCTCTGTTTTTTTTAATAGCTGCCATTCTAATAGGGATAAGATGATATCTCATTGTAAGGTTAATTTGCATTTCTCTAATAGTGAGTGATGTGGAACATCTGTTCATAAGCTTTAAGCCATTTTTGTTTTCTCTTTGGAAGTGCATTATTCAAATCTCTTGCCCATTTTTGAAATAGATTGTCTTTTTATTTTCAAGATGCAGAATTTCTTTACTTATGCTGGATATAAGTCGCTTATCAGATAAGTGGTTTGCAAATATTTCTCCCATTGAGTAGGCTGCCTTTGCGCTTTTTTGACAAACTCCTTTGAAGCACAAAAGTTTTAATTTTACAAGATCCATTTGTGTGTTTTTTTCCATTGCTTGCACTTTGGGTGTAAAGTTTATGACAACATTTCCTACTACATGATCCTGTAGATGCTTCCCTACACTATCTCCTAGGAGTTTTATGCTATTAGCTCTTATACTCAGGTCTTTGATCCAGCTTGAATTAATTTTTGTATATGGCAGGAGATGGTGATCCTCTCTCATTCTTTTGGATATGCATATGCAGTTCTTCCAGCACCACTTGTTGAAGAGTTCATTCTGTCCCCAGTTGATTGGGCTTGGTTGCCTTATGGAATATCAGCTACAATATATTTGGATCTATATCAGAACTCTTAATTTGGTTCCATTGGCCTGGATGTCTACCATTATGCCAATACCATGCAGTTTTGACCACTTTAGTTTTGTACTGTGCTTTAGAGTCAGGTAGACTGATCTTCCAATTTTATTTTTATTTTTTCAATATATTTTTGGCTGTTAGGTTCCCTTGCCCTTCCAAATAAATTTCATAATTGGCTTTTCCAATTCAGTAGAAAATACCTTTGCAATTTTTACTGGGATTGTGTTAAATCTGTAAATCAATTTGGAAAGGATAGGTACTTTAAAGATATTTAATGTTTTGGTCCATGAAGATGGAATATTCTTCCATTACTTTAGGTCTTCTTTACTTTCCTTTAACAATGCTGTGTAGTTTTCAGTGTACAAGTACTTTACATCTTTAATTAAGTTTTTCATAGATATTTTATTCTTTTAGGGCTATTGTAATTGGAATTTTTTTTCTTGATTTCCTCTTCAGATTGCTCATCAGTGTACAGAAATGCTACTGATTGTTGATTTTATATCTGGCCATTTTACTTACCTCGTATATCAGGTCTAGAAACTTTGTTGTAGATTTTTTGGGTTTTCTACAGATAAGATCATGTCATCTGTAGAATAAAATTTAATTTTTCCTTTCCAATTTGAATGTATTTTATTTCATTTTCTTGCCTAAGTTCTCAAACTAGTGCTTCTAACATAATGTTAAATAAAAGCAGTGACAGTAGACATACTTGTCTTGTTTACAGATCTTGGAGGGAAAGCCTTTAATATTTAACCATTGAGTATTGTTAGCTGTGGGTTTTTTCATATCTACTCTTTATTGTGTTGAGGAAGTTTCATTCTAAAGTGTTTTTATCAAGAAGGGATGCAATCCCTAGTCAAATGGTCTTTTCTGCATCAATAGAGTTGATTATGTGATTTTTTGGAAGACTCTTAATGTGGTGTATTACATTGATTTATTTTCTTATTTTGAAATATCCTTGCATACAAGAGATAAAACCCACTTGATCAGGGAGTATAATTCATTTGATGTGTTGTTGAAAATGATTAGCAAGTTTTTGTTGAGGATTTTACCATACAGATTCATTAGAGAGATTTATCTGTAGTTTTCTTTTCCTGTGGCATCTTTATATGGCTTTATATGGTATTAAGGTGATGTTGGCATAAGAGAGTAAGTTAGGTACTGTTCCCACCACTTCTATTTTTTGGAAGAAGTTAAGCAGGACTGATGTGAATTCTTTCCACTATGATTGGTAGAATTCACCTTGAAGCCATCTGGTCCTGGGTTTTTTTGGGGGGGAGGGGTGTGGGTAATTCTTCATGACAAATTCAACATCTGCTTGTGATTGGTCTGTTGAGTTCACCATTTCTTCTTTTGTCAAAGTAGATTACTAATGTGTTTCTAGAAATTTGTCCATTTTATCCTAATTATCCATCATGTTGGCACACAATTTTTCAAAATTTCCTCTTATGATACATTTTATTTCTATGGGATTGGTGGTGATATCCCTCTCTCCTTTTATATGCATCTTCCTTCTTTTTTTCTTTGTTAGTCTAGCTAAAGGTGTGTTAATTTGATTAATCTTTTCCAAGAATCAACTTTTGGTTTTGTTAATTTTTCCAATGTTTTTATTCATTCACAATTTCATTTAGTTCTGCTGTAATCTTTGTTATAGCTATCTTGCTGCTTGCTTTAGGTTTCGTTTGTTGTTCTTTTTCTAGTTCCTCAATAGTTGCATTTATGTCTCTGGTTTTAGCTCTGTCTTCTTTTTTAATATATGCATCTATGGCTATATATTTCCCTCTCAGCACTTAATTAGCTGCATCTCATTGGTTTTCATAGCTGTGTTCTCATTTTCTTCATTTCAAGGTAATTATTCATTTCTTTTGCAATTTCCTCCTTGACCCACTGATTGTTTAAGAATGAGTTTTCTAATTTCCATATCTTTGTGCCTAATCTGCTTCTCTGCCCCTTACTGATTTCCACCTTCTTTCCATTGTGGTCAGAGAAATTCCCTCATATAATTTCAATCTTTCTAAACTCATTGAGACATTTTCTGTGACCCAGCATGTGGTGTATCCTGGAGAATGATCCACATGCCTTCAAGAAGAAAGTGTATCCTGTAATTGGATGTAATGTTCTGTGTATATCTCTTAGGTCTAGATCCTCTAAAGTATTTTTCAAGGTCTCTGATTCTTTATTAACCTTCTTCAAGATGTTCTATATAATGTTGATAATGATGTATGAGTGTCTACCACTATAATTGTAAAGGAATCTATTTCTCCTCTTAGTTATTCCATTGTTTGTCCCATTTATTTTGGTTAGTTGTATAAATATTTATGATTGTGCTTTCTTGTTGATATATAATCCCTTTTATTAATATATAGTGTCCTTCTTTGTGTCTTACAATAGTATTCTGTTTTACTTATATTTTGTCTGATATTAATATAACCACTCCCACTTTTTCTGGTTATTTTTGCATGTAAAATAATTTTTCAAGTCACTTGTAAGTTCCTTAAGTACCTGGATCTAAGATGAATTTCTTGTAGACAACATAGAGATGGGTCATATTTCCTTATCCATTCTTCCAAACTATGTTTTTTTATTAGAGAGTTTAATCCATTAATATTTAATATTAATGCAAATATTAATTTAATATTAAGGCAATACTTGCATTGGCCATTTTTCTTTAAGTTTATATATGTCATATTTTGGTTTTACTTATTTAACATTTTATCCTTTTTCTTATTGCTACTAACGATTTTCCTTTCTATACTCTTCTCCAATGCTGTCTCTCCTGTTTTCTTTCTTTTATCCTGCAGGACTTGCTTTAATATTTCTTGAAGGTCATATCTCTTGTTAACAAACTCTCTTAAATTCTTTTAAATTTAAATATTTTGAACTCTCCCTCATTTTTGAAAGCCAAATTTGCTGGATACTGGTTTATTGGTGGGCCATTTTTCATTTTCTTTTAGCACCTTAAACATGTCATACCATTGTTTTCTAACCTCCATGATCCCCAATTATTTCAGGTGGGGAATGTGACCTTGAAAACAAGAAATTATAGCCATGCAACATATCTTTAGGTAGGCCTCATCCATCATTTTGTCAATAGTAAATTTCATGTGTATGAACCCAGGTCATACAAATGAAGACTTGGGAATGGAATAAAGTCATAAATTCATAACAATTACCAGGCTGAAATTAAAGGTGTGATTAAACATTCTTCCAGAAAAGGTTTTTGAAATTTTAATTTTAGGGAAAAATTAATTTGTCATCAAAATTATAAAATGAGTACATATAAAAGAATAATTCAAAAATCATGGCCATATGCTTGGTCTTTGAAATATAAGAAAGTCTTACAAAGTAATTAAATAGCAATGAACTTGAGAAGACAAAAGATAGAATCTGTTCAAGAGAATAACATACCATGTTAATGCAACATGTGAAAACTTTTATCTAGAGACTTACTGAATGATTAATCCAGAATTCATACATAGAGAATTAAATTAAAAATATTTGTGAGCAAATTATAGCAGTCTCTTCTCCTTCCAACAACAAAGTTCTTGCACTCTGCAGGATCCACTAGAATTTAATGTCTTGGGGGAAGATTTCATTCAAAGCCACACAGTAATTTAATATGTATTATCTCATATGAGAAAGAAACCCTATATCAAAGAATAATTCCCAGAAGTCCCCAGTGACCAGCTATCCTTTAATCAGTGTAATCAAATCCACACAAGAATTAAATCATATAACTGTCATCACTGTGGGAAAGCCTTCAGAAATTGTTCTGAATTTAGGACACATGTGAGAATTCACACTGAAGAAAAAAATACAGATGTCAAATATATGGGAAAACTGTAAGGTAATCTTCCAACATTAGAGAACATGAAAGAATTCACACTGGAGAGACTCCACACAAATGCCATGCATGTAGTAAAAACTTTAGACAAAGGTCTTCCCTTGGAAAACATTAGAAAACTCACACCATAGAGAAACAATATGAATGTCATGTGTGTGCAAAAGTATTTACACAAAGTTCTTCCCTTAGATAACAAGAGAACACTCACATAGGAAAGAAACCTTACAAATGTCATGTATGTGAGGTAGACTCTCCTTAAATCTTCTGTGCTTAGACAACATGAGAACACTCACTGGAGAGAAATTTTCTGAAGGCCATCTTTGTGGGAAAAACTTCAGTCAGAGTTCTAATCTTAGAAAATATGAAAAAAATCACCCTTGAGAGAAGCCATACAAATGTCATGTATGTGAGAAAGTCTTCAATAAATCTGTGCTTAGGCAACCTGAGAAAGCTCACACAGGAGAAAAACCTTATGAATACTGTCTGTGTGGGAAATCCTTCAGTTAACATTTTATCCTCAGACAACATGAAATAATGCACACTGGAGAGAAACCTTATGAATGTCATCTATGTGTGAGAGCCTTCTGTCAGAATTCTAACCTTAGAAAACATGAGAGAACTCACAATATAAATGTAATGAATATGGACTAGGCTACATCCATAGATTATTCTTTAAACAAATGAGAAAACCCACAAAGGAATATAATTCTATGTCAGTGTAATCTATGATAAATGCCTTTATTTTAATTTAGGCAAGAATAAATTACACTCGGAAGAACTCTGTCTATATTGACCTGGAGGACATTTATGCTGAGTTTCAGCCTAAGTGCACAGAAGATAAACACAGGTTAGTAATAACTCCTACAAGGAAAATCAGACAGGAAAATTTTTAACAGGAGCAGAAATCTCTAGAGGAGCAGCAGATAATTTCTGATGAAGTAAATATTCAATGAAATAGTATGAAATATACTTTACTTATATCTCAGGGAAATGAAGGGAGGGAAGTCTTTAGTGATTTCAAATTTCTTCATCAGCATGAAAATTTTCATACTGAAGAAAAGACAAACCCAAAACAAAAGTGAATAAATATTCAGCCAGTTCACATCAGAAATATCAGAATGGGGAAAAACCATTAACAAAATATGCTTTCCCATGCTACTCAGAATATTGCCCAATTACTTTTTATTGAAAATAATTAAGAAAATAATATAAGATTGTGAAGTGATCTGGTTATGTTGCATGCAGAATTTTGTAACAATTAGTAGGAAGAATATGAAACTTTTTCCAAATCAATCCTTGCAAAAATATGTGAAGTAAAACCTGCTGCTGTAATTTGTCTAATATGATTCAGAATCTATTTTTTATGCAACACTAAATTATAATGACTGAGGTGAATCTGAAAATAACATTGAATGTTAATTAAATGATGGACTATACAAAATGTTGTGATGTAACTCTTATATATGCATAATATGTATGTGCATAGCAGTAATTAATGTAACATGAAAAAATAGATAAATTAATAACGTCTGGTGGTGCATAAATTTTCACTTTTAGATGTCAATATTGCTATTTTAAGTTAAATAGGAGGTAAATTAATTTAAATATGAGAAGGAGAATAATGTTTTTAGAGCTGGAATAGTATGAGTATCTGGGAACGAAAACTTTGTTCAATCCTTAGTGAGGAAATGTGATATTCACTACAAGAAAATTAGTTGCTAAGTGACTTGGGACAAAAAAATGCAGAGAAATCTCAGGGGATGAGGAGGTGAAACATCATTGCAGATATGAAGTAGTTCTCATTTTCAAAATGCCTTAAAATTGATAAGGTATACATACCATCATTCATTAATCATTCAATTAGTGCTAATATTTGTTGATTCCTTTGGCTTATTTTCCCTCCAAATACTCACTCTTTGTGCAGAATAAATAGTGCTAACATTTAAATGCTTCAGAGGAAAAACAGTTTTAGAAGGTGTAGGCCCATCTTGAAAGTATACCTGCATGTGGATGTGCTAGGTTAATGGCAGAAACTGTATAATAGATTTTGGTTCCTCTTTAGAGCATTCATTTCAATATCACATATTAATTAAGGCTTTCAAATGTACCAAACCTGAATTTTGGGGGGACTAATTGGTAAAATATACAAGGTTCCCACCTTCACTGCTCTTAAGTACTAGTAGAAATAAAACAAAAATAAACAATAAAATAAAATGTGTGAGATTCAGTCATGACCTAAGATTCTGGGAATATCCCTGGTCAGAGTAGATACTGTAGGCTTTGAAGATGGTGGAGGGGACCAAGAGCCAAGGAATGCTGATAGCTACCAGAAGCTGAAAGAGGCTAAAGGAATGAAGTTTACATGCTGGAATAGGCAAGAAAATGGAATCTCCCTTATAGTCTCCAGGTGGAGTGTTTTCCTGTGGATTGAAACATTGATCTTAGACCAAACCAGTTTGGATTTGTGGCCTCTAGAATTGTAACACAATAATTTCTAATTTTAAAATGAAGTAGGATATTTCTGTGGTTATCATTGATTAGTCATCTTTAATCCTGTTTCTCATCAGGATTTTTGGTTTGTTCTTTTAGTTGAGCCATATCTGCTTGTTTCTTTTGTTGACTTGCAATTTTTGCTGATGTCTAGGCATCTGAATATGTTAGTGAATTTACTCTGATGTTCAATTTCTTTCTCTTGCCTAGTGGTTTTGTTTCACTGCTCTTTTTGATTTTTGGTTCAACTGATTCTAAGTTTTTAAACTTGCCCAGCTGTGTTATCAAAATAAATTCAGGGGCTTTCAACTGCTGTGCAGAACTTCTCCCAGGAGTTTTGTACAAGAGACAACTATAAGCAGGTTTTTTTCCTTGCAATTTCCTGGCCAGCTGGCAGATGGTGCTCATCAGCAAATATTTCCAAGAAGGTGACTCTTTCAACATCCACTTTCAGGTGATTCTTTTCTGGTCAGTCGAGAATCAAAGTGGGCTTTTCTGGTTAAATTAGCTGAATGGAAACATTCTCGGCCACAACTCTGCCACACCTTACCTCTTCTCAGGGAGGAAGACCTCTATTCTTCACTCTGTTGCCTGCAGTGGGCCACAGGTTTTATCCAGGCTGATTGCCTTGAGAGTGGAGGGTGGGTGCCATTCTCAGGCCCCAGGGTTAATAACTCACAGATTTCATTCTGCCCTCTTCACCTCTCTGTCCCTGACTTTCCTGTGGGTTATGCAGCACTCTCCTGTTTGGAAGATTCCCAAAGCAGACCATTTAGAAAGTTTTTGCTCTTCCTCTATTATTTTGTGAGAGATGTGAGCCATGATTACCTATTCAGATGCCATCTTCCTGGAAGACCCTCTTTCTTCTTTTTTAATATAAGCATTAAGGGCTATAAATTTCAGGACTGTCTTCACTCTATCACATAAGTTTTGATATGGTGTGTTCTTGTTTTCATTCATCCTGAGATATTTACTGATTTCTCTTGCAATTCTATCTTTGACCTACTTATTATTTGAGGGGATTTTAATCCCTGTTTTAAATTTTTCCCATTTTATATTATTAATTTCCAGCTTCATTTCATTATGATCAGAAAATTGCTTTGTACAGCTTCATTATTTTGAATTTATTGATATCTGACTTAAGATCCAATATATGGCCTATTTTTATTGGATAATTAAGAAGATATTTTCCACAGATTTCAAGATATGTCTCATTAAAATGAATAAATGTTCTTGTGACTTTTTAGATAGATACACAGATTTGTTCCCTTCCTTGCATTTGTCCTCCATGGAAAGACACACATAATTAAAGAGGGGATCCTAGGATTCAATTAGCATAATTGGGATTCTCCAAATCCTTCCAGAACTATGTCCTCCTGGTCAGGTTCTCAGTGGGCACAGAAACTGAGAAGGAGCTGCCTCTCCACTAGGGAGTCTTCAGTCAATATTCAGGTTGATTTGATGCAAGTGCTCATCATGCAACTTTTCAGGCACCTAGTGAGACTTTCAGGATGGGGAACAAGAACATGTGACTGGGTGACACAGAGGCCATCAGTCAAAAGTGGACAGGCAGAAAGGGCCTCCAGTCTTCATGTCTGTTCACAGACACCTGTGCACTTTTTAAACAGCTAGGAGGGGATATTTGAAATGCCTTGCAGGTTCACCCATGCCTTCACTGACTACTTAGTCCCAAACTAGTCAGAAAGTGTGCTATCAGAATGGAATTCTTAAAAATCCACTGACTCTTTTGTAGAAACCACACTTAAGTGGCCACACTTTCCACTGCCCTTAGGTAGTTACCTCATACTTGCAGATGTTGGATCCCTAGGTGACTTCAGTTCATCTCTTTCCCTGCCTGTGGTCCAACAGTCACTTCCCAGGCCCATCCCTTTTGCCATGAACCAATATAACCCATTCCCATCGGGAATCAGGTTCAGCTGGGATGCTGGTACACCTCCTGGCAGAGCCTGAACAAGAGGAAGACCTTCAATCCTTCAGGTGCAGGTGGAACCACAGGCCAGCACATGACTGGGAAGTCCCTTTCAACAGCTGGCCAGAGTCCCAACTGGAAAAATGATCCCAGGCAGAGTGTTCTCTCCTGGGTGAGACTTCAACTGGCAGCTTGTGGACTATCCTCTTTTAAGAGTTTCTGAACCTTAGACCTACAATGAGTCTTGCAACTTGTGAGGAATGACCTCATCAAAAGTAACCAAATCCATCCAGCAGGGGAGTAAGACAGCCTTCCTCAGGAGAGTCACAGTGTCTTGAGGGGTCTTTTGTTCTGTTCTGTTTATGGTACACTAAACTGAAAAATGAAGGTTTCAATACACATCAGCTTTAACTTGATGATAACTTTACAGGGGATACAAACAGGATGTGCAGATATCATGTCTTGTGATTTGTTCCTTCTAAACATTTGTTTTAGTTACTAGGTGGTGGGGTTGCCTATATAGCAGCATTACAGCATTCCAAAGGAGAAAGGCCAAGTTAATTATTCACAATTCTAGGCTGAAACAGCAGAGACTATTGATTAGAAAACTTAGGAATTCACATTTCTTAATGATTTTCTTATATTACATCCACCAGACTAGTAAATCTTCCCACACACTTTCTCCATTCTCAAGAGTCTCCCAGTCATGTGGATGAAACTTCTTGGACACCAGTGCATTCTTCCAGGCTCTGGACTAACCTTGGGACCTGGCATTTGCCTTTGAAGGAAAAGCACAACCATACCTGTGCTTCATTTAAAAAATATATCCAGGGTCAGCTGTGCCATATAAAAATGGGCCTGGGCCAACCTGGCAGAATTGAGTCCTGCTGGGTGTCTGGGTGACACTTGGAGCCATCAGGAAAGAGGGGAAATTACTAAGAAGCTCCCACAATTGGCAACTCTGAATTGCTTCACAATTGTTCTGGCTCTCACCTTTATAGGTGTACCCAAGGTATGATGATCTAAACACTTAACAAGATTGGATCAGTTGACAGATAATCTCTCAGGATACATTGGGATAATCATGACTGAATATGTAAAGTGATTATCCAAGACAGGGGACTTCAGAATCACACAGCTTCAGACTCCCATTTGACCAGTTTTGAACTTTTTATAATTTTTTATAATTTTCCCGACCTTAGTGCTAATGCAATTCCATAGTTTCATCTGGAAAACTACAAGTCCCTAAATGGTAGTTGAAAGAAACCTCAGCATGAGAAGTAGAAATTATTTCCACTTTGTCTAAATTTGGGGAAAGGAAGCAACTGTGCTAAGTCAGGAAAGTGTCCTTCTAAATGTAATAGTTAAAGACACCCACATTTTAGAGGTTGTTGCAATGTCCTCTGAAAATAACTTCAACCCTAAGTCACAGGAGAGCTGATGGGGTATCTTAGCTCTTTTCCCAGTTTAATGATCCTGAAATGTATGTCTCCTCTGTAAAAGGATGGCTTACATGTTTACTTCAGTAAACCAGATAAGCTACTTTGATCCTTCAAGTTTCTTCCCCATAAAATATGCTAGTGACTTTGTAAGATTTCTTATTTCAATTACTACTGAGACAGGCTGCATTTCAATTAAATCGATGCAGGAAATGAAAGAAAAAAAAAACACACAACTACCAGGGTATAATGAAAATGGGAATTTAATGTAATATTTTAATGTAATTTTGGCTATTAACAACAAATATGTATTACCCCTTGCCAATTGATAGTTTTCTTTTTGCCTTTTGTACAGAAATTCAATCACCCCTCCCCTCAAGTCCTTCATGCCACTATTTTCTGACACTTGTCTCTCCAAGCCCAGGAATCAATGATACATGCTACTTGCAGGAGTCTGAGTGGTGCTGGAATACCCCTGCCACCCCCCTGGTATCCCTGTTCTAACTACTCCAAGGACATTGATCTCATGGATGGAATCTCAAACCTCAGTTACATAGGGAAAATAAATAATCAGAGGGCCAAACGGTCAGTGAGGTGGGAGTCAGAGCACTTCTTCACAGAAGAGAGGAATCTAATATATATGAAAAGCCACAGAACACCCAGCAATCCTTAGCCCAAAGCGAGGAACCAGGCAAAAACATTCCAATAAGATTTGTGAGTCTTCTGCTAAACACATCATGGTTTATACCTAGATATTCTCAATAACCTTATGAGCTTTATCTGTAGAATTTGGTTCCTGGTTACCAAGGTCCCAAGTTAGGGTGTGCTACATTTCTGAGGAAATGATGGCACTTCATAGGGTCCCTTTACCTGTGCCCTTTCTTTGGATAAAACATGCCCTAAGTCTCCTTGGGTTGCTGAATCTTCATCCTCCTTTCCATGTCATCTAAAGTCAATAATTACACTAACACAATCTGCCCTACAGTCTCACAGGAAGGCTTGGGAAATTTAGGACCCCACAGTTGAGAAAGAATTGTGTTAAGACCCAGCTCTACTGCTACCCTTTTGGTGAGTCTGGTCAAGTCATTGTGCCTCTTGGGTTTCCCTAGTCTCCCCACCTGAAACATGGGTACATTCTATCACCTCCTTCCAGTGACTTTATCAGGTATATATTAATAAAATAAAACTCCAGAGCTGGTGTCACCTGTGCATAATGAATGAACTTAACATAGAATGATTACCACAATTAAGGAAGATAACATTTGGTAACTTCCAAGGGGCCCCACCTTGAATACATATCCTTGTGTAATCCCCTCCTCTTGAATGTAACCTGGATTTAGTCACTCACTTATAATCAATATGATATGGCCAAAGTGACAGAATGTCACTCCCAATATTTACTAAAATTCTCATATTCCTCATTAAATATTTTCCTGATACATGTGAGTTCTTTCTCTGTATTTTCTTTCATGTTTTTGACCATTTTTAAAAAAGCTTCATTTGATTTGTCCAGATTCTTGTCTTTTTTATTGGTGATTTCTGGATTTTTATTTTCTTCCTGTTGATGGGTCATGATTTCCTGTATCTCTGATTGTCTTTTATTCTTTATTACACATTGTATATTTTATTATTTTAAAACAGATCATTTATAAGATTTTATGATTTATAAGCGTGTAAGTCTAAATACCAATGAGTCAACATAGTCTTGATTGGGAGGGATATCCCCCAAATAAATTGTTACCATGGCCTTTTGCCTGTAATAACAACAGCATTTCTGTCCTGAAAAGTGTTCAGCATCTATACAGTCTCTATAAGCTTGTTCAGGATGGAAACCCTTATTTGCTCCCACATTTGCAGAAGAGAATGAGAACTTCACTCATCTCAATATGAGGTGACTGCACATGGGGAAGAAAGTGTCCATGTGGCCTAGAACAGGAACATAGCTTCTGATGTATATGCATCCACCTATCCCATCCTGTAGCCATTTCACATGCAGATTATTCACCTGCAGAGAACTGGCAACACTTGTTTACTGTACTGGATTTGATATTTCCCAGGCAGTTTCTGAGCTCGGATGGAAGGTGGTCATGGCAATTTAGTTGAGACACCCAGAGGAGGCTCTAACTGTGCTCTGATAGTTTGTTGTATACCAGGAGCCTGATTGACCACAGGAAATGAAATCTCTTGCCTTTGTCCCAAAATCCACTGCTAGACTTTTATCACTACATTTAAAAACATATTATTAAAGCTAGAAACTCCTATAAAATTAGAGCTGGTGATGGAGCCTCGTGCTTATCTCAAATCTTTTTCTACTGCCTTATCACTTGGCTGATAGGGTAGTAGACATGCCCCTTGGCCAAGTTAAAGTATGCTAAACTGTGGTGATATCTTAGAGTTCATAGTTACAATGCAAGTCTGGAGAGATAAGGCCCAAGGCCTTACAGAAGGATGTTTTGTTCCCTCAAACTCTAAGTATGGGTCCAACAGGCTTCCACAAGACTACTCTGCAATATAAGACTGTGGCAGTTTTATGAATCCCGAAAGGAGCAATACTATGTTTGTAAATTAATCTATTCCTCTGGCTGTGATTATATTACATTCATTTGAGTTGCTTTTGATTAGATTACCTCTTAAGACTGCTTTTAGGCCTTTTTTTCTTTCACTATGTCAGTTAAGACATGGCTCAGTTTGAGTCCTAGCCCCCTTGATGGACCTGCTATAAATGGACACTCACAAAGACACACAGAAAGACAGGACTCTGTCATTCTTGATCCTGCCATGTGACAGAAAGGAGAAGGCTCAAACACCTGAGGCCACAGGGAAAGAAGAGCTATTCACCTGACAGATTATAGCTGACACTGTGAAGAGAGCAGAACATCTGAGACTGATAAAGAAGGCCCAGAAAGAAACAAGTCCTACACCAGGAGAAAGAGAACTACAGGTTCACTTAAGTATGA